>PVLA01003615.1:0-206177 GCA_004027455.1 Hydrochoerus hydrochaeris | reverse complement strand
GCACCGGGTCGATGATGCCGCCCGTGGCGATCTGGGCCTCCAGCAGGCGGATGCCGTGGTCGTGCACGATGAGGTCCCTCTGCATGGCCTGGAAGAGCGAGATCTGCTCCCCGGAGTAGGGGTCGGTGTAGCCGGTGACGGCGCGCTCGGCGGACAGCAGCTTCTCCCGGATCTCACCGCCCACCACGCCCTCGGCCACAGCCTCCTCCACGGACAGCTTCCGGTTGCTCACGGGGTCGATGACGAAGCCGGTGGCCGCCTGTGCCTCCAGGAGCACCAGGGCCGTGCCGGGCCGCAGCAGCCCCTTCCACATGGCCTGGTAGATGCTCATCTTCTCCTGGCGGCCGGGCTCGCCCTTGCCGGGCACCAGGACCCCTGCGATGCACCTGGTGCCGTCTAGGTATCTTTTCACCTCTTCTTTTATTTCAATTTGTGCTACTGTACTCTTCCCTTCCTCTAGTTCTGACAATGTCTCCTTTGTGATGATTCTTGATCTATAGAGCTCCTGTGCTGTGATTTTTGTTCTAATTCCACTGAACCACAGTTGTTTCATCCTTGTTTCCTGTTCCGCAATTATTTGTAGAATAACTTTAACCACCGTTTCTAGTGCTTGTGTTGTGTTTGCTTTGTATATTCTAACCAGTTCCAGCTTTTTCTCCTCTGTTACGTATTCTGAATTCAGCAGCTGCCACACAGATGGCCTCTGCCCCCTGTACTTACCCACTTTTATATCTACCTTGTGTGCCTCAAAAGCTCTTTTGGTTGACTCATCAACATATGTAGCATCTTTTGCCTCCCTGATCAGTGGGAAGAGAATCCAGCCTGATTCCTCCCTCTGGCATCTATCCTGAAGCTCCTTATAGGTGACTTGGTCATGTGTGTTGGGATCCACAAACCTTTTCGTTATGTGTTTTTGATCTTCAATGAGTGCATATATGTCCTTATGCAGACATCCACGTCTGTAGGCTGTTTCCAATGGCAGCCGATGGTGGTGCAGGGGATCCACAATTCCACCTGTGGCTACCTGCACCTCCAGCAGCCTCAGGGCCTCCTCTCTCTGGACTAGCTTCTTCTTCATGGCCATGAACAGTGGGATTATCTCCCCTGTGTCTGGGTCAGTATAGCCCTTTGCAGCTCTCTCTGCAGCCAGAAGCCTTTCCTGCAGCTCTTTGTTTACCAAGCCTGCTGCTACAGCCTCATTCACACACAGTTTCTGGTGGGTGTGGGGGTCTAGCAGGAACCCAGTGGCTGCCTGAGCCTCTAGCATCTGGGCTGCAAACCCTGCAGGGATGAGCTTTTTCTTGCTGGCCTCCTCAAAGCTTAGGACCTGTCTAGTGGAGGGTAAAGTCACCCCAGCAATGCAGTCTATGCCCTCCAGGTAGGTGTTCACATGGTCCAGCTGGTGGAGGTCCTGGTATCCACTCTCCCCACTGTGAATTGCATCCAGGGTCTTCTTGTTGATAACTCCAGAGTTGAATAATTCTGCAGCTGTCACATCCCCCTGAATGGCTGGTACCTTGATGACTTGGCTTTGTTTTTCTATTTCTTCGATAGTGGTAGTTATGACTGCCAGCAGTTTGTCTATGTCCATGTTCTGGGCCCTGTACTCCCACACTAGCTCTTTTTTCTTTTTCTCTGTGAAGTACTGAGAGCACAAGACATCCCAGACAGACACTGTCTGACCTTTAAATCTCCCCAAATGCATTTCTACTGTTCTGGATTTCAGCGTTTGCCTTGTGGCCTCATCAATGTATTTGTAGGTCTCTCCTTTCTTTACAATTTGTAACATGTATAGGCCTGTCTCAGGATCTTCCACGCAGCGCTCCAGAAGTTGCAAGTAGGTGAGGTTCTCGTGCGTGTTGGGGTCGAAGAAGCCCTTGGTGTCATCGCTGGGGTCCGCCAGGACGCGGTTCATGTCTTCGTCAAAGTAGCCGCACTGGTAGGCCACGCCCACAGGCACGCGGTGGCTGTGCACCGGGTCGATGATGCCGCCCGTGGCGATCTGGGCCTCCAGCAGGCGGATGCCATGGTCGTGCACGATGAGGTCCCTCTGCATGGCCTGGAAGAGTGAGATCTGCTCCCCGGAGCAGGGGTCAGTGTAGCCGGTAACTGCGCGCTCAGCTGACAGCAACTTCACAAAGGTATCCTTGCTGAACATCCCAGCTGCAAATGCCTCCTCCACAGTCAGCTTCTGATTCTCCACTGGGTCAATGATGAAGCCGGTGGCCGCCTGTGCTTCCAGGAGCACCAGGGCCGTGCCAGGCCGCAGGATATTCCTTCTCAGGGCCTCAGAGATGCTCATCTTCTCATTGGTATCCTGGATGAGGACGCCAGCAATGAAGTTGCCTCCTTCCAGGGACTGCCTCACACTGTCCATCTTTGTTACCTCTTCCACTGTCCTCTTCCCTTGAGTCAGTTCATCCAGTGTCTGCTTGTTAATCAGCTGAGATCTGAATAGGTCATTGGCAGACACCTCCTTCCGAAGTCCTCTGAAGGTGACTTTTGGGGTCTCCTTTTCTGCAGCCTCCACCAGGGCAGTGATCGCAGTGACTACCTGCCGCAGGGCTGCAGCTCGCCCAGACTGACAGAGCGCTACCAGCTCCTGGCGCTTGTCTGAATTGATGTACTCCAAGTGTAGCAGGTCCCAGAGTGACACACTGCACCCTTGGAACCTCCCCATGCTGATGGGCACTTTCATGGCCCTCAGTGCCACAGCAGTGTGATCATCTACCTCAAGCACAGTGTCTTGGGGCAGTGGCAGCAGCCACAGGCCAGTGTTACTGTCCAGGACACATCGCTCTTTGAGCTGCTGGTAAGTCACCTTTTCCCTGGCAATGGGATCAAAGAAAAACTTATTGTCCTCTCTGATGGTTGTCAGTGTCTGGCTGGTCTGCTCGTCCAGGACTCTAAGCCTGCAGGCCACTGCCTGGGGCAGGTGCACCCCATAAACAGGCTCCATTGCACCCCCTGTGGCCAGCTGCACCTGCAAGAGGGGAAAGCCCTCTGTCTGGGGCACAAGCCCTTTCTCCATGGCCTGCCACAGTGACAGGGAGCCCCCTGAGTAAGGATCAGCATATCCGGCCACAGCCTTCTCAGCCTGCCTGAGCTGCTCACTCAGTTCCTTGCCCACTAGGCCAGACTTGACTGCATCTTCTACTGATAGCTTCTGGTTGGTCAGTGGGTCAACAAGGAAGCCAGATGCCACCTGGGCTTCCAAGAGCCTCTGTCCCAGGCCCATGGGCAGTAGGCCATCCCTCATAGCCTGGGAAATGCTCACTTTGGTCCCAGAGGGCTGTAGCAGCACACCAGCCACAGAGCCTGTCCCCCAGAGGCAGGCCTTCACAGCAGGCAGCTCAGCAACTTGGGCTGGTGACTGTGAGCCCTGAGCCAGTGCCACCAGCATCTCCTGGGTGATGATCCCTGCATCCTGAAGCCAGACAGCAGGGATCTCACCCCTTGGCCCTGAAACTGTGACACGGGTCTGGGCCAGGAGCTCTGCCCTCTGTACCTGGCTGCACACAGTGGCTTGCAGTTGTAGCACTGAAGTCCTCCCAACCTGCACATCCTCCAGGAGGCCTCTGCGCTGCTCCTCAGTGAAGTGGCAGGAATTGAGCAGGTCCCAGAGAGACAAACCATCCTCAGTTCCTGGTGTGGCCTGCAGGGTCTCCTGGATCTGAGTATCAGTGGGCACAGCAGGAGTACTTTCTTCTAGGGGCAAGAGGTAAAAACCAGAGGCCTTATCTCGAGGACACTGCTCCAGAAGCTGGGTATAGCTGGTGTGCCCTCGGCCATCTGGCATGGGGAAGGTCTTGGGAGAGTTAGACAAGACAGCCTCCATCTCCTGGTCAATGCAACCACGTTGGATGGCCACAGACATGGGGAGGTGGTAGTGGCCTACAGGATCAATGACTCCTCCTGTGGATACCTGAGCTTCAAGGAGGCGGGTGGCCTGCTCAACAGGAATAAGGCCCTTCTTCATGGCCTGGAATAAGGATACCCTCTTCCCAGAGAAGGGGTCTCTGATGCCAGTGACAGAGTCCTCTGCCTGCTTCAGCCTGCTGTATACCTCTGGCCCCACCACTCCCCTGCGCACAGCCTCATCCACTGACAGGGTTTCTGGACTGCAGGGGTCCATGATGGCTCCAGTGGCTGCCTGAGCTTCCAGCAGGGCCAGCGCCACACCTGGCGCCAGCAGCTTCTGTTTCATGGCCTGGTAGAGGCTGAGCCTCTGGTTGGAGGGATGCAACAGCACGCCACCCACAGCGCCTGAGCCTTGAAGGTACTGGTGGACTCTGTCCCTGTGGAGGAGGGTGTCTGGGCTGACCACCCCCTCTAGCACCTGGTCCAACAGCTCCTGGTCAATGATGTTGGCCTCTAGGAGCTGGTAGGCAATGACTCGGCCACGCAGTGCAGGTAGTGTGATGTTGGCCCACCTCCGCATCTCTGTCTCCAGCAACTGTGTGACCTGCTTGAGTGTAACCTTGCGCTGCCGATAGCGCTGCAGCAGCTGCCTCCTCCAATCTTCATTGAAGTACTCTGAGTTGATCAGCTCCCATGCAGAAATCCTCTGTCCTTGGAACCGTCCGTACCTCACAGACAGCATCAAGTTCTGGAAGGCCTCTCTGGTGGCACCATCCACCAGCTGGGGCTGTGTGCTGCTCAGTGGCAAGAGGTACAGGCCTGTTTCAGGATCACGCATGCAGCGCTCCAGCAGCTGTAGGTAGGTGAGGTTTTCATGTGTATTGGGGTCAAAGAAGCCCTTGGTGTCATCAGATGGGTCTGACAAAATTGCATTTAGCATTTGGTCAAAGTAGCCGCGCTGGTAGGCCACATCCACGGGCACACGGTGGCTGTGCACAGGGTCAATGATGCCACCTGTGGCAATCTGTGCCTCCAGCAGGCGGATGGCATGGTCATGCACAATGAGGTCCCTCTGCATGGCCTGAAAAAGAGAGATCTGCTCCCCAGAGTAGGGGTCAGTATAGCCCGTGATAGCACGCTCAGCTGACAGCAGCTTTGCATACACATCGGGACCAATGACATCAGCCCTCAGAGCCTCCTCCACAGAGTATCTCTTGTTTTGCTTTGGGTCAATGATGAAACCTGTGGCAGCCTGGGCCTCAAGGAGGATGAGAGCAGTACCTGGCCTGAGAAGCCTTTTGCTGCAGGCCTCATAGATGCTGAGGCGCTCCTGAGATTCAGGAAGTAGCAGGCCAGCGATGCAGCCTGTGCCCTGCAGGTACCTCTGCACTGAGTCCAGGCTACCTACATCCTTAGCTGAGGCCTGCCCACATTCCAGCTTCTCATATAGCTCCTGGTCAATTATCTCAGCTTTTAGCAGCTCTCCTGGTGTCACAGTGTTCCTCAGCCCAGTAAAAGTAACTCTAGTAGTAGCTGCAGCCTGCTCAATGGTGGCCTTCAGCTGAGCTGCCAGCTCTTCTATCGAGAGGGCCCCTTCCTGGTACTTCTGGGCCAGTAGTGTCCTCTGCTCCACAGGGACTGCCTCAGAGAAGAGCAGCTCCCAGAGGGACACAGGCCGGCCCTGGAACTTTCCCACAGAGACAGAGGCTGTGGCTGTGCTCAAGGCCTGTCGAATATGTTGTTCAATGAACATGGGTCCCTGGAGCACTTCTCCATGGGGCTCCCTCAAAAGTGGTATAAAGGCAAGCCCTGTCTCTGGGTCAGTGACACAGCAGGCCAACAGCTGCTCATAGCTCACACTGCCATGGGTTCTGGGGTCTGAGAAGCCTGCAGCCTGGGAGAGATGTTGCTGAGTCTCTTCATCCAGGTAGCCAAGGCGTAAGGCAGCTTTTAGGGGCAGCCGGAACCTGCGGGCTGGGCAGACCAGTCCACCTGTGGCCAGCTGGGCATCCAGAAGGCGCAGAGCCAATACCCGGTCTACCAGCCCCTTCTTCATGGCCTGAACGAGGGGGATCCGGGAACTACTAAAAGGGTCATAGTACCCAGTCACTGCCTGCTCTGCCACCAGGAGCTGGTTGTGGAGCTCTGGGCCAACCAAGCCCAGCCTGACTGCCTCATCCACCCACAGGCACTGGCCTGTGGCTGGGTCCACCAGGGTGCGGGTAGCAGCTTGAGACTCCAGGAGTGGGAGTGCAGTGCCCATCGGAAGCAGGTGCTCAGTGGTGGCCTGGAAGAAGCTTTTCTTGTGGCCCTCAGGCAGTAGGATGATGCCCGCCACACTGCTGGTGCCCTCCAGGTAGCGCTGCACCTCAGGTTGCATGCTCACATCTGAGATGGCCAATGTGCCCTTCTGTAGGCCCTGGGCTACTTCCTTGTCTAGGACACCTACTTCTAGCAGCTCAGCAACACTGGCTGCCCCTCCCAGGGTACAGAACGTGGTCTTGAGGGATAGCAAAGCCAGCTCTGACCCAGGAGCCTGCACACACCTGGCTAACAGTGTACTGTACAGCAATTGCTCCTTGGTGTTGGGGTCAAAGAAACCTGAGGTATCTGTGCTAGGCTCCAGCTTGGACAAACTAAGCCATGTTTCCTGGTCCAGGAGGCCTTGCTGGCAGGCAAGCTCAGGAGCCACTCGCACGCCCCGAGCAGGGTCCACTAGGCCCCCAGTGGCCAGCTGAGCCTCTAGCCATCTGCACCCAAGAGTTCTTTCCACAACTTTCTTCCCCATGGCCTGGAAGAGGGCCAGCTTCTCGCCCCCATAGGGGTCAGGGTAGCCAGTGACTGCACGCTCAGCAGTCAGTAGCTTCTCCTTCAGCTCTAGCCCTACCAGGCCCTGCTTCAGGGCCTTGGACACAGGGAGAAGTTGGCCCTGGGCAGGGTCCACAAGGCCCCCTGTGGCTGCCTGAGCCTCCAACAGAGCCAGCCCAAGTACAGCAGGCAGGAGACCTTGCTTTGTGGCAGCATAGATACTCTGGGTCTGGCCTGAGGCCTCCACGTACACTCCAGCAATGCTCTTGGCTTTGGTGAACAGAGGTGTCTCCACTTGGTCCCTGAAGGGGGTGCTGGCTTCCAGCCCAGCCTTCGTGTTTTTGGTGACCATTGCCTGCTCAGTGCTGCTGGTGACCAGGACATCATGAGGAGAAGCCTGGCCATTCATTGCACACAGCTGCTTGTACAGAACTTGCTCAAGTTCCACTTGTTTCCTGTAGAAGACAGAAAGTCTCAGTCAGGGAGCCTGAACCATCAGGCAGGGAAGACACAGTCATGACTCCTTATCCTCCCCAGCTGCATCCCTGGAGCAGTGCCATGGTAGTGGAAGGCCCAGGTACAGCTTGCCTCCTGGGATTTGGGGAGGCCTGCTCTATAGAAGAGGTGACGACCTGTGGAGGGTGACAGATGCTGCTCAGTATATTTAAGGTACAGTGTGCCCACAGGGACCCAGGACTGGCCACCTATTAGGGCTTGAGGGCTGTTTCTTCTCATGAATGGTCCTTTGACCTCCACTTCTGGACTCCAAGGTTCTGAGGCAAAGAAGTGAGGCTCTCACTGGCCCTACCCCTGCTGAGGACTCAGTCCGCCCTGTGAGCCCTGCTATGGCCCCTCTGCTGCTCTTCATGGGGACCCCAGTCTCTGCAAACATGTCACCTCCTCCCACCCCACCTGTCCCTGATTATGTGATTCCAAACCAACTCCACAAGCTCCACCTGTCCCTGATTCTCTTGGCTCCACCAACTATGGCTGCCCAGATCCATCCCCTACTGAGTTGGGTTGGGCTGATTGCTCAAAAAAGCTATGTCAGTGTCCTAACCGACAGTACCTGTGAAGAGTGTGACCTAATTTGGAAACAGGATGTCTGTGGACTTATGATGAGGTCACACTGAAAGCATTTGGCCCTAGTCCAGGATACCTGGTGTCCTTATAAGAACACAGACACACAGGAGAAGATAGCAAGGTGACAGCCTGAGGACGCTAGGAGCTGGGAGGGGCAGGTGGACCTTCCCTTAGAAACCTGTGCAGGGAATGTGCCCTCCCACACCTTGATCACAGACCTCTAGCCTGTGTTGTTTTTGGCTCCAGTCTGGGCCACTGTAAACCCTGCCCCCACCCTATGCTCACCTGCCCTGGCAAGCCAGGCCTGTACCCTGTGTCCTAAGAACCATATCTTGGCCCCTCTCTTGCTCCTTACCTCTCAGCACTATTGGACCCTTTCCTCTGCTCAGAAGCCCATCCAGGACACCATGGGCCCATTCCCACCTTGCAAGGTCTGAGGGGTTGGCGCCACCTATACTCACCTCACTGTCCAGCTCAACAAATGCACTTTGGACCTGACTATTGGGGACATTAGGACTATTGCCTGAGTGGATTCTGCTTTGTCTCCACTTAACCATAAAAATCAGAAAGCTCCTCAGCCTGCCTTCGGATTCTAAAATCTACAGCTCAGCCCAGCAGGCTGCTCAGTGCTGCTGGTGACCAGGGCATCGAGAGGAGAGGGGGCTCCATCTGGCAGCCTTGGGTGCCCCACACCCACTCACAGTCTGGCCCTGGATGGTACCAGGATTTTCCCCACAGCTAGTCTTGGGGGGCACCACTCCACACTGGTACACCCCACTCACTCATGCCCTCCTGGCACCTCATTGGCACCCTTCCCACTCCTGCTACTTGGGCCTCTGCACCACATGTTACAGAAGCCTCCTGACCATCCCCAGCCACTTCAGGGTGTCTCTGCCCTTCAGGACCATGTGTGTAAGGAGCAAGTGAATGGTGGGGAACCAGCTTGAAGGGAAGATGGGTTATCACCCAGTCCATTATAAAGCAGGGCTTTGCTGTCACATGGCCTAGTGGGTGGACAGATGTTACCTAACTCAGGAAGGGCTATGGGTGCACTGTTCCACTGCTCCACTGAAAGGACCACCTCGGCCAAAGGTACCCCCTTCCTGGGATGGCCAATTATATGCTCAGTCCCTTCACACGACTTGGGGTGACACTCAAGGCTGTTACAGCATCTAAACACCCTTGGGGCCATCCCTGAAACTGTGCCCCAGTCCCTCATCTATGCAAAGTCCTGTCTCTTCTTTTCCTTCCTTTTGGAGCATCCTGCTGCTCAGAATCTTGGACATCATTGCTAAGACCAGGCAGACACCTTAACAGGGCCTTAACAGAGTTCATCTCCCACTGCCTTCTGGTGGAGCCCACAGAGCCTGGTATAATCTTTTGACTTTCCAAGATGGGCATAGGACAAGGCCAAGGCAGTGAAGAGGGTGCAGAGGACCAGAGACAATCTGATGGGGACTGGCTTTAAATGACCAGCTGGACAGCTGCAGATATCTTATCTCTATAAGTCTAGGAAAGATAGGTGATTCCACTGTGAGGGGGCCCACGACCAGAAAAGTGAGCCTCAAAATGGTTGGTCCATCCAGTGCGCTTCCTCAGAAAGAGGCTCAAAACATTCTGGATGCCAGCTCTGGGGCACAGTGTGGCCAGGGAAGACATAGCTGCCCAGACCCATCTTCACTGACCTACCCCTGCCAACCCACCTCCTCCTGCCTCAGTGAGGGCCATTTTGTGCCCCTGTCCTAATCACCTTGGTCTCAGACTCTACTTACTGATCCTGCCCAGGCACCTTTGCTACCCATCTGTACAGTGCTGCCTCCCAGGGCCTGTGAGCCTGAGGGCCCCACACATAGTGCTGTCTAGCCCAGCCAAGTCAGGGCAGCTCACAGGCAGGAGGGTCACTGGTGTGGTTAAGGCCAGATGCTTGTCTTCTGACCTCTGGCCAGGGGCAAGTGTAGGTAGTCAGCTCGCTGTCCAAAAAAGGTGGAACATAAGGCATTGGGACTACAGTGGGGGCAAGGTCAGCCAGGTAGACATGGCTTTGGGTGACCCTTGCCTTGGCATGGGCTGCTAACTGGACAGGTCATGTGCTGTGCAGAAGGGCAACACTTGGATAAGAAACTAGAGAGTCAAGGTAAGGTCAGTCAGTGGCTCCAGTTCCCTGAATAAAGAAGATTCAGGGAGAAGCCTGCTAACCCAGGGAGCCTCAGAAGGGAAGGGGGGTAGAGGACTCCATTGTGAATTTTAGTGTGAGGTTCAGCCTGTAACTGAACACCCTGTTGGTTTGTGGATGACCTTGGGCCTGGAAAGAATTTTCCCAGGCCTGCCACTTCCTAGGTTACCACAAGGAGGACGTGTATAGCCTGGAGTGGGGGCCTGGAAAGGTGGCTGGACAAAGACAGACTAGGGTGTTTGTGGGTCTCTGGTGTAGGCTCTGCCAGGAAGCAGGGAGAGGGCCTGGGCAAAGGATCAGTGTTCCAGAGAGCAGGCCACCATCACAAGTGAGCTGGGTGTGTGACAAAGAGACTGGTAGCTTTCTGGGCTCGGGGTCAGGAGGTGGTTTCCCTGGCAAAAGGCATTTGAAGGAAAGCAGGCCATTTCCCTGTGAGGCCCCACCTCAGGCAGCCCCCGGGTGCTGAGGGGTGGGAAGCCATTCCTGAGCTGGGTGGATCCACATTGCTGGAGCATGGGCCACCATATGTCACCACACTGAAGGGTGGACCTCTATTCTGGCTGAGGACAAGGTGTTCCCAAGTCAAAAGAACAGAACCAAAAGGCCAGGCTGATTGGACCCACACCTCAGCCTCACTGTGGACATCGAGGAGACTTTGTTCACCTTGCCCATGCAGACAGAAAGCAATAGCCCTCACAGGAGCTGGCATGATGAGTTGGTGGAGGTAAGGAGGCAGAGACCCCTCCTGCCTCTCCCTCCCAGAGACCCCTGATCCTTTACAGCAGGTAGCTCCTCTACAGGACAGCTCCACCTCCCTACCTCAGAGCTGCTGCCAGGAATCTCTCTCAGTTTGTTAGCCTAATTGCCCTCCCTGGGGGTCAGCAGCTATAGGAAAGACTTGGCAATGTGGAGCATCCATCCAATCTGCCTGGACCTGCTGCTGGCCAGCGAGACTCCCGCTCCGTGGCACGCCCAGCCCTGGCTCTCAACCTCTTCAACCGCAAACCTAGAGCGCAGAGCGTCTAAGGTTGTAGACTGGCCAGGCAGAGACCAGAGGCCGGGTCAGTGAGCCCCTCTATCACGCCCCCCCACCCCCGCCCCACGCGCCACGACCCCAGGCGGCCTCGGCCTCTGCCTCAGCTCGCACAGGTGTTTGTGTTTCGCAGATCCGCACCTGCCGCACGACGCTGGCTGGTGTTGAATCCAAAGTTCCTCAGCTCCTGGATCCCGGGCTTCTCTGCTCTCACTCCAAGAGCCCCGCGCCCCACGCCTTTAAACCCGCACGGCCTCTAGTCGTGTCGGCCCCGCCTCGCTAAGGGGGCGGGGGCAAGGAGCTGGGCGTCAGTCAGGTCTAGTCCTAGGTGCCCGGAACCTGGGACTGGCTGGGCAGCCCTGAGGCGAGGAGGGGCTGCGGTGCGCTGGACCCTGCCGGTGCCCTCCCATTTTGAGTCACCGTGGAAGAATGCGAGGCGGGGGCGAGGGTGGGGTGCAGAGAGACCTGTGCCTGCCTGACAACCTTTGAATGGAGTTTGCAAGGGAAATGTGGTCCTCCTGAGCTCACAGTTTCAATTCCTCAAATGCGACTTTATTGCTTTTTATTGCCTGAAAGTGAAAGCAAGCGAGGCCCGCTGAGGTTTTGCTGTCCCCAGCCACTCCTCATCCAGTCCCTGTCCTTTGGGTCCTGCTCAGTCCTCTGAGGATGACTCCACGCCCTGATTTCTGTCCAGTGCCTGCTGAGTCCTGGTGTCCTCTGGGGTTCTGCTCTTTGGGCCCGCTCAGTGGCCTTGACCTTGGAAGGACTGTGGTCTCTGTGCTGGAGAGGTTGGCAGCCCTGTCAGGGAGGGGTGGTCAGGCCTTACCCCAGTGCCCAGCCACTCCATCTGGACTCAGAGAAGGTCCCTTGTGCACTGAGGAGTACCTGACCCCCTCCCTGGAGCCCATCCCAATACTCACCTTCCGAGGCAGGGGTCTGCAGGAGATGGAGGTCCAGAACCTCAGGGCCATGATATCCTGAGCCCTTGCACTCTGAACCCTGGCCCAGCACTGGAACCTCTCATGGATCTTACAGCTGGTCCTTCCCTTTGCTGCCCAGAGATCCCAAGTGTGGTGGGGGGACAAGGCAAGGATGCATGCCCTTTACCCCATTGGGCAGGGCCTAGGGTCTACATTGCCCCTGACCCTTTCCCTGAGGGCCGGGCCACCCCAACCCCTGCCCCTCACCTCGTTCTGGCTCATTCTTGACTAGAAATTCATCCAGGGCCACCCAGCCTCCTCCAACACGAACCATCAGGGCACCCCGAGTCACCTGCACAGCCCCAGGAGGGTCAGGTCAGGCCTCCTTTAGAGTATGGAAACAAGTCCCAGGGCTCTGCCCTAACACCCACCTACCAGGCTCAGACTCACACCTGTTCACCAAGGCTCCCTGGACTGTGTACCCAACTCTGGTAACCTGTGTGCTTGTGCCCATCTGTGCCCCCTGCTCTGCTCATGCTGTGTGGCAGTGACTGCTGGCTGTTGGGGAGCTCTGACTCCAGCATGGTGGTGAGCTGGGATGTGGGCCCACATCTACCAGAGGTAACCAGGCAGCCCAGTCCAGCCTTTCCTTTCCCACCAGATGCCAACATGCCGTCCACGAGATCCTGCTGGGAAGAGTGGCAGTGCTGTCTGTGGCTTAAGGTGCAGAGTAGATCCCAGACCCCTTTCTTCCTTTGGCCAAGCCAATGCATCCCTGCCAGGTCACAAAATTCAGGTGTGTGCCAGTGCCTTGCTGTGAGGAGCACGAGCTGGCCAGGTCAAGATTCTGGTGTGCCCGGGGTATGCTGCATGCCATCTACCCTCACCTGCTCCAGGTGACCTTTTCCTTGCCAACTCCTCTCCCTGGTCTCCAGGTTCATGTGGCTCCAGCTCCCCATGGTGGCCTTTGCCCATGGCAGCCAGCTCAGCTCTTCTGGGGACACCCCTGAGATGGCAGCCTGGACAGGATCCCTCTGAGCCAGCATCTGCACTGGGGCTGCAGTCCAGGGCTTCAGGTTATCAGCCCTCAGGACTCCAGGCAGCACCTCAAGCCTCCAGCCCTATGCAGTAGGGAGAGTTATGAAAGAAAGGAGAGGGGTGGAAAGTATCAGGATGTGAACTAGGTGGATCCTTGTGCTCAACCCTAACCACTGGTTTATACATTGCTGCCTGAAGCCAGTGCTTCTGCCCAGCATCCCCCCGTGGATGACAGGAGCTCTCAGAGGGCATGGGCCAAGAGGCCCAAGGCACCTGACAATAGTGCATAATGCTGACCCTGGGCTGTTCCACAAAGTCACTGTGTAGGTGGGCGCTTCTGGCCATAGGCCTCACCTTGGTCCTGAGGGCCTCAGCTTGGCTCAACCAGTGGGGGCATGTGAGCAGCTCCTCCATGATGTGACCTATGAGCAGCAATTTCCCCTCTAGGGCACAAGGCCTGAAGAGGAGATATGACAGATGTGGGCCAGATGGAGGACAGGGGAAGTAGTTGGGGACCACCAAATGGGAAGTTGACTTCTCTCTTGCAGGGCAGGACTTGGTGGTCTGGCTGCCTGGCAGGTTTATCAGCAGGCTCAGGTGATAGGTGCCCTCGAAGTTGATCCCTCCTTGCCATGCTGGGCCCCTCCATGGCCAAGACACCACTAAGGACTGCTGTCCTCCTGGGAACTCCTGCCAAGAGATTGGCTTGGTCACCTGCCTGCCTACATCACACTGGAGTAGGCCACCAATGTCACTGGTGTCCTTGAAAAAGTTGACATTTGGACACAGACATGCATAGGAAGAAGATGCCATAAGTAGGTCAGGGAAAAGAGGGCTCAAACCCTGTTTTCTGGGCTCTAAGGAGGAGGCATCCACTTGTACTTGAGCACAGGAAGTCTGTGTTCCTATGGGTTGAGCATCCTGGTCTGTGCCAGCTGGTTATTGCTCCCTACTTCCTAACTAAGCCAATTCCTAACGTGAAAAACACCACTGGTTGGAGAGGATCTGATACTCATACAGCCTCCCACCTTACAAAAGTCACTGAGGCCCCTATGGACTCAAGGTTACATTAAACACTGGAGAAAAGCCCTGCCTGTAGCTAGAAGTAAGTTTCTATTTTGCTTCAAATATGCATCTTATTTCCAACTGCTGCTCAAATGGAACTCATTCTTGATAGCACTGTGATCTTAATTGGCAACTCTTAATTGGCTAGAAAAGTGTGATGATGTTTCAGCCCTCTGTTTCCCATCCCTTAGAAGCTGTGCAGTGCAGTCCTTGTCTGGCACCTCTAGCCCTGACCATGCTGGGAGAGCAGAGTGCCATGTCTCGGGGCACCAGAAGCTATTGGAAGCCCAGGTCAACCCATGCAGTTGTTAACAGATCCCTCCAGATCTCCTATGGCCCCACTTTTCTCCCCTCCACTGCCATACCCTTTGGTTTGGCCCCTCCCACCAGCAGGCAGCAGCTCAGCCTCAGGTTCCCTAGTTGTTCACCCTCCCTGTGGTCACCCTTTTCCTCCTAAGGAACTCTGGGGTGACTCCCCTTTTTCCCAGACTTCCAAGATACCTGCAGGGCTGGGGCCCAGCCACCCTCTGGCTTCAGCTCCTTCTTGATGGCTTCCTGCTCTGCTAGGCCACATGGAATCCATTGGACTGGCTCCCATGTGGCCTTCAGCCCAGCATCCTGCTCCTGAGTTTCTGACCAGCACTCTCTCAGGGCTTCCAGCTCTGCCTGCAGCACAGCTGAGGACAGACACGACCACCTGAGAACTCAGCCTTGGGCCCTGCCTCACTCTCACCCACCTGGCCTCCACCTCTGGTGTACCTTCCCTGCTTGGCCACACCCCTGAAAGCCCTGGGGTACTTGGTGAGAGGTGCTGTTCCTGGATGGGCACCATAGGTATTGCTGCCTGGCCAGGAGCTTCTGCCTGTGATGCCAGCTGCTCAAGCCACTCTGCTAGCTGGGCCAGTTGGATGCTCAGCTGGAGGAAGAGGCAAGCATTGTCCCAGGTACCCCAGCTGGGGGCAGAGAGCCCTGAGGATGTGCTCCCAGCCATCCCTGCTCCCCAGGGTAGAAGACACCAAAGTGGGCAGGACATGGTAGGGCCCTCACTGGGGGTTAGGAGTAAGGGGATACATACCTGGTTCTTGGGCCCTGGACCCTCCAGATCAAGCTGGGCCTCTAGGCCTGTTGGGGGTAAGGGTTCAGGGGAGCCTATCCTCTGGGCACATAGCAGCGTCTGCCAAACGTGGGCAGCACCAGACATAGTCAGCTTCACACACTCCTGGAGTCCCTCCAGCTGCTGCCTCACAAGCACAAGCACAAGCTGAGCTTCATCCTCTGCAAACCATGCCAGAGAAGCCAGGGCCAAGACGTGAGCATTGCAGGGGGGGTTGGGGACCAGAGCGGGGACAAAGGCATGGGAGGAACTTGGACTGGGGGTCAGAAAGCATGGTGTACGAGGGGCTGGAGGAGGTTGAAGGCATCCTTGCAGACTTCACTGGCCCAGCTGAGTGACCTGGCTGATGTCCACTCACCTGCGAGCAGCTCTGCCAGCCTCTGACCGGTCTCTAGTGCCCTCCCCAGGTCCTTGGCATATGCTGTAGCTCCCTTGCACATATGCTGTGGATATATACCACTGAGCTCTGTGCCAGGCCACCAGCCCCAACCCTGGGAGTGGGTCATACCTGCAAGTACTGCACAACCCTCTCCTGGCCCTTGAGCCCTAGCTGGCCCTGTCCCAGCTCAGCCAGGAGCCGCTCACCCGGGCCCAACCGTGTCAGGAGGGTCTCACGGGCTGCATCAAAGCTCTGTGCTGCTGGGACAAGCTGCTGCAGCAGCCCCCACCTAGAGACCAAGGTGAGGCAATTGGTACCCCCCCTCCCTGCCCTGGAACCCTCCCACCCGCAACCCAGGCCTCACCTGGTCTCTGCCTGCTGTATCAAGCGATGCCACTGTGCATGCACCTTTGCTGGGCTCCCCACTTCCTGCAGCCTTGGCTCTACCTGTGGTGCCTGCTCCTGCAGCAGGTGCTGGAGCAGCTTTGGGGACATGACATTGGAGGCTGCACACTGTGTTCTGGAAGCTCTTGCCCCATCCTCCCATCTCTGTCTCCTTCAGGGGTCACTGGCCATGAGAACATGAACAGGTATCCACATTCAGCCCACCCCTCGGGGATCTGTTGTGGCCCCACTCCTGGGGGGGTGCAGCATTGTGTGCTAGTGGCTTGACCTGAGGCTCGGGACCAGGTGCTGCCAATTGGCTCTGTTCCCCACACCTGTATCTCCTGTTCATGCAATTGAGGAGCAGCCACCATGGCATCAGTGGCCAGGGGACCCTGCGAGGCTTGCAGCTCTTCCATACCATCCAGCCAGCTCTGTAGGGTATGCAGGAGTGCAGGGGGCACCTGCAAAAGGGATAGGTTCAGCCATCTGCCTCCCTCACCTGTGCCAATCCCCGGGCTGTCCTACCTCACCTGGGCTGCATGCTTTCCTTTCTGGCCAGGCTCTACCTCCATAGCCTTGGTCACCACAGTCTCTGTCACCACAGTCTCTGTCACCACTGTCTCTGTTACCTCTGTCACTTGGATGGCACAGGTGCCCCAGCAGGCCCAGGAGACCCCTGGGAGATGCAGGCCCTGGAGGTCTGCAGATGGGAAGGGGCCCTCTTGGGCCTTTGGGCCAGCCCTCAAGCCACTTCTCCTTTCCCCCAGGCAGCCCAGCCTCGAGGCCCAGTTTCCCATGATGAACTCCAAGAGGGGCAGGGTGACCAGAACACTGAAAACAGCCCTGTTGGAGCAGGAAGATCCAGATCAGGATCTGAGAGCCCAAGGCCTTCTTGCACCCCGCAGCCACCCTGGGAACAGGTCATACCAGCACTTACCTTCGGGGCTCTCTGCTGCTGGCCTCCACCTGGGCAGGGTAGAATGGGGCTAAGAGGTTGGAGGGGGGTCAGCACCACCTTCACCCACGTCCCTGTACCTGGCCTTCCCTCCGACACTGCTCAGCCAGTTCTAGCCATCAATCCAGCCAGTCTGGCCTCAGCACTTTCCTTCCCTTTGCGTTTCCTGGGAAACCTGTGCCTGGCCTCAGTCATGCTATTGGGGGAGGGGCTGGGAAAGGGGCTTCATCTGGAGCTTCAAACCCTTCCCCCCAGTTCCCTGTACAGTGTGGGGTAAAAGGGGGCTTCAGGAAGCTCACTCCCCACCTAGACCCATCCAGGCCATGATGCTGCCCTGGGGCTGAGCTCTACCTGAGGAAAGGGCTGCCTCAATGGGCCCCAAACCTAGCTTAGAGATTATCAGAGGAAGCAGGGACACTGCACACACTGCTGGGAGTGAGAGCTGGGGTCCACAGAAGAGTTCTCAGCTATACAGACTTCAGGAACTTCTGGGCTTCGTCTGCTTCCTCACTGGTGTGGCCCTCCAATTCCTCTCCATCCTGCAACTGTCTCACCCAAGGCTTCCCAACACAGAGACAGATCAGTCACACCTTCCCCCACTGGGCCCAGAAATGAACCTGCTCTTCCACCAGCCCAAAGCCCCCTCCTCGAGGATCTGCTCCACAAGGGGGAGGTGACACCCCATCAGAAGGCGTGGGTGCTCCTAGGTTCCTTCAGTCCTGCAGGCTCATGGAGTGCTTTGCGGGCTGTGAGCACCAGTATGGGCCCACCTGACCCCTTATCCTTCTATTCCCATGCCCACTGATTCCTCTCCCGAGGTGTGGACACTGTGACAAGCAAGAGACCACCTGTGTCCACCACCATGAAGGACTTGGCCTAGGAGTCATCCTTCTCTGGGGTGTGAACTGGCCCCTCATCTGCTAATGGTGATGCCCTGAGAGTCCCAGCCCTAAAGCCAGCTCTACCCTTCCCGCCCGTCCTTTCTTGTGATCTACCAGGCTTGCTCCTGCCGGGCTCCTCTGTCATGAGTTGGTGTTGCTGTTGCCCTGGGAACTTTCATCGGAAAATGTTGGGCGAGGTGGGCAGGCAGACAGGCCAGGGCAAGCTGCAGACGCACAGTGGGTGGATGGGTGGTGGACGCCTCTCCCGGGAGGGCTTGTGTGTCTCACGCCCTGGGATGGCCCACCTTGTCTTGCCTGCTCAGCTCCCAACCCTGGGGGCGTCTCAGTAGGTGGGTCTCTGTGGGCCTCAGTGTGTCCCAGCACAGGCCTGCCCACTCCTGATACGCAGGGTTTAACTCCTCATGCACACACCCTGATGTGAGGATGGCTCTCTAGGGCCAGGGAGCTCCCATGACCAGTGGTACCATCTCTACCCCGAGTGTCTTCCCCAGGCAGAGTGCTCAATGAGAAATGTCCCAGGCTCACTTCCCTCAAATCCACAGAAAGGGAGTCAATACCCCTCACCCCTTCCCTGGGTCTGTTTGCCTCACCAACCACGGCCTGGCCAATCTGATTTCTGTCTGAGCCTCTAGAAGGCTGTGACTGAGAAGTGGATTTGTGAGGGCCCAGAGAATGTATGGGACCAACTTTCCCACAGCCACTGGGCCAGGGACCTTGGTAAACTCCACCCATCCTGAACAGTGATAGAAACACACACCAGAAAGACCCTTGGCTGCAAAGGAACAGTGACATCCACTCTGATGATGCACCAGCTCCATTTCCCCAAGGGCACAGATGGCCACTCCCCAGGCTCCCAATAGCTCAGCCAACCTTGAAGCTTCTTTTCCTCATGGGCTCCTGGGCCACCGCAAGTTAGTGAGCCAGGAACAGGAGGGAAAAGCACAGGCCCAAAATGGTGTACTCCCCTTCTCATAGTCATGTGGCTCATGGATTCCCTGAATACCGGCTGCCTCTCTTGGCAGCTCCTGTTCCCCCCCCCCAAAAGGCTGGCACCCTAGGTACCACCTCCACAGACCCCTGACCTATTGCCCTCTACACACCACTCCCCGATCTCAGATTCCACAGCCCCTGCCCCACCAGGGCATGTAAATGCATGCTGGGCTGGAGGAAAGGTGCAGACAGAGCCAGAAGGAGGAGAGCAATACATGTGGACAGGTCTGCAAATACAGCCCAAACCGGTCCTGGTTGGAGTGAATCTCCCTAGGGGACGCACCATGGGGTATCTGACAATGGTTAATTTGGCCAACCACAGCTGGTGTGGACGGGATATCTTTGGCACACTGGTGTGATTGTGAAGCTGGGAGTGTAACAGAATCCCCCTCTCCCCGGCCAGTATACTTCAGTTTGTTAGTTGCCCAGCTAATAGTTCCTGCTCCAGATCCAGTTTCTTCTGTGTCTTAGAAATGGCTGGTCACTGGTCACTGGTCACATAGCTGGTCACTAAGATGCACAGTGTATGAACCAATCCCCAATTGACAAACCATTCTGCCTCTATACTTCCTGCTTGCTCTTCCCATAAAAGCCCTAGACCACCAGAGATCAGGCCCTGATATTTTGGGAGTGATCCTGATCTGTCTCCAAATTCTGGGTGTCATTTTGGTGTTTCTGCTTGTCATTGAAGGAGCAGCAGCAGGTTTGAGGTGCTGAGGTGGCCAGGCAGGAAAGTTCCCATTACTCTTCCTGCCCAGGCCCACTGAGCCAGCCTGAGCATTCTGATGTGTGAGGTTTCTCCCTTGAGGCTGCTGAGAGTCCTGGGAGGACTGACTCAGGTAGAGACCTCAGATGGGGATTAGGGTGATGTACGTCAGGACAAGTGTTTTTTCCTTTGCCAATGCAAGGCTAAAATAGAAACAAATTATAGCAAGAGTCATAGTTGCTACATATATGGTGAAAGTGTGTTGGTGGTAGAAGAGCACAGAGAACCCTAATGCTAATTCTAACATTAATTCTAACACTAATCCTTGCTGTAGCCAAAACACTAGCCACAGACCTAACCCTAACCCAAATAAACCAAAGTCCCAAAACAGAAGACTAATCCTAGTCCTAGACCTAAAACTAATCCCAACCATAATCCAGACCCTATCTCTAGACCTAGAGGTAGATATAACCCTACAACACACTTTCACCATATATGTAGCAACTATGACTCTTGCTATAACTCACTATAGTGTTAAGATCATGGCTTGTAGGGTTTTAGGCTGAACCTTCAGCCTAAAATAAAAGGAGCACATTCTCTCATGGTTCTGGAGGCCAGAAATCCAAAGTCAAGGTGTCTGCAGGTGACATTCCTTCCAGTGGCTCTGAGGCCACTATGAACTCGAGTTCCCAGAGCACCCTGTCATCAATGGCTGTTGAGTGTGGGATTCTGTCGAGCCTAGAATAGAGACCCTGTGTTGCCCTTCCTGGCTTCCTTCCCTCCTCCCTGCCTCCTTCCCGACTCCTATACTATCTTTCTGATCTCACTTCATAATCAATTACTCTGAAATCCTTTCCTCAGGCTCTGCTTCCAGGGAGCCCAGCCCAAGTCCAGGTCTCTTGCCTATACTGAACCCTCAGGTGGCACCCAGTACACAAGGCAGCTCTCAGGAAGACACCTTTACACTGGTCTCACAGCACCTTGACTAAAGCATGTCATCCAGGTCTAGAAGCTGTATCAAGAAAGAACCAGGCAGCCAGGAGTGGTGGCTCATGTCTATAATCCCAGCACTCAGGAGGCTGAGGCAGGAGGATCGTTGTGAGTTTGAGACCAGCCTGGGCTACAAAGTGAGCTCAAGGCCAGCCTGAATTGCATAAAGAGACCCTGTCTCAAAAAGACAAAAAGACCAAAAAAGAAAAAAAGAACCAGGCACACGGTAGTTACAATCAACACTGTATTAATGGATTCGATCTAGGTGTGAAAGCACCTGGGCAAAATGTCCTTCACCAGCTTCAAAAGGGGTTCTTAGCCAGGCATGGTGGTGTATACCTGTAACCAAGCATTTGGGAGGCTAAGGTAGGAGGACCACTGCAAGTTCAAGGGCAACCTGGGCTACTGAGTCCAATGACAGTTTGAACTACTCAGTGAGACCCTGTCTCAAGGGGGGAAAAAAAAGAGGGATTCTTGAGCAATGCCCCTGGGGAAGCATCAACTGCCTTAGCTCCTTGGACCTAGCCATGTGTCCCAGGAGCTCTAGCATGAATGACAGAGCCCACCAGCTCCTCAAGTCCCCATCTTGGGGCTTTACCTCGATTTGGACCCAGCTGTGTAGGCACAGCTGTGGCCATGTGGATCCCCAGTATCCAGGCTGGGACATTGACTTTGGAGGTTGGGATGGGTCACCAAAAAGCTGTCCACAGCTACGATCATCCAGAGGTGACATAAGGCGGTTGCAGCCACCACTTCTACTCCAGAGCCTCACTGCTGCACTTCTTGCTCTGATCTTGTGGACCCTCTGGTCCCATATCCTCATGCCTCAGCAGGAGAGCTGAGAATGGGATACCTCCAGAGATGAGCCCCCGGCCTGGCTTCCCAGGTCTTGAAGTCTTGTTCTCTCCCCTTAATTGAGTCTGTTGTAGTCATCTGAGGCTGGCGTGCTGCTCAGCAAAGTCATCTGAGGTGCAGACCCTACCTGTTTCTGGTTTACCATTCTTGGCCTTAGTTTCGATTCTCACAGTTGTCAGAAGGTGTCTGTGGCTCCACACATCAGAGAGGAAGAAGAGGAAAGACAAGAACCAAAAGGGAGCCTCCTTCTAGCTATGAAAGATGGGACAGTCCCGCAATTGGCAGGATGGATGAAAATCACAAGTGCATTCACCAACTCAGCATTCAGATTTGAGCTGATTCTGGGAATTCCCCACAGACAGACACCTGACCTCTTGGCAAAGACTCCATTAACTCAGCCAGGCTAGCAAGGCAAGAATTTAGAAATGATTCGAACAGATATCACTGGGGCTGGTGGGAAGCCATGGCACA
Source organism: Hydrochoerus hydrochaeris (assembly GCA_004027455.1). Classification (NCBI taxonomy): domain Eukaryota; kingdom Metazoa; phylum Chordata; class Mammalia; order Rodentia; family Hydrochaeridae; genus Hydrochoerus; species Hydrochoerus hydrochaeris. The sequence goes on along the minus strand of PVLA01003615.1, from coordinate 184,447 downwards.
TCCACACCAAGTGCTGGCAGCTGTGAAGAGAGGAGGCCTCACGAAGACCACTGGAGGTCTGGGGTCTCTAGGTCCTCTCCACTCTGGAACCCAAAAGAAAAGGCAAGGCAGAACCATGCCACACAGTGCTCCTTTCTATGTGAAGAGGATTGTATTCTAATTTCTTTGTAACCACCATAGCAACCTTCAGCCTAAAATAAAAGGAGCACATTCTCTCATGGTTCTGGAGGCCAGAAATCCAAAGTCAAGGTGTCTGCAGGTGACATTCCTTCCAGTGGCTCTGAGGCCACTTTGCACAGGCCTAGAGACTCTTCTTTGCCTTTGCCAGTTTTCGATGGATCTGATCTCTGCTCGAATGTTTGCTCTTCTCACTATCCTAAGTCCTGCACAAGGGCGCCTGCCACTTGGGTAAAGCAGGGTGGCCTCATCCTGAGAGTCTCTTAGTTGAATCTGATTCCCAGCAAAAAGGATACACATGTGTGACTCTCTTTGGGTGATACAACACCCAGGTCTGCCATGGGCAAACTTTGGAGCCGCACATTCAGTGGCAGAGAAGTCTGGAACAGCCCCTATTCTATGCTTTGTGGGCCTTTGCTCTGGGCTCCAGCATACAAACATACACTAGAGCACTCAGGACTCATCCGAAGGAAAGGGCATAATGCAGGCCCAGTTTCTGCCATTTTCTATGCATTGGAAAGGAAAGAAGAAAGGGCCTGATGCCTGGCATGGTAGCAGATGCCTGTAATCACAGCACTTGTGAAGCTGAGGCAGGAAAATTGGCTTGGATTCAAGGCCAGCTAAGGCTGCATAGTGAGTTCAAGGCCAATCTGAACTACAAAGTGAGACCCCATCTCAAAAAACAAAAACAAAAGAAGAAGAAAGAAGAGGAGGAAGAGGAGGAGAAGGAAGAGGAGAAGAAAAGGCCTGTGCATCAATATTGTGTCTGCAGCATGTCCAGGAACATACCTGTGTGACCTGGAGTGGACCTGGAGTGGACCTGGGTGCACCAGGTGCATGTGGATATGCCTGATGAAGCCTCTGACAGTTTCTGGCCACTCCATGACCACTGCTTACTGGGCACTTGTCACAGGTGACCCTACCCCCACATACCTCACTTCCTCAGCAGCGGCATGAATATCTTTGTCCCCATTCTGGGACTGCAGCCATAGCCCCACCTGGCTCATAAACCCACTGGGCTCCTTGTAGGATCAGGTGACAAACGGTTGAATTGTGCCCTCCCCTAAGCTATGCTGAGTCCTAACGCCTGTACCTCACAGTGTGACCTTACTTGGAAGCAAGATGGTATAGAAGTGATTAGTCAAGATGAGATCACACTGGCATAGAGTGGGCCTTAGTCCAATATTTCTTTGTCTTTTTAAAAATGATGCCATGTGAAGATGACACACAGCTAAGGCAGACACTGGGTGACACATCTACAAGCCAAGGAACACTGAGTATGACCTGCAGCCACCAGAAGCTGGAGAGATGCCGGGAATAGATTCTTCCTCAGAAGGAACCTGCCCTGCTGACTCTTGGATTTTGTACTTGGCCATGGTCTCTAGGCCTGTGCAGAGTGTGTTTGCGTGTTTTCCTGCCCAACTTGCTATCCTTGCAGCAGTAACCCTGGCTGATATTGCAGTGTCCAGTGCCTCTGATAGTGGTCACACATCCGTCCTAACCACAGAATTCAGGAGACAGCTGCCTTGAGGCCTGGGCAGCTCTGCCCTGGGCACACTGGTGAAGTATTTTTGGGCTGAGTACTGGGACCTCTGTCACTGGAAGATACCACACACCTCACTCAGCACAGAGGCCATCTGGGCCTAGCCTCAACTCCCCTAACCCAAGACCCCTCCAGCAGCCCGGAGCTACCTGTCAGCTGACAGTCCTGCTGCACCCTGGTCCTGTCACCTGAGACCCCTTGCTTACCTGAGCTTAGACAGTGGCTACTGAGCCCATCCCGAGGTCTCCCCCTACAAACTGCTCCAAGCTTTCTAGTAGTGCCTCACATCTCCACCCCACAAAGCCGGCTGGATCAGTCTCTGTCACCCTGCCAGCACTGTAGGGATGGTGCCCAGGACGCCCAGGCCAGTTCCTCCTGCCAGTGCAGCCCTCTCTCAGCAAAGCCTTTCCTGGAGGGACCCCATGAGCAGGAGGGGAGTATGGATTCTGACAACCACCTCCTGAGATCCTGGCAAGCAGCTGGACACAGAGAAAGTCCTCCTCTGGGCTCTGTGGTCACTGCTCCCTGGCCTGGTTCAGGACAGCCCTAGCCCCCCTTTCACTACAGGGTCATTGTCATGGACAAGGAAGACCCTAACCACCTAGGCAGCTGGTGTCCCGCGGTGCTAAGAACAGCCTCTCCTAAAACCCCTTTCTTTCCTCTTAATCCCAGGGCTGCGTGATGCCCGCCTTCCCCAGTTGCTCCTGTCCAATAGCATGCCCACAGCAGACAGTGTCCTCCCAGTGCCCTGGGGTGGTGTCAGCCCAGGCACCCTTAGGTCTAGGTGGCATAATGCCAGTGAGGACTTGACAGAGAAAGCCAAGTGGAACCGTCGCCTGAGACAGATGACAATAAGTGATATATACTCCTGAAGCAGAGATATGGAGACAAATGTAAAATAAACGTTAGTAAGTATAATTTAAGGACAAATGGAAATTATCAGGAATATGATGTAAGAGTGAGAACTGGTGTCTGTATAGCAGGAGATGCAGCCAGAAGGGCGCAGGGGAGTCCCCAGCCTGGAAATCAGACCACAGCCCAAGAAAAGGGAGACCCGAAATACAAAAGGAAAGCTGGATGTGGCAGAGGACAGAGGTTTGACCCAGTCAGCACTAAGGGGAGCAGGGGTGGGGGGTGGGGCAGGGGGCGGGAGTGGGGTGAGTGGGTGGGTCCCAGGGAGCTGGGAGCCCAATTCCCTGGAGCTGAGGGGGCAGGGAGCATGGTGAAAGAGGCACCAAGGAGCAACACCCTGCAGGGTGAGGCTGGAGCAGCAAGGATAAGAGGAAAATTCCAGAACTCTGGCAGAGGAAGACAAAAGCTACCACGGATAGCAGGGCAGGCGGGCGGGCGGGCTCTCAGCTCCGGAGCTGCACAGACAATGGTGCGTTGTCCCAGGGCAGTGAAGGGGGAGAACTCCGAGTGTGCTTTCCTGCAGCCATTCAGATAGCATTCAAATGCGAGGCGGAGCAAATGTCAATATTCTCAGACTCCAAACCTCCCATGGTGACAGCATTTCATGGAGGTGACAGGAGGAGAAAGAAGCCAGTGTGAGAGACCCTGGGGAAGGGTAACACCCACAGGAGCAGGAGAAGGCAAGGAGCAGAGCCTGAGCCACTGAATTGAGACAGGACCGGCCTCAAAGGTGGCACCGACAGGAGTCAGTAGGAGGAGACCTCAGGGTGCTGCTAAACATGAGACTAAACCAAAAAAACAAAAGAACAAAAACCCCAGTAAGATTCAGGTGCTGTGGCACATGCTTGTCATTCCAGCACTTGAGAGGCTGTGAGTTTGAGGCCAGCCTGGACTACATAGTGAATTCAAGACCTGTTTGAACTACACTGTGAAATCCTGTCTCAAAAACAAATGAATAAACAAACAAATGTGGGAGTAAAGGTCAGAAGAGAAAAGGAGTATGGATACGCAGGCAGCCAGGGTGTGAACCAAGGACAACATACAAGGGTAATCAAAATACACAGTGAATATTTAAATTGAAAATGTTTATTACAACAAAAGATCCACTGCAGTTAACCTCCTTCAAAATCCTTCTCCTTGCTTTGAAAACACCCCACTTCTGAAGCAGTTTTGAAAGTGCTCTTTGTGAGTGTTTTTGTGGCTGCCTCAATGTCCTCAGATAATTCAAAACATTTATGGCAATTACTGTCAAAAAGTGCCAGGTGTACTGTTGCACACTTAAAATTCCAGCACTCAGGAGGCTGAGGCAGGAGGATCGCTGTTAGTTTGAGGCCAGGCAGGGCTACCTTGTAAGTTTAAGTCTATCTTAAACTATATAATGAGACCCTGTCTCAAAAAAAGGAAAAAAAGAAAGAAATGAAATTTTTAAAAAATTACTTTCAAAAAGAAAAGAGAAAGTTACACTGTGTCCTCCCTCACTTTATTCACCAGATCTAGTACTATGCAACTTCTGACTCTTCCCCCAGGTCGGAATCCATGAAAGGTGAATATTTTGAATTGATTCGGGACATCAAGACTGTCGCTATGGGCAAGAAAAGACACAAAAGGGCTAAGAATGATGGGAATCCAGGCATGGTGGTGAATTATTGTAATTCCAGCACTTTAGAGGCTGAGGCAGGAGTATTGCCATGAGTCTGAGGCCAGCCTGTGCTACATAGTGAGACCCTGTCTAAAAAAAAAAGCCCATCAAATAATAAAAAGTGCTGGTGGGTGAGGTTATGAGAAAAGGAACCTTTGTACATGGTGAGCATGTAAACTAGTATGACCACCATGGAAATCAGTGTGGAGATTCCTCAAAATACTAAAAGCAGAAATTCCATTTGACCTAATGATTACCCTACGAGGTATTTTCCCAAAGGATTTAAAGGCATCATATGACAATGATTCATGCATCCCCCATGTTTATAGCAGCACAGTTCATAATAGCCTCATCTTGAAAGCAGCCTCTATGTTCATCGGCAGATGAATGGATAAAGAAAATGTGGTATACCACTCTGGCACTAAAAAAGGACAAAATTGAGCCATCTGTAGGCAAATGGATGCATTTGAGGCCATAATTTTAAGTGAAATAAATCAGACACGGAAGCTTAAATATCATGTGATTTCTCTGATACGTATAAATAAATGAGAGCAAAATAAAAAACAGTGAGAAATGGTCATGGATCTCTTGTAAATGAGAAGGAGATAGGGAGGGTTTGGGAGACAAAAAGAGAATTAAGATGTCACACGCACGTACCAACTCCCTGCAATGAATGTAATCATGTATTGCAAACATACTAATAAAAAATTAAATGAAGAGGGATGAACCAAAAGAAAGGGTATGGAGGCACATGCTGGTAATCTCAGTTACTCAGGAGGCTGAAGCAGAAGAATTGTAAGTTCAAGGCCAGCCTGGGGACCATTGCCGGACATTGTCTCCAAATAAAAAATAAAAAGGGCTGGAAATATAGCTCAGTAGTGGAGTTCCCCGGGTACCACACACACACACACAATGGGCTTAATCTCTTCTCTGATCAGTTAGATGGGAGAAGTTTCAAGGTTGAATTCAAACTTTAAAAATAATAAATAAGCCATCAGACCATAAAGGGACGTCCCCACCACCACCACCATTTGCCTGACAACAAGAACTACCAGGGAGACTCTGCAAAGGCTGACATGCACCTTTATCCCTGAGGAGAGCTTCCCAAGGACTCTGACAATGTGAGGAATTCCTGATAAATGGCTGCCATGGAGACATCTCCCAGCAACAGTCCTGTCATTCATGAACGATGGCCAGCTCTTGCAACAAGCCGCTTCCACTAATGAGCTTTGTTTCAAAACCACTGTGTGGATGCTGCCTTTTTGGCTGCAAAGGCTTTCCCTTGCCCCAGCCTCCCAGGATGGGCCTGTGAGCCTCACACGCACTGTCCTGGGTTTGCAAATCCCTGCTGTTCCCCATTAAACTCATTTTCCTTTGTGAGTCCCTCTGTTATTTAGGCTGATGTAGAATTTCACACAATGTTGTATAGGAAAGGAGACATGTCATATTGCTGAAAAAAAAAATAAAAGGGAACAGAACACATAGCACTCTGAGGCCCCCCTAAATCTTTAAGGCGAACGAGAGCACATAGGACACACCTCGGGGAGACACAATATAAAGTGCTACACTGAAGACCCAACCAACGCAGTTGAAAATCTAATTTTCCAGATGCCGTCTCACAACATGCTCAACAAACATAAAACATACGCTTATTGATGTCAAAAAGACACCTCTCAGTTACCAAACCACAGAGACATGTTAGAACACCCCACATGATCAATAACACAGACTGCCCTCTGACCAAAAGGCAACCTGATGAGTTACCTTGAATATTAATAACCTCAGGTGTGACAGATCCTTTTTCATGGACTCCCTAGCTGGACAGCATGACACACAGGCCCCAGCCAGGACCATGCTTCCCCCTGGTCCTTGCAGCAAGTTGTGGCTGTGACCATGTTTGAGCATGAGTTGTTCATTGTCCATTTGCCTTGGCCACCTTCTTCCCCTTCCCATCAGCCAGGACAGAAGTGCGACAGTGGCCAGAGCTTTACCCAAGGTAGGAGGAAGCAGCTGTCTAAGTCACAGCAGAACTATAAAGGGATCCCAGACCCCACACACGCACAAACACACACACACTGATCCATGACAGAGAACCCAGCTTCTCTTATTTAAACCTCTGTTTTTTTGAGTCTCTTTGTAGCCACAACCCAACCTATGCCCCAGTCAAGGCGCCACCCACAGCTAGAAACTAAACAGCATGGTACCAAATAACTCTGGACTAAAAAGGAAATTACAGCCAGGCGTGGCGGTGCACGCCTTAATCCTTCCACTCGGCAGGCTAAGGCAGAACAGCCTCGAACTGGAGGCCAACCTGGGCTACCCAGTGAACTGCAGGCCAGCCTACACTGCACAGTAAGACCCTGTCTCCAAAGACCTAAATAAATAAATAATAAAATGGGAAGTACCAAGGAAATTTTAGAATAGTGAAGACCACGTGATAGAGTGTCACACAACACCTTCTGCTGAGGCACAACTGAATCAGTCTTTTGAAGTAAAGGCACTGTTTTATAAACGTTTTATCAGGAAATAAGAGAAAATAAAAGCAAATGAGGTAAGGACATACTCAAGCAATTGACAAAGAGACTAGAATAAACCAGAACCAGACATAGTGATGCATGCCTGTGATCCCGCACTCGGAAGGCTGAGACAGGAGGATCGCCATGAGTTCGAGGCCAGCCTGGGCTACATAACTAACTACAGAGATTTTAAGAAAAGAATGTTTTAATCAATAAATTTAAATATCTAGATGTAATGGTGTTGTAGTTTAGATGGAGAATGTTCCCAAAGCCCTCATATGCTCATAAGTGGGGCTTTGAGAAGGTAATTGTATTATACATTTTAGAACTGCCTTGCTGTTGGGAGGCAGGGTCTGGTTGGAAGAGGAAGTCAGTCGGGGAGAGGTGCCTGGAAGGCTGTGCTCCCTTCCCTGGTCCTCCTTCTTCTGTCTGCCTCCTTGCCAGGTGAGCCTGCTGATCATAGACTGAAATTTCTGACAAATGAGCCAAAATAAACGTCTCCTCCCTCAAATTGTGAGTGTCGAGTGTTGTGTCTCAAGTACAAGAAAGTGACTAAAGCAGGCTGGGGACATAGCTCAGTGGTGCAGCGCCTGCCTGGCAAACACAAGGTCCTGAGTTCAATTCCTGGTACAAAAAGAAAAGAAAGAGAAAGAAAGAAAGAAAGAAAGAAAGAAAGAAAGAAAGAAAGAAAGAAAGAAAGAAAGAAAAGAGACTAAAACAAGTGAACAAGTACTAAAGACATGCAAAATACCCAAACTGGAAAATAAGGAATAAAGAGTTTCAATAAACCAGAAAATAAAATGATCAGTAAAGTATTTCCAACTCGGCAGGAAAACTCCAGCTCAGACTTTTTTTTTTTTTTTTTTTTTGTACCAGGGATCAAACTCACAACCTTGTGCTTTCCAGGCAGGCACTTAAGCCACTGAGCTAAATCCCCAGCCCTCCAGCTCAGATTTTAAAGGTAAATTCTACCAGATGTTCAAAAACCAAAAATAAAGTATTACAAACTTATACTGGCTGTCCTTGACCCACTTCCACCAAAGAAAAAGGAAAAAGGAAAAAGCTCATTTTACAAGACTAGTGCATTATTAGTTCTGAAAACAAGAACAGTGGAGGATGTAAAAATGCAGGACATACAGCTTACAAATATAGATGCAAACATGTTAAGTAAGATATTACTTAAGGATCTGCAACAGCACATTTTAAAAATGGTGCGTTCAGATCCAGAATTTTTGAAATGATTCAAGTACAAAAACAACCAACACAGTCATCTTCTATAATTGACTGGAAGGGGAAGTTAGTGACATCAACTGATAGAGAAGAGCATCTGATAAAGTTCATTACCTATTTGTGATGTAAAAAGTCAACACTCAACAATTTAGCCAGGAAATATACTAACTTTCTTAACTGGCTTTTTTTGCTTATTGAAAGGTAATGATAGAGTTAGGGCTGTGGCTCAGCGGTAGAGTTCTTGACTTCCATGCACAAAGCCCTGGGTTCAATCCCCAGCACTGCAAAAAACAAACAAAAAAACCCAGCAAAAAGTAGTAGTAAATATTTTGGAAAAACTTTAGATGTCTTCTCTTTAGAATAAGAAAAGGAAGCCTGGGGTGGTGGCATCTCCATACTTTAGAGGCTGAGGCAGGAGGATCACCATGAGTTCGAAGCCAGCCTGGTCTATATAAGTGAGTTCAAGACCAACCTGAACTACATTGTGAGACCCTGTCTCAAAAAAAAAATTAAAATAAATAAAACACACACACAGCAAAACAAAACAGATTAGGAAAAGGTTGAGGATTCCACAGTCACCATTCACAAGTCCACAGAGGAAATAAAAAGAATGATGGGGTAAAAGACTTGGAAGGAAATAATTGTCTTACCATCAAACGATATCATCAACTTTCTAAAAAATTAAAATCAACAGCCATTTACAGACAAATGAGTCTACTCTCTAAGACTGAGGGAGAAATAGCTCCTTTCTGGGGGCCCCTGAGACCCACTCCAGGATTCAGGGGAGGACATGTCAAGGACTCTGCATGGAAAGGCGGGCAGCCTTACAGTCCAGGTCACTGAGCCCGGATTCCTTCCTTCCTGTAGCTTGTGGCAGTTTGGGGGGATATTCAGAACCCATGGGAATACTGAGGCAGAAGCCAATGTAAGGAAAGGAGCCTGTTTTCCTTCACCCTCTGTCCTCACTCCTGCCATGTTTGCAGGGGAACTGAGATGGGGATAGTGGGTCCAGGACTCCAAGTGAGAGAGGTGGGCAGTGTGGATCACAATATTTCACATTTCCACATATGTGCTGTATGTGTTTGGGGCCATGGGTCCTACAAACGTAAGAGTCCTGGTCATTTGATGACATTGAGGAATGATAATAGCATGGTTGTTATGATTTGTACATATTCCCTCATCTCCTACAGTATACCCTGATGATGGGGTATGGGCAGGGATGGGGTTTTATAGACCAAAATTAACCACAAATCTCTAGCTCATCACTGTACACCTGAAACTGCAGATAGTACCAGTCTCTATATATACTATGTTTTTCCCTATACATGCATGTTTAGCAGACTCACAGAAAACAGCGTGGTAGAGGAGGCTGAATGGGCTGAATCTTCTGAAACTGTGAACCAAAAATAAATCTCTCCTCTTTTTAAGTTGCAGGTGTTGGGTTTTGTGTCCCAGCAATGGGAAAGTGACTAAGACAGATTTTCATATCAGGAATGAGGTCATTGCTATTTCACCTAACCATACAGTGTAGAAGCCTTCTGAACTGGCTAGTTGGAGAAGTATGGAAAGGTTTGGAGATGCCAGCTGAAGAAGACTTAGAATGCTTTAAGGTAAGCTTGATGGGAGATTCTGGCTGGAGCCCAGAAGATCAATGTCTTAGTTACTTTTCTTGTTGCTAAAACAAAATTTTCAACACCCATAAGTTAAGGGAGGAAAGGTTTATTTAACTCACATTTTATAAAAGGTTTCAGTTCATAGTTGGCTGGCTCCAAGGCAGAGTGGCATGGCAGAAGAGCATTGAACAGGATAAACAGTCCCTGGCAAAGAAGGACAAGCAGAAGGCAGCAAGCAGAAAGCAAGTGACAACAACTTCAGCCCTCTTTCTGTCTTTTATATTTTATCTAAACTACCTGTCCTTATGGTGGGTAGCACAAACACCTTTAATCCTAGCATCCCACCGTGTTTTTTTTGTTGGGTTTTTTTTTGTACCAGGGATTGAACTCACTACCTTGTGCTTACCAGGCAGGTGCTTATGCTGCTGAGCTAAATCCCCAGCCCCCTAGCATCCCACCATGAATCAATCCCAGCTTCACATACTCTAGATCCAGCCACATTTGAAAAACTCTTATCTATGACTGCATGAGGCTTTGTGGGGGGACATCTAGATACAAGTCATAACAACCAGAATGCTGAAAAAGGGCAGATAGATGGTAATAATGTTAGGGACATTGACTTCATTGGCAGTTGTACTGGAGACCATGTGTGTTACATTCTAGCAGAAAGTTTGTCTATATTTTGTTCATGTCATGAATTCAGGAAACTGAGATAAACAAAATTTCAAGGAAGCCGAGCATTCAGCCTGTTGCATGGGTACTGCTTGCAGCTTTTAGTCAGATTGTACTAAAAATCAAGAGCAAAAAGCCCATTTGAAAAGTTTTCAGTTTCCCCAGAAAGGAAGCATCTGCAAAATTGGAGCAGAGAGGAACTCAGTTACTAAAAACATTAGCATTTTTAAAAAGCCAATTACTTTGAGTTGGAATGATACAAAAGATGCCTCAAAGGCATCTTGTGAATCACCAAGACTCTGCCCTTTGCAGGCTCAAAGGTTCAAAAGTGTAAGACCTTGGTTTGAAAAGAGTCTCAGAGCTCTCTGCTGAGAATAGCGATTTAGACAATTGATTCCTTGAGATTTGGTTCACAGTGTTCAGCATCCAGGCGCTGAGAGACTTCCACAGCCATGATCCAAGGGAGCCTTGTGATTGCTTGAGCTAGAAATAGACCCTGATATCATCCATATGGTGCTGGTTTCACAGGCATGCAGAATGAAAAAGCTGTGGTGTGGGGGAGGGCTGAGAGGCCAGGTCGTGTGCCCCTGAGAAAGCAATGTGTGAATCTGTGAAAGTGAAGGTGCAGTAGAGATTCCAGGGATTTGGAGAAGCCAGGAGTATGGAATACCTGAGAAAAGTAGCAGGCAGTGGGCAAAGCCACCCCAAGAGAGAAGCCATGAGGGCTTGAAATAGGCAGTGCCATAGAGATGGGGGCACCCAAGCTCTTTGAAATTCACATCTTGTCATTACCACAACTTGCCACAAGTACTAGACACAGAACTATGGGAATTAATATTTGTCCTACTGGATTTGGGTCTTACTTTGGTCCCATTCCTTTCCATCACTGTGTTTTCTTTTTGGAATGGGAATGTTTGCCCTATAACATCGTATGGCAGCAGTGTTTAATTTTCTTTTTGCTTTTTACAGGGGTCCACACCCAAGAGTTCCTCTTGAGTCTCAGAAGACACTTTGGACTTGGACATTTCAGTAACACTGAAACTGTTATGACTTTGGTGACTCTTAAAATAGATATTTATGATAAAGCTTTATTTATAAACTAGGCACAGTAAGAGACTACCAGAAAAGCTAATAAAATAGAATGATTGAGCTGGGGATATACCTGAGCAACACAGTGACTACCTGGCAAGCACAAAGTCCTGAGTTCAATTCCTAGTCTCTACCCCAAAGATAAATGATAATATACTTAATAAAAGTTCTCTCTCTCTCTCTCAATATCTTACTGTATTTTCACTTGAAGGAAGCTCTTAGACAGGGTTCACAGCACAAATACACTGGACACGGAGTGATTCACTTCCTGGTTCGAACAGAGCAAGACAGTGCTCAAAACAGTGCACAATTAAAAACTTCTGAATTGTTTATTGCTGGAAATTTCCTCTTAATATTTTTAGACCACAGGCAGCTGTGCCTGCTGAAAATGATCTTGCTGATAGGGGGATAGGGCTTGCTGTAGCTGGTGGTTGCAATGGGCAGCTGTATCAGGTGACTATATCTATCTGGTGACTATAAACTGTATTTCTGCATGTGCTTCCGTACTCCACCAGGAAATGTTAAAGAAATTACAAAACTAATGGGTTTCTTACCTGCCTAACTGGAAACCGCACCCACGCCATCAGCCAGGCCCCCACAGATACTTTGCAGTTCTTTGCTTTGCACAGCTAAAGCTATTTTTCTTGACTTAATTATGAATGTTTTGGTCACTCCAGTACCTTCTGTCTCTTTTTCTTGAGCCATTTTGATCCTTGAAAGGATTAATACAGTGCCTGCCTAATCCATCAGAGACTTAGCAATGGGTATGTCACTCTGCTCAATTTAACCCTTCACCCCAGGCTGAGATACAATTGCTGCCATCACTCAACAGATTTCAGCTTGATATTAAGAAACAATTGTCTCTTCCAACTTTCTAACCCCCTGACGTTATGCACTGGCTCCCTTCCCCTTCATTCCTGTTTGCAAACCAGCCTGCTCTTGTCTAAGCACCTCTCTCTCCAGATGTAATTCACATACCATAAAATTAATCCTTTTAGAGTGTACAATTCAGTGATTGTTAACATAATCATGAGTTATGCAACCATTGTCACTATCTAACTCCAAAACATTTTCCCAGAAAGAAACCCCTTGGAAGGGAGGGTAGGGGAATGGAGAAAGAAATAAAGGAACTAAGTTATATCATATACAGGCACAAATTCTCTATGATGAATGTGATCATTATGTGTATTTAAAATGCGTTAATGAAGTCTGACTTTTAAAAATCCTGCCTTCTGGGTTGTTTTGTAGATAGGGTCTACTGTGTTGCCCAGGCTGGCTTCAAGCTCCTGATCTCAAATGACTCCTAAGTACTTGGGATTACAGGCACACACCACAGAACCCAAACTCTGTATTGTTTTTGGTCTGTTTCTTTGGACATGTCTTGCTATGTAGCTCAGCCTAGCCTCAAACTCACTTTCTAGCCCAGGCTGACCTCAAACTTGCAGCAATCCTCCTGCCTCAGCCTCCTGAGTACTGGAATTACAGGCGTGCACAACCTCATCAGGGTTAAATTTTAATGACTCTCTACCCCTGACAACACAAACTTACTAATTTGCCTTCTCTGAGCATCTCCTCTTGATGGATTCATACGACCTATGGTGTTTTAGGACTGGCTTCTCTTTAGTCCACATATTATTTTTAAGACTCACCCATGTTGCAGTACATGTCAGTGATTCGTTCCTATACATGGTTGATTGCTATTCTGTTATAGGAAAAAACCACATTTTCTTTATCTATTCATTAGCTGATGGATATTTGGGGTTTCACTTTTTAGTCATTCTGAAAAATGCTACTGGGAACACTAGTGTATGTTTTTTACAAACATATGTTTTCTGTTTACTTGAGAATACCTCTAGGAGTGGAGTTGCTGGGAATATAGAAAGTCATGTTCAGCTTTTTGAGAACTCATTGTTTATATGCTGGTAGGTTTGGTTTACTGGTATTTTTTGAGGGTTTTACATTTTTATTCACAAGAGATATTTGTCTATAGTTTTTTTTCTTGCAATATTTTTGCCTAGTTTTGGTATCAGGATAATACTGCCTCACAGAATGAGTTAGTAAGTTTTCCTTCATCTTATTGTTTTGGGGGAAGATTTTTATGAAGAACTGATGTTAATTCTTTAAGCTTTTGGTAGAACTCCTGGGCTTTGACCTGTGGGAAGATTTTAGATCTCTAAATCTCTTCACTTATTATAGGTCTACTAATATTTTCTGTTTCTATTTAAGTTATTTGTGCCTTACACCTTTTGGGGATTTTTTTCTTTAGTATATTTGGCAAACATGGTTCATATTATGTCCTTTTTGTCAGGTCAATTGTAATATTTCCTTTTCCATTCATAATTCTAGTAACTTGAGCCTTCTCTCTCTCTCTCATCAATCTATATAATTTTTCAATCTTATGTTTTTGCAGAACAAGTTTTTGGTATTCTTGATTTTTCTCTATTTTTAAAAAAAATTCTACCTCATTTTTGCTATTACTGTCACAAATCACATCTTTGTACACTGTTTTGTCAACATAGAGTTATTGCTTTAAGCAATTGTCTTTTTTTAAAATTCAGAGTGTCACTATGTAGTGCAGGCTGGCCTTGAACTCACTTATGTAGCTCAGGCTGACCTCAAACTCACAGCAGTCCTCCTGCCTCAGCCTCCTAAGTGCTGAGATTACAGGTGTGTGTATGCAACCATGCCTGGAAAAGCAGTTGTCTTTTAAATCTGATAAAGAAGAAGGGAATTATAAGCAAAACCAAAACAAAACAAAATTGAAAAAATCCAAAACAAAAACAAAAACAACCCCTCTATATGATACTGTCTTTTATATTTACCTATGTACTTAACTTTAACTGATATTCTACATTTCATTGTATGAATTTGTTATTGTCTATTATTTTTCCATATAGGCTGGGAGGACTCCCTTTAGTATTCCTTGTAGGACAGAAACAAATCCTTATCTACTAACAACAGACTCTCCATTTTTATTTATCTAAGAATGTCTTAGCTGAGCATGGTAGTGCATGCCTGTAACCCCAGCACTCAGGAGGCTGAGCCAGGGCTTTCAGGCTAACCAGGACTGTATATGTGAGTTCAAGACCAGCCTGATCCACATAGTGAGACTTTGTTTCAAATAAAGAATGACAAAAGAATTAAATTTTCTTCATTTTTGAAGAATAATTTTTCTGAATACAGACTCTTGAGCTGGGTTTTTTCTTCCATCATTTCAAGTGTATCACTCACAGTCTTCTGGCCTGCATGGTGCCTCATAAGAAATTAGCTGTTATCCAGGTGTGGTGGAGAACACCTGTAACCCCAGCACTCGGGAGACTGAGGCAGGAGGATCATTGTGAGTTTGAGGCCAGCCTGGACTACAAAGTGAGCTCAAGGTCAGCCTGAACAGCATAGTGAGACCCTGTCTCAAAAAGCTAAAAAAGAAGAAAAAAGAAAGAAAAAAAATCAGCTGTTAATCTCACTGAGTCCTTTATAAGTCATAAATTGCTTCTCTCTTGTTGCTTTCAAGATTTACTATGTTTTGACTTCAACAATTTGATTAATAAGGAGCTGTGAATCTCTTTGAATTTCTCCTATTTGGAGTTTGTTGAGCTTCTTAGATATGTAGATTAATGTCTTCAAACACATTTGAGAACTTTTGGGCCATTTCTTCTATGAAAGGGATATCTTTTTTTTTTTCCCCACTGAATCAGGGTTTCACTTTGTATACTATGCTGGCTTAGAACTCACAGTGATCCTCTTGCCTTAACTTCTCAAGTGCTGGATTACAGGCATGCCACCACATCCGGCATCATTTCTTCTAATAGTCTTCCTGCCACTGTTCCTTTCTCCTCTTCTGGGACTCTTATTATGAACAGGTCGTTGATATCTCATAGGTAACTAAGGCTCTGTTAATTTTTATTCATTTATTTTTTTTCTCCTTTCTCATACTGGGTAATTTTAGGGTTTTGTTCCTCTGAATCCACATCATAAGTTGCCTCAAAAGTTGCAGAAGGGGGACAGGAAGACAAGATAGCTGATTAGTGAGCAACAAAATACAAAGCCTTCCAGGAGAAACAACTCATTTGCCAGAATAAAACACCCTGGAGAGACCAAGACAGAGGGAGATGGATACTCTTGACACAGGAAGAAATTAAAATGTAAAAAATCTCATCAAATACTTCAGGACTACAACTGAAACAGCTAAAAGTTATGGGGCACAGTGTTTTCGCAGTAACCTGCCAAGTTTGTACCAGCTTGAATCCTGCCAGGTGGCAGAGCCGCCCAAACTCGTTCCCACCGCCACTCACAGGAAGCATAGCAGCACTGAAGTCAGGGGTTGGTGAGCCCAATGGAGAGCAGAGCCGGTGAAGGGAACTTCATTAATCCACGGTCAGTGCTGAGAATGAGACCCCCCTCCACGGGAAGGGGGCAACCAAATGGGCAACATGTTGGGATCAGGCAGGAGGAGCCTGAACAAGGAGTGACAGTGACTTCAGTTGGTTGCTCCCTCCCCAGAGCAGATTTGTGGGATTTGCTTGGACTGGGCCATGCCCCTGGCTAACAGAATGGTGCCATGTGGATATTGGAAATTTCTTGTCTGTCAGGTGGGAACTTATGGCAGCAATGGTGCTGGTACAGAAGGTGCCGTGCGATCTCTCCTCCCACAGTCTACCTAGCTACAGAGTCCAGGCAGCTCATCCCCTACGTGTACTCAAGCCCGGTAACATGGATGGGTGGCAGGAACCCTTCCCTCACCTACAAGCACCACCAAACAGCTAATTGCTGAACCTCAGTGTCACCTCCCCCAAAACTGAGCCAAGATAGATGGATTCCAAGGAACTCTTTTGAGGGCAATTCTACAGCTGGGCACCTCTGGGATTTTAATACCTACACCTCCAAGAACATACTTTCCAGCAAGATTTACAGAGGAGTGTTTAGAAGTTCATGACCACAAATCAATGTGTGGGGAAGCCAGAAACAATGAGTGAATGGTGGGTGTTATAAAGCAAGAGAAATCTGCGAAGCTCAAGAATTAACAGGGTAGGAGCAGGGATTTAGCTCAGCGGCATAAGTGCCTTGCAAGTGCACAATTGGAAGTTTGATCCCCGGTACCTCCCCCAACAAAAAAAGAATTAACCAGGCATGGTGGCACACTCTTATAATCTCAGCACTCAGGAGGCTGAGACAGGAGAATTGTTTGTAAGTTTGAGACGGGTCTGGGCTACAAAGTGAGCCCAAGGTCAGCCTGAACTGCATAGTGAGACCCTGTGTCAACAAAACAAAACAAACAAACAAACAAAAACCACAGAAAAAAAGAAAAGGAAACAAAGCTGAAGAATTGACAAAAGGGATAGGGTAGGCACAATGAGGAGGTCAAAGCTGTGTTTTAAGGAGGCCCATTGGCATTTTTCTATGCTCAAACCCATGTACAAGTAACCTCCTAGTTTTTGGTCGTAGTATTACTTTTTTGATTCTCAATAGATGATGTTGTGGTGGGATCTGATGCTTAGGGGTGGATTCTTGACTAAATGGAGGACACTGTGTCAGAGCAATTGACTGCAGAAGGACAAGAAAACTGTCTCAAGTGCTGTCTGCCCTGCTGCAGGTTGTTGTCTTTGCCAAACTTTTCTTAACTCTCACTGCTCAGTGCCATCGTGGTGGGCAGCCCTGTCCACAATGGCTGGGAGATGGGCCATGGACTCTGTCACGCTTAATGCCCATCCTCATTTGTCAGGTCATTTCCTCCAGTCCAAAGATGTTAAAAAAAACCAAACTTTTGAGTTTAATATATTATAAAATAATAGAACCTTTATTTATTTGTTTGTTTATTTATTTATTTATTTATGTCTTTTTGGGACAGGGTCTCATTGTGCAGTTCAGGCTGGAATTCACATTATAGCCCAGGGTGATCTCAAACTAGCAACAATCCTCCCGCCCTTAGCCTCTCACACCTGGCTACAAACCTATATGTTAAAAAATATTCCAATTAGAAGAATCTGCTGAGGGTGGTGACACACGTCTGTAATTCCGGCAATCAGGAGCCCGAGGCAGGAAGATCACTGTGAGTTAAAGGTTAGCTGGGGCTACATAGTGAGTTCAAGACAAGACTGAACTATGTAGTGAGAGCCTGTCTCAAAAAACAAAACAAAACAAAGAAGAAGGATTCCTGTTTATTAGTTTTCCTGAAACTTCCTGCCTGTGACATGTTTTAGAGATAGAAACTCTCATTTGAGGAAGGTAAGTTTCCAGACCATTGCCCCATTTGAGATCTCCTGAGGTGATGTCATTTAAGGGGCCCCTAATCGGCTGAGCATGCCAGCCTCAAGGGCAAGGGCTGCTGAGATGACATCAGGCTGACCAGAGCTCTGGTCCTGGGCCCAGTTCTCCTTCAGGGACTGAGGTGGAGTTTCACAGATCAAACACAATACCCTCTTTCTTCTCTCAGAAAACAAGTGTAAACAGATTTTTCTCGAAACAAGACCTTTTGCTGCCATCTGCTGGAAAAGCTGCTGTTGGCATTGTTGACCCTGCAGTCATACAAAAATACAAGATTGTGAAAATAAGAAAGGATTGTCTGAAATAAGGAGGATGTTGGTGATGGGGTGGTGCTTTGAGAGGATGACTTCTGCACTCATTAAAGGGTTCCAAGACAGTGTTCCTCCCTGCCCTGGTTCTGAGCCAGTCTCCAAGGCAGGAGAGGGTCTGCAGAGGCTGCCCTGTGTGGAGGGAGGTACCATGTCTTGGAGGGTTGGTTCCAGGCAGCCTCATCCTCTGTAAGCCCAATTCTTGAGGGGAGCTTGGAGCAAGGGAAACACAGTCAGCAGCCCTGGCTAACCTGAGGCCCCACAGCCCACTATCTTCAGATCGGGCCTGAGAGAGGAGCCAAGTCCTGGACAGTGTGGGAAAGAAGAGTCCTCCAACATTCCCCAGCCCTTGTCCTCTAACATTCCCCAACCCCATGCGGCTTACAGACTTTTAGGCTGTGATCCAGTTGGAGTTTAGGACCAACATTTAGTCCTAGCTCTGTGCCTCCATGGAGCCTGTGCTGACCACCTCCTGCCCATTTGAGAGGTTCCAACTTTGCCTCCAAAGGCTCTGGACTGTGTTGGTGTTGGTGGGTGACACCATGGTGTTAGTGAATCAGCTCACAGGAGTATTCATCTGTGTTCCCAGAATGCCTGACATTCCCACCCTGTCATCTTCCCAGTCAGAGAAATATCCCTTGTCTGACTGGTTCCCCAGTGGCTCAGTTTATGCAGGAAACATGATGAAAGCTTCTTTCTTTTCCTTTATTTGATCATTTAAATTTTTAAGCTGGTGTGTAGGGTCTTCTGAGGATAAGCAGTGTGCTTTTCTTCCCTAATGAAGTATATTGTCGGCGGGGAGAGCGCTCAGCCACCCCATCTTCCCACCATGTCTCTAATGTTCTGACAGGACTCAAACTAAGAAGTCTCATATCTTCTAGATGCAGGTCCTGGGGGACTCTCAAATTAGCTAGCAGGGACCTCAGTCGGCGGGGCGGGGCACAAGCCACCAATATCCATCTAGTGGAAGGAAGAATTTGGGGGCAGGAAAGCTCAGGTCCAGAAACCTGGAGCCACTGCATGTGCTGGGCCAACCCTTCCTTGGGTGACAGAAGCAGTGTTCCACAAGCATATTTTCCGGCAGGTCTTGGCTCAAGATATATTGTGCAAGTGTCATCCCAAAACTGTGGACATATGCAACTCCAGAGCTGTCACTTTCATCCTATTCTCTAAGCCAGTGCACCACAAGGTCGCCATATGGCTCTAGGGGCTTCTGGAAGCTTCTAGGTACCACATGATCTCAGATCAGGGTCAGCTGTTGGACAATAAATTCTGCTATCACCTAGGGCCTTCCCAGAACCAGGCAAACAGATGCAGATAAAATACCTTAGGAACAGGGAGGAGACACATGTTTGTTTGTTTTGTTTGTTTTGTTTTTTATCAGTACCTGGGATCAAACACACGACTGCCTGCTTGTAAGGCAGGCGCTTATGCCGCTGAGCTAAATCCTCAGCCCCAGAAACATGTTTTACCTTCTCAAGGACAAGCAGTCACCACGCCTGCCTCCATCTGCCATGGACCTTCCTGGTATGGCAGTTGCAAGTGCTGGCAGGTCACGGAAGCAGCCAAGCCATCTCCTATCCACCCCGAAGCTTAGGATTCTATAAATGACCCCTTTGTTACTATTCCCTCGCCTGCTTCCTGGGGACAGATGCTCTGTGCTGCCAGACTTTAAAGGTCACTCTTGCAGTTTCACAAGAGTAACCAAGGGCAGAGTCAAAATCTCTACTCTGCTGAAAAATACTCAGGCTTTAAAATGTTAAGCCCAGACCCTACCTTCCATTTTACAAGTCACTGAGGCTTGAGACTTTAGTTCTGCCTTTCACTTTCATTTAACCTCTGCTTATTCCTGTGTGTGAATAGCTTACCTGTTGGAAGGGATACAGGCTCTGTGGGTTTGTTCCCCACTTCCGGGAATGCAGCAAGCATGGACACATCTGTGCATGCTTGTGACATTTTTTCAGAGTGGAGACCTATTAGGGAAAATGCCAGGCCACAGGGGCTGTTTTTAAATGCTTTCTTCCAAGTAATTTTTTATTGTTTATTTTCCTAGTACAAAAGACACTCCCAACAAATAAATATCAAATGGCAAATATACATTTTGATGGTGTTCTCTATAGGCATAAACTAATAAAATTTTCAGAAGCACACCCATCTTACTTCCCATCTTTTTTTAAATCAGTTCTTTTAATTTTCTACAATTTTTAACAGTGGATTCTCAGAATGAGTAATCTAAGATAATTCAGGGACAAAGACATTATTAAAGTACAGATACATTTAACATAAGGGACCATGCTACATAATTTGTTAAAGTCAATAAAATCCTTATTTCCTATACCTTGAAAGTTATGCAGAAGGCAGAATAGATATCAAAAATTATTTGTGATCAGATTTAGCTAATTTACTCAGGTTATAAGTCACAACAATACAGCAATGTTTGGACAATGATGAATATCCAGATATTCATTTCACTGTAATTTATCTTGCTAATACTTTCAACTAAATATTCTTATTTAATGATTTCTCCATGAAGTGAAAATATATAAAATAGTTACTTTTAGTAAGAACAAAAGGGATGATTGTTTTTAGAATTATTTTAGAGTTCTATTTCAAGTAATTCATTATGTGATTTTTATGATCACATCCACTTTATGAAGGCCATTTAGAAAGGCAGAAGATGATCAGACATGGTGGTGCATGCCTGTAATCCCAGAACAGAGGCTGAGGCAGGAGGACCATTGAGAGTTTGAGACCAGCCTGGGCTACAAAGTGAGCTCAAGGCTAACCTGAACTGTATAGTGAGACCTTGTCTCAAAAAGTTAAAAAAAAAGGGTAAAAGAATATTAAATGTTCACAGGGACATCACCAAAATAACCTAATGGATTTGAATTTACTCTTGCATGCTCTCTGAGCTGCCTAGGTCCTGGACTAAAAGTCCTGCAGAGGAGAAATAGCTACTGTCCTTGTGGATCATGGTCTGCTCCCATGTGCAAATAGCTCAGGTTCTCCAAGGCACCACAGCTTTTTGGCTTTGGGTCCAGAGTTTTCTTTAAACTTCAAAGCCAATTTAAAATTGAAGAATAAATACATTTCTTAAATTTTGTGGATGAAGATAACTAAACTATTAGGTTAATTCTCTTAGGACACCACCAAGAAGCCCAAAGCAAAATGTGTGTAAGAACATGAACATGTGCAACCAGGAACCCTTGAGGGCAGAGTGATGGAAGATGATGCTCCTCAATGAATCCAGTTACTCCACCATTTAAGAGATATGCACACATCAGGACTACTGAGATCCCGCATTGTTATAATTCAGAAATCCAAAATTTGACTCCAGAAAACATGGATATGGAGAATGGATTTGATGGTAGACAGCATGTAGCACAGTTGAATGGAACCTGCCCATAAGTCTCTTTTACATGTATTTTCCTTTAAGACTACAGGGGAGAAAGACAATGGTAGAGTGGTGATTGGTATCAAAATTCAGCTTCTCCAAGATCCAGAATGAAAACACTGGAAAAATGACACTTTCTCAAGCAGAAGCAGACCACCAGGAATTTGGAAGGAACTGACAGGAAAAATTAGAAGCTACAGAGAAATTGGGAACACAGTCCACAACAGAAGGGAAAAAAAGAGGAAGAAAACAATCTGAATTCTCTCTCTCTCTCTGATTCTTGAAGCTTGTGGGGAAGAAAACTGGGCACCCAGAAGCAAGGTAAGCCCCTGGACCTGGAAGATCCAGGGAAAATTAGCAGTGGACTCCACGGCCTTTACAAACCATAAAATATTATGGGGTTTTGATCCACAAGGATTCCTTTTACATGGCAGCCAACAGCCAGACAGAGAGTCAAGTGTTAGCACCCACTATATCACCAGAGAATGCTTGATCAGATAGCATGTTAGGAAGGAATTGATTGTTTAAATTGGGAACTTAACTGAAAAACAGTTTCACTTTAGGGTTCCCAGTGTTACTGTTCCACAGTGACTGGATGAGAGACAGTCATGGGAGATAATCATGGATGGGAGTGGGCTAGAAAGTGATCCCTTGAGAAGTTTAAACTCAGGTCAGGAAGAACATGGGCTCTAATCCCTACAGTAAGAAGTCAAGTTCAGCTTGAGTTGTGCTCAGAAACTGCTGGGTCTGAAAGTGATTGATACAATTAAGTACTTGAACCCTTCCCCTGCTGCCTACATCCAGCACAGACCTTATATCTGATTGCCTTCCCTATCCACCAGTATGAACAAGGATACATCTCAGTGTACACACTGCCACAGCCTGGGTTAAACAGAGGCCTCTGGATTGGGGGTGCACCCCACAAACCCACAGACTGTAAAGCTAGGTGGAAAAAAACCAAGACCAGCTGAACTTCAAAACTTGAGATTCTAGAAGGAAACCATTCATTTAAAAAATACAGAGAAAAAACTTTACTCTTGGACTCATTTTCTTGCTTTTTCTTATTCCTTTTTTCTTTTCTTTTTCTTTTTTTCTATTTCTATTCTTCATATTATTTCTTTTTCTCTTTTTACTTTTATCTTCCATTTCTCATTGCTTTTCCTGTAACTTTTATCTCATTCTATTAGTATACTTCTACTTCATAATAAGATCCTCTGTCTTAGTTTTCTTTTCTCCTTTACATCTCCCATTGTTTAATTTTTCAAAAATTTCTTTTTGTGGGGCGTAAGTGCCTGCTTGGCAAATGCGAGATTGTGAGTTCAATCCCCAGTACAAAAAAAAAAAAATTTCTTTTTGCATTCTGCCATTTCCAGCCCCCTATATCTTCAACAGTAAAACTATTATGCTTCATCAATCTTTAGATAGTTATTTGACTCTATTTTACTACTGTGAAAGTCTTTTCTACCATTAGTGGAAGCATAATTATCA
Organism: Hydrochoerus hydrochaeris; assembly: GCA_004027455.1. Taxonomy (NCBI): domain Eukaryota; kingdom Metazoa; phylum Chordata; class Mammalia; order Rodentia; family Hydrochaeridae; genus Hydrochoerus; species Hydrochoerus hydrochaeris. The sequence continues at coordinate 161,605 of PVLA01003615.1, read as the reverse complement.
ATGTTAGTAGATATTTGCTGTTTGTCAATATTTGGTTTGTCTTAGGATTTATTCTATAACCATAGATTTCTTCACTAAGGTTAAGGGTGGTACCTTCTTAGTTCTTATGGTATGTCAACGTCCAGTATGTCTTGGATGATTTTATCGTTGCTGATTTGTTTGATATTACCAGGGTCACATATTTATTGCTATTGATGACTTTTCCCTGTAGGCTAATGCCCAGGTTATCTTTGTGATATTAACAATACCATATAGTCTATTCTCAGAGAACTTAATACCAAACCAATTGTACCACATCCCCCCTCAATACTGATTGGATCCCAGGATAGAGGCTAACTATAGTTAGCCATGTCCTCAATACATCACCAAAAAATAGACTGAGTAAAGATATTTCCATTCTAGCAGCAAAGACTTCCACTAGAATCAACTCACAAACCTTAGCACAAAACAAAACTAACCAAACAAAAACCAACAGAAACATGAAAAGACAAAGCAACAAAATGCCTTTCAAAACTCCCAACTCTATTCATAGAGCATTGAGGAGGAGGGAAGTAAAGGCCACACAGCTGAGTTATTTGGAAGGACAACAGAAGAGATTAAAAAACAGACAAATGAGGTACTCAGTAAGCTCGCAAAAATATAACTAAACCGATAATGAAGGTAATAAAACAATCAAGGAGTTCATAAAAGACACTAATCAAAAGCTTTCTGTGGTAAACAGAATGCTATAAAACATAAATGGCAAATTTAGCAAAGAAATAGAGTCTGTGAAAAGATTACAAACAGAAATCCAGATTAAAAATTACGTAAAAGTGTGGGTAGCAGAAGTGCCAAGTGAGAACAAAATATCAGAATTAGAAGCTAGGTATGCTTTCAAAGGCCAGTTATTCAGAGACACCCTAAAACAATAAGAGAACATGAAGAATGGATTCAATAGCTGCTAGACGATGCAAAGATGACTAACATAAGAATAATTGGAATAAGTGAAAAGTCAGAAGGAAGCACAAAAGGCACACACACACACTCACACACAACCCTGTTAACAGAAATAATAACATAAAATTTCCAAATACTGAGAAAGAATTAAACATATAGGTAAGTGATGCATATAGAACCCCAAATAGCCATAATCAAAAGAGAATCTCTCTATAACACATCATATTTAAAATATCTAGAAATCCAACACAGAGATGGGAAACTGAAAACTGTTAGAGAAAAATAATGAATTATTTTTAAAGGTACACTCATTAGAATTACAGCAGACTTGTCAACAAAAGGCATAAAGACCAGAAGATCTTGGAATGAAGCATCAATAAATATGTTATAACCATCAATATTAATGGTCTCAACTCACCAATCAAAAGACACAGACTATCAAAATGAATCAAGAGGAAAGATCCAAAAATATGCTACATACAAGAAATACATTTAACTTAAAAAGAAAATCATAGACTGAAAGTCAAAAGGTGAAAAGTAAATACTCCATGTGAGAAGAACCCAGAAAAAAGCAGGGGTAGCTATTCTATTTGCAGATAAATTGAATTTTAAGCCAAGACTGAGTTAAGACAGAAAAAAGTTACTATATTCTTGTAAGGGAGACAATCCAGGAAGAAGGAAGAGATAAAAATCATCAATATATATGCACCAAATACCAGTGCACCCAACTATATAAAACAAATACTAACAGACATAAAAAGTAAATAAGCACTAATACAATTGTACTGGGGGATCTCAATACACTCCCGTCACAAATAGACAGATCAAGTAGACAAAAAATTGACAATGAAATATTAGAACTGAACCAAACTTTTGAGCAAATAGACTCAGTAGTTGTTGACAGCATGTTCCATTCTACAATATCAGAATACACATTCTCCTCAGCTGCACACGGTATGTTCTCAGAAACAGACCACATACTAGCTCATAGAACATGCTTAAGAAAATGTAAAGGAATTGAAAATATCCCATTCATATAATCAGACCACAGTACAATGAAACTGGAAATCAATAGCAAAAGAAACCACTAGAACTTCATAAACATATGGTAATTAAATAAGATCCTCCAGAACAACCAATGGGTCACAGATAAAATGAAAGAAGATATTAAACAGTTTCTACAATTAATAATAACAATATAACATACTAGAACTTATGGGACACAATGAAAGCAGTTTCACAAGAGAAATTTATAGCAGCAAATACCCATATCAGGAAAACAGAGTGAGCTCAAACAATTTAATGTTAAACCTCACATTTGTAGAAAAAGCAGAGCAAGTCAAGCCCAAAAGTACATATGAGGGAGGAAAGATCAGAGTAGAAATTAATGCAATGGAGATTAAGAAAACAATACAAAGAATCAGAGTTGGTTCTTCGAAAGATTAAATAAAATCGACAAATTTGTAACCAACCTTGTAAAGAAAAGGAAAACTCAGTTCCACACAATTAGGAATGAAAGGAGTGAAATTGCAATAGATAGTGCAGAAATCCAGATCATCTATACCTACTCTGAAAACTTGCATTCTAACAAGATGGAAAATACAGAAGAAACGGGCAGACTCCTAAATACATATGAATTACCAAAGCTGAATCAAGAAGATATAAAAATTCTAAATAAACCAATATCAATCAATGAAATTGAAGATGTAATCAAAAACCTACCAACAAAGAAAAGCTCAAGCCCTGATAGATTCAGTGCTGAATTATACAAGAAATTTAGAGAAGGCCTACTACCATTTCTTCTCAAACTCTTCAATGAAATTCAAAGGGAAGCAGTACTCCCAAACTCATTTCTGGAAGCTAGCATTGCCTTGATACCCAAACCAGAGAAGGATCCAACTAAGAAAGAGAACTATAGGCCGATCTCCCTCATGAACATAGAGGCAAAAATCCTCAATAAGATACTGCAAAAGTATGCAGCAAATCATCAAGAAGATTATACACCATGATCAAGTGGGATTCACTCTAGAGATGCAGGGATGGCTCAACGTGTGCAAAACAATAAATGTAATACATCATATTAACAGAGTCAAAGACAAAAAAAATCATATGATCATCTAAATAAATGCACAAAAAGCATTTGACAAAGTCCAACACACATTCATGAAAAAAATCCTACAGAAAATTGGAATAGAAGGTCTGTTTTTTCCAAATCCATTTTATTTCAAAGAGGAAAAAGAAGAAAATAAAATAAAACAAAATTTCAAAACATGTCAATCAGGGAGCAACAATGGTACACACATTGTGCATTTTCATCCCCAGATCATTCACCCAGAGCACAAGACATCTGCATTCAATTGTCCGAACAATACCAGCACAAATCTTTCTCTTCAGTGACCTCAGAGAAATCAGTAGTATAACTATCTTAAATATATATATATATATATATTTCTTTCAGCTTCTCACAATAATGACACAACATGATGTTTATACATGCACATCTGATTTATTTCACTTATGAGTATGATCTCAAGTTGCATCCATTTATCTGTAAAAACTCCAGCTTATCCTTCTTTATGGCTGAGTATTACTCCATTGTATGAAAGTATCACATCTTTTTTAAGTTGATGGGCATTTAGGCTGTTTCCAAGATCTGGCTATTACAAATTGTGGTGCTATGAACATGAGTACCCAAATATTGCTATAGTATGATGTTTTAAATTCTTCTGGGAAAACATCCACAAGGAGAATATCTGGATCAAATGCAACCTCCAATCCTAGTTTTTTGAGGAATCTCCACACTGATTTCCACATTGGTTGCACCAGTCTGCACTCCCATCAACAGTGGAGAAGGGTTCCTTTTCCCCCACAGCACCTCCAGCGTTTGTTATTACTCAATTTCTTGATAATAGCCATTCTTTCCAGGGTGAGGTGGAATCTCAGTGTTGTTTTAATTTACATCTCTCAGATGACTAGTGATGTTGAACGTTTTTTTCACATATTTACTTGATGTTTTTAATTTCTTCACCTGAAAAATGTGTGTTCATCTCAAATGCCCATTTTTGGATTGGGCCTTTAAATCTAAGAAGTCTGATATTTTTGAATTTTTTTATGTGTTCTCAATAGTAATCCTTTGTCTGAGGCACAGCTGGCGAACATCTTCTCTCACCTTGTGGGTTATCTTTTCACTCTGTTGGTGGTTTCTCTTCCTGTGCAGAAGTTTTTTAATAGGAGGAAATCCCAGTTGTTCATTCTTTGTGATGCTTCCTGTGCAATTGGAGTTCTGTTCGTAAAGCCTTTGCCTACACCAATGTCTTCAAGAGTTTTACTTACTCTGTCTTCCAGCAGATTTAAGTTTCTGTTATAATATTAGGATCCTTGATCCATTCCAATTTTAGTTTAGTACATGGTGAAAGATATGGGTCCAGTCTTAATCTTTGGCATGTATAGAGCCAGTATTTCCAGCACCATTTATTAAAGAGGCTATCTTTCTTCCTGTGATTGTGTTTGGCATCTTTGTCAAAGATAAGGCAGCTTAGTGTGTCTGGAGCTGTTTCTATACTTTCTAATCTGTTCCACTGATTTTTGGGTCTTTTTTTTTTTGCCAGTACCATGCTATTTTTATCACAGTAGCTTTATAGTATAATTTCAAGTCACAGATTGTGATGCCCCCTGTCTTGTCTTTGTTGCCCAAGATTGCCTTTGCTCTTCTTGGTCTCTTCTGGTTCCAGATAAATTTTAGGATTTTTCTAATTCTGTGAGGTATGCTATTGGAATTTTGACTGGGATTGCATTAAATTGTATTATAGCTGTGCACCACCATGGTCAGCTCATTTTCCAGAATTTTGTAGAAATGGAATCAAACAAGAAATATGTGCTTACAGGTTTTTATGTCTGGCTCTTTCTTTCCACGTGTTGAGATTCATCTGTGTAACTGTGCAGTACTCTGTCACTTGCTTGTGTTCCACTGTATAAATATACCCCAATTTGTTTGTCCATCTACTTGTGGATGAACTTGGGTACTTAGTAGTTTCTAACTGTTACAGATAGAACAGTGCCTGCACCCCAGGCTGTCCTAGTGGACACCTCTGTGTGGCATATGCTTTATTTTTTACTAAGTCAGTCTATGCCCAGAATGGCTGGATAGTATGATTGAACCATTTCCTAGTTCCACTAGTTGTGCATGAGGATTCTGCTTGCTCTACATCCTCATCAGCACTTGATATAGTACACTTTTCAATTTTAGACATTCTAACGTGTACCTTACTGTAATGGCTAATAACATTGAACATCTTTTCTCGTGCTATTCACTATCTTTACATCATCATTGGTGAAGTGTCTGTTCAAAACTTTTGTCTTTTTTTTTTTGAGACAGGATCTCAACATGTAGCCTAGGTTGGCCTCAAACTTGTATTGTTCCTACTGCTTCAGCCTCCCCAGTGCTAGGATTACAGGCATGCATCCCCATGCCTTATTGTCCACTTTTAAAATGTGTTGTTTCTTTTTATTAAGTGTTGAGAGTTCTTTGTATGTTTTAGATACAAACCTTTATCTGTTATGTGATTTATTTTTCCCAGACTGTGGCTTGTATTTTTATTCTTTTGACGGTATATGCTGAAAGATGATAAATTCCACTTGATCTTAACCAAAAGGCCAAGAAGCGATATAAATTCCTTATTGTGATGAAAATGATTTATCAATATTTTCTCCATGTACCACATTTGCAGTGTTGTATCTGAAATCTTTGCCTGATTAAAAACACTCATGAGGAGTCTGGGTGTTGTAGCACATGATCCCAGCTCTCAGGAGGCTGAGGCAGGAGGATCACCATGAGTTCAAGGTCAGCCTGGGCTATATAGCTGCTGGACCCATGCAGTTCCAGATGTTTCCTCAGGGGAAGGATAGTGAGAGGATGAGAAAAATAAAGAAGAGACAAATCTGGGGTCAGGTGAAGCCCTTACTCTTTTGATGGGAGGAAAGGAACTGGCCCCTCACTGCATGGGGCATTTATTATACATTTTCACAACTTAATGTCACATGACACACTGTGATTTGATTGCTTTTCTTTCTGCTGTGGTAGTTTCATCTTAATTAGAATTTTTAAAATTTTTAAACAGTATATACTGCCAGGTGAAATCTCTTATGAGTTAAACTCACCCTTTTGTTTTTGCAACTTAAATTGTGAACGCGGTTAACTATTTTTAGACCTGAGGATTATAAGGAATTTCTGTGGTAAGTAAAGAGAAAAAAGTTGTATTTTGTATCTAGGCGCCCAGAGCTATTGGTTGTTCCCTCTCAGGCTGTGGCTTTCCTCTCCCCACCTTGAGGTGGTAGGTGTGGCTGGTGGTAACCAGTAAGGTAGCAGATTTTTCTGAACTGAAAGGGTGGAAATTGCCACCTGTAGCACAGTTAAGGCCATCGAGGAGTTGTCAAATGGAATTCACAGTGAAGCTCTCTTGTGTGGAACATTATTCCTTTTTTATCTGGCTGAGCAAAATCAGAGGGTTTAAACTCTGTCAGGGGTTCTACTGTTTTGTCTGTTTGTTTGTTTGGTTGGTTGGGTTTTTTTGTTTGTTTGATCTGCACTAGATTTTAAAATAGTGCTCCAAACCAAGTTTCTTGTGGCTATTTCAACAGGCTTATAATCATTAAGATATTTCCTAATCAAAGTCCACAAAAGAAATGTACATACAGGGATCAAGCCTACAAACATTTCCATGTATATTTGTGATTTTTTAGAATTTGTTTGTCCTATAATTATACCACTAATGAAATCAATACACCTCTCTTTTTGGGGGGGGTAGGGGAAGGGTTTTTTCTCAACCCCATTGATAACTGTGGCCCTAGAGAATAAGGTTTAGTTTTAATGCCCCAATCTTTACACTTGATGAAGCCAATATCAGTGCACTTCAGTGATGAACACTGGCCTATACCATGTGCTTCTCTCCTTAGTTACGTACAAATGAGAAGGGTCCTCCCACCCTCTGTCTCTATCCTGTCCCTGTTTGGGTGCCAATTGCTACCACTCACGCAGCTCCAGGTGTTTTCTGGAGAAAGGATGGTGAGAGGATGAGAAAAATAAAGAAGAGAGAGAGTGGGGGTCAGGTGGAGCCCTTATTCTCCTGATGGGAGGAAGGGAACTGCCCTCTCCCTGCAGGGGCCTTTATTTATATGTTTTAGCAACTTAATGTCACATGACACCCTGTTGTCCTACCAACCTGCTGTTGGGATTTTCTTGGGGCTAGGTGTTCTCTGGGCTGAAGCAGCTTCTTCACATGGCTTGCCCCAGGCCCTCTTTGTTCTTGAGATGGCCATACCTCAGCCATGTACCTGTGGTTAATTTCCAGCTTCAACTGCTCCCAACACATAGCCAGTTCAAGGCCATCCTGAATGACATAGCAAGACCCTGTCTCAAAAATAAATGAAATAAATCACAAGATTTTCTGTTTTCCTTTAGATCCTTTATAATGTTCCCTGATTGTAACCCACTTTGAGACAACTTTTGTATATGGTGAGATTCTGTTGGGGCAAGGAGGTACTAGGATTGAACCCAGGGCCTTCACAATGAACTACATCTCCAGCCTTTAAAAAAATTTATTTATCTATTTAGAGACAGGATCTTGATATGTAGTTAAGGCTGGACTTGAACTCACAATGATCCTCCTGCCTCAGTCTCCTGAGTGCTGGGAATACAAATGGGCACCAGCACAACTGACCAAACCCTTTTTATTTTATTTTTTAAATTTTTTAAAATTTTGAGACAGGATCTCACTAAGTTGCTAAATTGGCCAGATTGTGCTCAAACTTCTAGTCTTCCTGACTCAGTTTTCCCTGAATGCTGGGGTTATAAGCATGAACCACCAAGGCTGGAGACAATATTTTATTTTATTTATTTTTTTCTTTTCAAATCTATTTTATTTTATTTTTTATATAGTCACCCCAAACTGGAAACAATCCAATGGGTGAATATTTTTTTTAAAACCTTACGTGGTACATGGATGTAGCTCAGCAGCATAAGGGCCTGCCTGGTAAGCACAAGGTCATGAGTTTGATTCCCAGTACCAAACAAATAAACAAAAACCAATAAAAACCCTGCAGTATATTCATACAAAATACCACAAATATGACACAGATGAATTTCAAAGACAGTATGCTGAGTGAAAGAAGAAAATCTTCAGGTTACATCCTATAGGACCCTATGAAACATTCTGGAAAAGGCAAAGCTGTAAGGATATAGAACAGATAAATGTTTATCTGACCCTGGAGTGGGGAAGCATGCCTGGCTTTTTTAGGTAGCAGAACTGCTCTGTCTTAAATCTACACATCATGTGTAAAATTCACAACTCACAGAACTTGTTTTTACAAGAACAAAAATCCTCACAGACCTGCACATCCAAAACAATTTATTACACAATATGTTAATTTGGAATTTAAAACACAAAAAATACACAATAAAGTTCTTTTTATTTTATTTTATTTTATTTTTTTGTACTGGGAATTGAACTCAGGACCTCATGCTTGCCAAGCAGGTGCTTATGCCACTGAGCTACATCCGAGGGCCCAAAAAATATTTCCAAAGAAATTCTCTATCTGGATTGCTACCAGAATGATTGCATTGTGGGGCTCTGCCACACCAGCCTTAAAACAGTGATTTTCCCTTTTCTCTTCTGATTCCCACACCATAGATCCCTGGGCTCCATGTCACACACAGCTCAGCATCAAACTGTTAAGTGAAGCTCTTGTGCTTGTCAAAAGCTTTGGACTAAAAGGGCTTGTTTTGAGCCAGATAAGGGCACCAAGGGGTCTGAAGCAATCCTGAGCTCCAGGGCCTAGGGGTGGAGTCCACTCATTTGTCCCTCTAACACATGCCCCTGTGGATCCTGGGAGTCTGCCAGAGTGGGCTATTGGCTCTAATGACCAGCAGTTCTAAACAAGGGCTTTTGGGGAGAACTGGAATTGTGTCTTTGCTTGAGAACCCCTAGCTCACTCTGGATGAGACACAATAGGAACTCTAAAAAGACTTCTTAAGTCTAGGACTCTCCTGGGGTAGGACTGAAACCATTTTTTCCTCACAGAGGGTGGCTTTCTGGAAGAATACTTTGTAAACACTAAAGGGCTATGCACAGCCAGGAGGAAGGTCTTCCTGAGGATAACTGTGTTGAGCTGGGAGCAACAGGACCAAGATTATACTGTTTAGGATAAAAGCTGCCCTTTACACTAAGCATGCACCAGGCGCTAGGCACGGTGCTGTGGAATTGTTCTGTCTTCACAGATAAGGATACCAAGGCTCCCAGAGGCACCAGATCACTTGGAAACTGGGTGACAGAGCCAGATCACGGTCTGTAGTTCTAATCTTTCAGATCAAGGCCTGTGAGAGAAAGCTTTGAGGCCTGATGTCAGGCCTGCTTTCCTCATGAATCCTGAAGAAGGAAATCAATATCTTCTTTCCTCAGAGGCTGGTGGAAGACTGCCCTGGGCCCTTTAAGACCTTGCCCCATATAATAGCACTCAGAAAAAAATCTTTTTCCAAATTGTATACAGTGGAATACTTCCTTTGAATACTATGTTCTACAGAAGTTCCATCTAGAAAAATAGGGTGGGGCCAACGTGATGAAGGTGGATGTGAAGTCACCTGAGGCCCAGAGTCCCAGGGACTGGCTACAAGCCATTTTCCCAGTAGGGTAACACTGATCCTGAAAAGCTTAGGGTATGCCATGATGCTTAAGACTTTAGCTTTGAATCTGAAGGAGCAAGGTGGCATTGTGGCAGACTCCTTTCTGAGCTGGTCAGTCTGGGGGTGGGCTGCAGGACTTGAGGCCCACTATATGCTCTGAGCTCTTCATCCAAGAGGTACCTCATCGCACCTCTGACCAGTAACCATCATTTGCCCCTCACAAGATAGAAAACTAATCTTCACTTGCAGTTAGTGAGTTTGGTCTTTAAAGATTTGGATTACAAGATTAAAAGCTGTAGAAACCTTTATTTTTTCTTGCCCTTTAAAGGCATCATATGGTTTGTTCTTGTAGCAACAAAAGTAGAATGTTCAGATTCTGATCTTGGAATAGGATCAACAACAGATCTATACTGCTGACCCTAATGAGGGCGTCGGCAGGGTGGCTCACAAGGGAATCATCAAGCGAACCTCCTTCGCATAGGTGTTGAAAGGGTCTAGACGCCTGCCGCGTGTAGGAAGAAGTCAACAGACGCCATCTCATGCAATAGGCAAGGGGTTTTATTGTCCAAGCATGCGTGGGGCTCACTGAACACGCAGGAACAGAGAGCCACGAGGTGTGCTGGAGCATGGCTTTTAAACTACCGAACAAAGGGAGGAGGGGTCTTTGCAAGCATGGTCACAGAAGCAGAAGGCATTGATTAGTTTAAATGGCTTTCTACATTCATTGGAGGGGGCATCTGTAGGGTGGTCTAGAGTTGGGCGGCGGAGGGTGCTTCCTAATATGGGCAGCAGATGCCCAGGGAAGATACATTCCATAAATTCCTTAAACATGGAATGGGGCTGTTTTTACCTCGCAACCCAGGTTTTCTAGTCAGCTTTATCCTAGTCTGAATTTAACCTAGGCAGCTTTAAACTATAACGGCTCAATTCCTGGAATATTGGGGGGAGATGAGCAGCATGGAGCAGTATAGACCATGCACTGTTAATAAGAGAACATTTCTCTTACAGTGTCTGGGATCATGCCTTTTGGGGAAGGGACCATGTGCACAGTGCTCTTTGCCAAACAAACTCATAGTGGATGAGCTGCTCCCAAAAGTTACTGTTGGGTTGGATGATGGGCTGGCAGGACTTGGTCCATGTGTGGGCATCCAGTAGGGACAAGGCGTGGTACTTCATGAGATAGGCAAGACACAGGGCAGCTGAGCAGCTCAAACCAGCAGAACAGTGAGCAGTGTGCAGCCCTCTTTCATCTCCACTGAATGGATGTGGTCAGCAATGGGGTCAAAGAAGTCAAAGACTCATATGAGGTGGTTGCACCAGCCACAGGCATCTGCATGTACTGGATGTTCTTGTAGAAGCTGTTCACTACCTCCACAGAGATGCTGATGACTGTGGTGATCTGGTTGCTAGACAGTAGGAGTTTATGGCTGGCAGCTGCCCCACGCTGATATACAGGTTTCTGGTGATCCAAGAGAGGCCGCTGACTGAGGGCTGCTAGAATGGGGCTGGGAAGGCACATGTGAGTGATGTCATCAAGGCAGTGGGTCAGCAGTTAGTGACACCTGAGACCTATGTCTAGACTTTTCTAGACTGTGTTCATGGAAAGCTTTCTCTGGCAGCAGGACAGAGAGGTTCATAGAAGCAGCAGTTGCATGGTGAAGCCCCAGGCCAAAGTCTCAGGGAGAAAGAGCTCAGTCAAGGATCCCCGAGCCATAATCCCCATGGGCCCAGTGCTCTGGTTTCCATGGCAGTGGTTTCTCCTCCAGGAAAAAAAATAGGCTGTACTGGATCTTTGGAGAAATCATAGCTTCTGAGTTTTGGCAAGCCATGCTGGGATCCCAAGGTTACCCACCCCACGATCACACCAATTGCCACTGCTCTATGTTATCTTAAAGAGAGAAAGAAAAAAAAAAACAAAGTTTCAAACCCCACCAATTAAGGGGTAACAATGGTAAGTACATTACATATTGGTAGCTTCAAATTATTTACTCAGAGTATAAGATATCTGCATTTAATTGTCCAAATAATAGTAGCACAAACCTTTCTCTTCAGTGAACTCAGAGAAATCAGTAGTATGACTACTTTTTCTTTCTTTCTTTCTTTTTTCTCTTTTTGAGGCAGGGTCTCACGAGGCAGCTCAGGCTGGCCTTGAGCTCAGTTGGTAGCCCAGGCTGGTCTCAAACTTGCAATGATCCTGCTGGTTCAGCCTCCTGAGTGCTGGGATTACAGGCATGTGCCACCATACCCGGCCTTGTAGTTTAACTATCTTAACTATAACTTATAGCTTTTTCAGCTTCTCACACTAGCGAGACAAACACAAGGTTTACACGTGCATGTGGAGACTATATTTTAAAAGTTTTGAGTCTTCTAGTCCGTAAACGAGGTCAATCTCTGTTGACTCAGATGATTAATTTCTCTTGATGTTTTATAGTTTTCAGCTCAGGTCTTGCACATCTTTTATCAGAATTATTCCAAAAATCTTCATATTTTTATGCTATTTTAAATGTTGTTTCGAATTTCAATTTTTAATTTCTTGTTGCTCCCTTGTAGAATATAAAACTACGATTGATTTTTGTTTTTTGATTGTACTCCACAATCTTGCTAAACCCACCTAATAGTCCTAGTAGCAGCCTTCTACAGAGGCAATCATCGCATTGGTGAATAAAGACAATTTTACTTCTTCCTTTTCAAAATAGATGCCTTTTATTTCTTATTTGTTTTTGTCTTTTTTGGCACCCTGGCTAGAACCTTCAATACAATGTTGCTTTTTTCTGATCTTAGGTGGAAATTTATGTTCTTTAATATGTACTGTCAAGAAAATAAAAAGACAAGCTTTATCTGCTTAAGGAAATTCTCTACTCTTCAATTTCCTGGAATTTGTGTAGACCTGACATGATTTCTCCGTACATGTTTGATAGAATTCCCCAGTGAAGCCATGTGAGGCTGGTGCTTGTTAAGTGGGAAGATTTTATTTATTTTTTAAACATATTTCTTTTTTTCCAGTACTGGGGATAGAACCCAGGACTTTGCACTGAGTTCCATCACCAATCATTTTTTATCTTTTATGTTAAAACAAGGTCTCCCTGTCATTAAGTTGCCCAGACTGGCCTTGAATTGGCGACCCTCCTGTTTCAGCCCTCATGTGGGTAGGATTATAGGGATGGCCAGGATCTTGAATATTGCTAGTTTGTTTGATTTTGGTCTTGGTTTTGGTGTTTTGTTTTGGTTTTTGGGACAGGGTCTCACTAAAGAGGCCCAGGTTAGCCTCCTGACTTACCCTCCTGAGTGCTGAGACTATAGGCATGTGCCTGGTAGGTGGGAAGATTATAAACTCAAATTCAGCTTATTTTCCAGATACAGCCAAACAGCCATCTCTGTTTCTCACTGCTCAAGATGGCAATTTGTGCCTTTCAAGAAATCTGTCCTGGGCCAGGGATTTAGCTCAGTGGCATAACCGCCTACCTGGCAAGTGTGAGGTCATGAGTTCAATCCCTGGTATCAAAAAGAAAAAAAAGAAAAAGAGGCACATGTCCCTTAGTATGTGGCGGTGCGCACTGTGATTCCAGCATTCTGGCGGAGGCTGAGGCAGGATTAGCCTGAGCTACCCAGCAAGTTCAAGGCCAGCCTGTTACCAGGTATTTCCTTCTAAAAATGGCTCACTAAATAAATGTTACAGGGTTCCAGGTTGCTCACCTTTCCTTCTGGAGTTAGATTTCAGATTCTTCTCATCTGGAACAAAAGACTGAATAAAATAAGCAAAAAGCACTAGCCAAGTTTATTTGAGAAAGTAAAAATGAAAAGTGAGGGAGAAACTGCCTCTGTGGCTCAAGGTGGTACTTGGTAAAAACCGGAAAAAGCAAGATAAAAGTAAACCCTGAGGGCTGGGGATTTAACTCAAAGGCATCATGAGTTCAATCCCCGTACCAAAAAAAAAAAAAAAAAAAAAAAATGTAAACCCTGCAGGAAGCAGGGCGGAATATCCTGAGGAAAGCCACAGTAGTATGCACCTTTTGGCATCTGTGTCCTTTTATGCTGTCCAAATCTTGAGTAAACCTGTGAGAACTTCTACATATGCATCTTGAGGCGGGGGGTGGGGTGGGGTGGAGGGTGCTGGGATCCCAGTCTCAGGCTGAAGTCAGGTTCAGCCCATGCTATTGAAAACCTGCTGGAGTTCTTGAAAGGAGTCTACATGCAGGGCTTTGGGAACTGTTCTGTGCATGTGCTCTGGGATCTTGTAATGAACGGGTCACATTTACTTCCTTAGCCAGTTTTGCCACATGCCCTAATCTCCTATGTCAAGTACAAAGCAAGGCCCAGCACGGTGGTGCATGCCTGTAATCACAGTAGCTGACTCGGGAGGATGGGTTTGAGTTCAAGGCCAGCCTGGGTTTACATAGTGAGTTCAAGAACAGCCTGAACGGAAGTCAGCCTGCCTTTCCGGTGAACCAGCTGGGGCCTTGGTCTGAGAAAAGAACAAGGAAGTCAGCCTGCTTTTTCCCAGTGAACCAGCCAGTGCGCAGGCTGGGAGACAAGAACCCCTACCCACCAGCACCCCAACCCACCCTCCATGTAGGCATCCAACTGATTCAGAGGAACACATGCTGGGATGATAGCAACTGAGGTACAAAAACAATTTAATGCTTGTATTGATTGACTGACTTTGCAAGCCTGGGACTGGTAGTCTGAGCATCTGTTTAGAGGTTAACAATATGCATTATAGCAATTGGGAGATTTCCTTCTGGCTTGCTTTTGAAATTCTATATTGTTCTCACTGTTTTGTTCCATTTTTAAATTTTATCTTTTCCCCTTCAAAATAAAAAAATAAAAATAAATAAAACAAATAAAATGATGAAAGATTCCATAAGCAATTGAAGCAGCAATTTCTGTTGCCTTCCACTTGAAAAATATATTGCTTTCAATCATTGTGCTACAAAAATAAAACTTTAAATAACACACACACACACACACACACACACACACACACACAAAAGAACAGCCTGAACTACATACCAAGACTGTCTCAAAAAAACAAAACAACTGTTTCTTTCATCTGGGCTATTTAGCTTTTGGCAGAAGAATTGTTCATGTTTCCTCTTCACTATCTGAGAACTATGTTGTGATGTTACCTTTCTCACTTCTGATACTGGTGATTTGTGTATCTATCTTTTTGCTGATTAGTTGGAAATTTACCAATGTTGTCTCAAAAATGATTGCTCAGTTTCACTGATATTCCCTGTTGTTTTTCTGTTTGCTATTTTATGATTACTGCTCTGTTATTTCTTGTTGAGTTTTATTTCCTCTTCTTTTTCTAGTTTCTTAAGATGGAGGCTTAGGGCCCTCCTTTGAGAACTTTCTTCCAGAATTATACAGGTATTAAATGCTACAAACTTCTCTCTCAAAATTGTCTTAGCTTCATCTCTCTAATTTTGTTTAGTTGTACTTTAATTTTCATTCAGTATGAAATATACTCCAATGGCACTGCGCCTCACCCCCTTTAAGACAGGGTCTCACTATGTAGTTCAGACTGACTTTGAACTCATTGTATAGCCCAGGCAGGCACCCAACTCATGGCACTCCTCCTGCCTCAGTCTCCTGAGCACTGGGATTGTAAGCATGTGCCACCATGCCCGGCTCCAATGTCCCTTTTGATTTTTTTTTTTTTTGACCCACGAATTATTTAGAAACATTTTATTTAGATTCCAAGTACTTGAGGATTCTCCAGATACTGTTTGCTGTTGGCTTCTAATTTACTTTTGTTGTCAGACAACATGCAACGGAGAGCAGAAACACCAAAACAGCACCCAGGATTTGGAGGCAGATATATTTAACGTGGGCACTGATAGGGAAACAATTGTCCCTCAAAATGTCAGGCTCTGATCCTTAGTAGTTTGGGGCTTATATAAGATAAGCAAGCAGCAAATACAGCAGTATAGTACTTGGTGCTATTGATTGGTGCTTTTTTGTTGTGTCGTTATTGTTTTGTTTTGTTTTGTTTTTGTTTTTTGAGAAGGGTTTCACTATGCAGTTCAGGCTGGCTTTGAACTCACTTTGTAGCCCAGGCTGGCCTCAAATTCACATCAACCTTCCTGCCTCAGGCTCCCAAGTGCTGGGATTACATGTGTGTGCCACCATGTCTGGGCTTGATTGGTTCTTATCATATGCATCATAGTGACCAGCTATACATCACAGTGACCCGCTGTTTCTAGGAGATGAAAGTAACAGGAATTTATAAGAGGAACTGTTACCTGGGCAACTAATAGATCGACTGGGGTATGGGTATTTGCTGCTACAAACACACTTCTTATGACCTGAGTTTTTAGTTTAGTTTAGTTTTCGTTCGTTTGTTTGTTTTTAGACAGGGTCTCACTATGTAGCCCAAGATGGCTTCAAATTCATAGCAATCCTCCTGCCTCAGCCTCATGAGTGCTGGGGTCACAGGCGTACGCCAGCTTCATTTTGTTTTGTTTTATTTTTGAGACAAGATCTCACTATGTAATTCAGATTGGCTTTAAACTCAATATGTAGTCCAGGATGGCAGATTTGATACTTTTTAAAAAATTGCTGAGATTTATTATATGGCTTAGAATATGCTCTAGCTTAGTAAATGTTCGGTGTGCACTTGAAGATAATGTAATTTGCCATCATTGGATGTTCTATAAATGTAAATAACATTACACAATAAATGTTCAAAAAACTATATCTTTACTGATTTTATATCTGTTTTTATTAATTATTAAAGGAGGATGTTGAAATCTCCTACTTGAACTGTTGCTTTGTTCTATCTCCTTTTGCAGTTGTATTACTTTTGGCTTTTTATGTTTTGCTGTTTGGTTTCACTTTTTTTTAAAGACAAGATGTAATTGCTGTGTAATTCAGGCTGACCTTAAACTGTGTAGGCCAGGCTGGCCTCAAACTTGTAGCAATCCTCCTGCCTCAGATTTCCAAATGCTGGGAGGATAGGTTTGCAACACTACATCCAGTGTAAATTGTTGAGGGGGCTTTATGCATTTTGAAGCACTGTTAGTGCATAACTATTTAGTCCTAGCTAAGCCTGGCAACTGAATCCTAGCACTCTGAGAGGCTGAGGGAGGAGGATTATAAGTCTGAGCCCAGCATGGACAATTTAGGAACTTATTGAATCTCTGTTTCAAAATAAAAAATAAAGGACTGGGGATATGTAGCTCAGTGTGAAGGCCCTGGGTCCATTCCCCAGTATGTGGCCTCTCCCAAACAATTTAATCTCAATATTTATTTACAGTCAGGAAATAATACTCTATCTCTGATAATATTCTTTATTCGAAAATCTCCATTGTCTGATACTAACTTATAAAAACTCCATTGTCTGATAAGCTAAAGTCGTCTTGAGCAAAAGAACAAAGCATAAAGGATTACACTATCTGACTTCAAAATATACTACAAAGCTGTGGTCATCAAAACACTATGATAGGGCTAGGGATATAGCTCAGTGGCACAGTGCCTGCCTGGCAAGCATGAGATCCTGAGTTTGATTCCTGGTACTAAAAAAAACACTATGATATTGGCATAAAAGTAGAAACACAGACCAATGGAACAGAACAGAACCAAGAAGACAACTCATACATCTACAGCCAACTGACTTTTAATAAAAATACTAAGAATACCCGTTAGAGAAAGGACAGTCTTTATAATGAATGGTGATGGGAAGTTGGGTATTCACAAAAGAAGAACAAGTCTAGACCCCTTTCTTATTCTGGCCGATTACAAACATCAAGACAAAATGGATTAAAGACTTAAATATGAGATCTGAAACAAGCCAGGTACAGTAGTATGTCCCATGGTTTCTGCTACTGAGAAGACCAAGGAGGAGGATCCCTTCAGCCTGGTGGTTCACAGCCAGTCTCGGCAACAGAGGAAAATCTTGTCTCAAAATAAAAACAAAAACAATGAATCCAGAAGGAGAAAACAGGGTAAAGTACTTCAGGACATCAGAATGGACAAGAAAGTTTTGGACAAAATCACAAAACCACAGGAAAGAAACATAAATATAGATGACATCTTTCTTTATATTTAGTTTGATTACATCAAACTAAAAGGAAAGGAAATAATCATAGTAAACAGACCACAGAATATGAAACAATATTTGAAAACTACAGTGATCCTTTGGTTATCAAACAACTCCAGGCTTGAACTTTCCACTACTAAAACAGAAAAAAACAAACAACAACAAAAAAATTCTCATAGCTTTGTTCTATAATCAAACTGAAAAAGCCTGTAGTGGGCACCCCACCTCCCTGACTGTGGGGCCGCCCTCGCTCTGCAGGGCTCTGCCAGCGTCCATACATCCCTCCACACCCAGGGCAGGCAGCAAGCAGAGAGGTGGGTCCTGTCGTAACCTAATTCAAGCACTGCCATTCTGTTCTGTATGCGCCGTAGTC
The DNA here is from genome assembly GCA_004027455.1 of Hydrochoerus hydrochaeris. NCBI lineage: Eukaryota > Metazoa > Chordata > Mammalia > Rodentia > Hydrochaeridae > Hydrochoerus > Hydrochoerus hydrochaeris. The sequence continues at coordinate 143,581 of PVLA01003615.1, read as the reverse complement.
TTTGTCCTGAAATGAACTTTGTGCCTCCCAAGTATCCCCTGCACAGCCCCAGCCTTTGTTTCCCATAAATCCCTCAGCACAACCCCCTCAGCAAACAACAGGATGTCCTGTTTCCTCAGGAATGCAAGATGTGCCAATGAGCTAATTTTTTCCCTAAAATGGGCCTGTTTCTCGGAACAACCTGCCTCTTGCCTTCCCAACCCCCTTTTGTGGTTTTTCCCTCCATAAGTCCCCCTAATCCTTAACCCAGTTGCACAGCAGTGTAAATTCCACCTGCACTCTGTGTCACTGGGTACCAGCCTAAATAAAGCGCTCCTTTTTCCTTCAAGACTTCCTGGCCTTTTATCTTTTTTTCATAACTTTTGATCTTTGATTTTTGGGGTACAACAGGTCCCATAGACAGAGGAAGGATGTGAACTGAGACTTGAAGCCCATGGAGAGAGATAACTCAGAAATCCAGCAAAACTAAGAAAATCAGGGGCAGTAGCCCTGCCGGACGGCGAGAAACAGCAAGGAAGTCATGCAGCCCTCAACCCCTGTGTGCCAATGGAGGCCCTACTGGTTGGGGAGAAGCAGTGAGGAAGCCAGGCAGCTTCTCTGTGTATGTGGGCGGGGGCCTTGACAGCCAGGAAGAACTAGCAAGAAAGCCATGCCCCAACCAATGTGCCAGCAGAGGCCCTGCCTGCCAGAGAGAAGCAGAAAAGAAGCCATGTGGACTCCCTATGTGCCAGAAGAGGCCCTGCCAGCTCGGGAGAACCAGGAAGGAAGCCATGCAGCCTCTTCCTAGTGTGATGGCAGGAGACCTTCCAGCCAGGGAGGAGCAACAAGGAGCCGTGGAGCACCTACTGTGGATCAGCGGAGGCCCTGATGGCTGGGGAGAAGCAGCAAGGAAGTCGTGCACTCCTGGTGTGCTGGCGGTGGACCCTGTGGGCCAGGGAGAACCAGCAAGGAAGCCACTTCCGTGTGCGGGCAGGGCCTTGCTGTTTCTCCCCGACTGGCAAGGCCGCTGCCCCTGATTTTCTTAGTTTTGCTGGATTTCTGAATTATCTCTCTCCATGGGCTTCAAGTCTCAGTTCACATCCTTCCTCTGTCTATGGGACCTGTTGTACCCCGAAAATCAAAGATCAAAAGTTATGAAAAAAAGATAAAAGGCCAAGACATCTTGAAGGAAAAAGGAGCGCTTTATTTAGGCTGGTACCCACCCCTACGCATAACAAGTGGATGCGACACAGGCTGAGATGATAATACCTGAAGTAGGGAAGCAGCTTGACATTTATGTTGTTTGATTGACTTTTCAAGCCTGGGTAGTCTGAGTGAGAAATGAAAGGATAACAATAAGCAATATAGTACTATTGTGGATTTCCTACTGTCCTATCACTGTTTTGTTTTGCTTCATTTTACTGTTCTGTTTTAATCCCTTTAAAACAAATTTAAAAAACAAACCTGTAGTGGCTGACAATGAGCTAGCATCACATTTCTCCAAGGACACAAGGGGCAATACTGAGTCTAAGTGCTACTCTCCCCCAGACAGCATGCAGTGCTTGTGTTAATGCATTAAAAACATTCATCACTGTGCCTTTTGGGGGCTTCATTTGTGTAAAATATCATAAATATCCTGATATAGAATTGCATGAGACATTGTCATGAGCTCTAGGTCTACAACTGAACTCATGGAGGACATTACCGTGGAATCCAGGCCTTCAGTTGGATTCTTTGGGTCTTTAGTGCATGGACAGATCTCTTACCTTACACTCTTCTGCATTTGTTCTGGGGTGAATATTACAGAACAAATCCTATAAATTATGTGTCCTATATTAAATATATTCTCCTGCAAACCCCGACTACAACTCAACCTGCTCAAGGATCATTGCCTTTCATTGTTTGCTGCCCATGTCTGCAGAACCATAGCCTCACTTGCTTTATCTAATGTTTTTATTTCTTCAACAGGGTGAATTTTGTTCTTGTTATTCCATCTCGGACAGAAATGGAAGTCCAAGTCCATCACTTTAAAAACTCAATATTATTGCTTTCTTTTTGAATCATGGTAGAATATACCATTTTAATCATTTTTTAAATGTACAGTTCTGACACTGAGTACATTCACACTGCTGTGCAGCCATCCCTGCCTGTCTCTGGAACTCTTTTCATCTTGCAAGACTCAAACTCCATGCCCATTAAGCAATAATTCTTCATGTATCCTTCCTGCCAGCTCCTGGCCACCACCTACTTGCTGTCTCTATAAATTTGACGACCCTAGGTGCCTCATATAAATAGAATCACACGGTTTGGGTCCTTTTTTTTTTTTTTAATACAAATGATGGTTTGTTTAAAGGTGGGGGGAAGGGAAGAGAAGCAGACAACTACTCTGAATGAGTAGGGCTCATTTGAAAGTGAGAATACTCCAGAATTTGTCCTTTTTTAACTGACTTATTCCAATTCACACAACCTCAAGCATGTGTGTTGTAGCATGTGTCAGGATTTCCCTCCTGTATGGAGCTGAATAATACGCTGTCATTTGGATGGACCACATTCTTTTTTTTGGTGCCGGGGATCGAACTAACGACCTCACATTTGCCAAGCAGGCACTTACGCCAATGAGCTAAACTCCCAGCCACACATTCTATTTTTTCATTTATCACTCAATAGACATTTGATGTACTATGTAAAGCTTTTTGTATAAACGTTTCCATTTCTCTTGAGTATGTATACCTAACACAGCATTGTTAGGCCACATGGTAACTCTATATTTAACTTAGTGGAATTGCCAGAATATTTTCCAAAGTAGCTTCACTATTTCACATTTCCACTAGTACTGTGTGAGGCTCCATCTTCCCCACATTCTAACACTTGCTATTGTCTGTCTTTTTGGGTAACGCCATCCTATTGGATGTGAGATAATTGTCTCATGTGGTTCTGCTTTGCATTTTCTTGATGGTTAATGTCTGGCCTGCTGAAGTTTGAATGCTGTGTCTCCACCGTACTCATATTGAAACTTACCACCCAGTGCAGCAGTATTGAACTGTGTGGTTTTTAGAAATGATGAATGGATTTGTGATCTTAAAACAGGACTGAAGAGAGCTAGCTAGACCCATTATACCCTACTGCTCTCCATCACATGAGCAAACAGCCATTCACTTCTGCTGTGTGAGGACACTGCCATGAAAAAGCATTACTGGAACAAGCTCCCTCCAGACACAAAACTTGCCAGTGCCTGGACTTCAGGCTTTCCAGCCTCCAAAACAGGAAAATAACTTTCTATTGTTTATAACTTGTGTAAAGTGTGGTATTTTGTTGTAACAGAACAAGGAGACTAAGACAGGGATATAATAAGAAGTTACATCTGGGCTGGGGGTAGTGAGGGCCAGAGTGTGTGAACAGTAATCTAAGGCCTGGGGTTCCATTGCCTCCCAAGCCAAATTACATCTTTTCATGTGCTTTTGGCCATTAGTCTTGTTTGGATAAATGTCTCCTCAGACTGTAAAGCAATTCTAAAATTATTATTTTGCTTTAAAACAACACAAAACTAATTATAGTGGTATTCACCTATAATCCCAGCACTCTGGAGCCTGAGGCAAGAGGATTGCAAGTTCGAGTCCAGGGCAATGTAACAAGAGTAACTCTGTTTCATAAAACAAAAACAAAACACAAACACACACACACACACACACACACACACACTGAAGATGTTAAGGCCTTGGGTTCAATTTCCAATATATGCACACACACACATAAATGCATTAATGTGTTGATCTTGTTAAAGTCTACATTCCAGCTGAGTGCAATAGTATATGTCTATGGTCCCTGCACTTGGGAGGGTTAGGCAAAGGATTGCTTGAGTTTACAAGCTGGCAACACAGCAAGACTTCATCTCAAAAAAGAAAGGAAGGGAGAGGAGTGAGGAAGAAAAGAAACTGATTCTGAATCAGTGGTTCCAGTGGACCTCAAGATTCTGCATTTCCAAAAGATGCAGGGGGAAAGCCACACTCCTGATGGATAGATACACTGTAAGAAGCTTCCGTGGCTGCTAGTGAGATGACTGCTGTTGCTGTCATCCTTTAGCAGGTAATCTATCTTTTCCATCAGGCTGCCATAAGATTTTCTGTCTTTGGTTTTCTGCAATTTTGCTACAACACATTTTGACATAATATTTTAATTTGTCATGGCTTGATTTCATTGTGGCTTTTGATAGTCATTTTTCATCTATTTGGAAAATAATTATTGGGTATTACTTCTTCCCGTTTCCTCCAGGGCCTTCTTCTGCAGTTGGATCAATGAGAAACTGTTTCATGTTGTCTCTTCTCTTTTGCATCCTCTTGTCTTTCTAGAATGAATTCTGAGTAATTTCTCCAGACAACTCTAGTTCACTACTTTTCTGACTAATGATGAGCTGCTGTTTAACTAGCACATTTCAAGACAGTCTTGCTACCGTGCTTAGCCTGGCCTCAAACCTGTGATTCTTCTGCCTCAGCCTCCCAAGTAGCTGGGATTACAGGTGCATGCCACCATGCCCAGCTGTCATTGATATTTTTTTTTTGGTTGTTTTCTAAGACAGGGTCTCACTGTGTAGCTCACACTGAACTTGAACTCACTATGGTCTAAGCTGACATCCAACTTGTGGCAACCCTCCAGTCGCAGCCTTCCAACTACAAGCATGCACTACTGCCATTGAGTTTTGTTGTTGTTTTTTCCTGGTACCAGGGATTGAATGCATGACTTTGTGCTTGCCAGGGTTATATCCCCAGCCCATCATTGAGTTTTTTTCCAAGATCTTTTTTTTTTGTGTGTACCGGGAATTGAACTCATGACCTAGAGCTTGCCAGGCAGGCACTCATGCCACTGAACTAAATTCCTGGCCACCATCATTGAGTTTTAAACCCTATTATGTTCCACTTCTAGAAGTTCTACTAAAGTCCTTTATGATCTTGGCCTTTTTAGAATTTTTTCACATTCTATCCTTCAGAAACACTTTTTGAGCCAGGTGTAGTGACACATGCCTATAATCCCAGCACTCAGGAGGCTGAGGCAGGACTGCTGAGTCCAAGACCAGCCAGGGCTACAAAATTAGTTCAAGGCCAGACTGAACAGTACAGCAAGATCCTGTCTCAAAAAGACAAAAAAATAAAATAAAATAATTATATTTTGGTAGATTGAACCCAAGTTCAACCTAAGCTACATCCTTAAATTTTTTTTCTCCCGAGATGGTTGAACTTAGCATCCTCCTCCCTCAGCTCCCAGAGTGAGGGATTACAGGTGCGTGTGCTACCATGCCCAGCTTATTTCATAAACATTTTAAACATATTATATATTCTTTATTGAATAATCCCAATATCCTGTCCTTCAGATTCTAATTCTTTTATGCTGATGACGCTTGTTTTATGTGTCTCATTTTAGATTTGAGATCATGTTTGAAAGCTTGGGTTTTATCCGAGAGCCCTTTGAGGCCTTGGTTGGGGTCATGAACTAAAGTACTCAGTCAGAAGTGACCTGGGACCATGTTGATGTAATTTCTCTGTTCTGTTTCCAGAACAGGTGGCCAAAGGCCCAGAGGCAGACTGCTCACTGCCAGTCAGACAGTGACACCAATTCTCCTCCAGGGACTGTGTATTCAGGGAGCCACCTAAGGTTCCTAAAACCCAGTGGAAGTTAGAGCCACAGCCAGAATCCAGCAAATTCGGTCACATTTTCCCAAGTATAGCCCCACTGAGGATCAATTTCACATAGGGTCTCTCCTTGTGCAGGTCCAGGTCCAGGTCTTTGATGGAAGCTCTGCAGGATCTATTAAAACCCAAAGCTTGGAGTGTCTGATCAACAGCCTCCGCAGGGAAGTGTCACCACCACCAAATTAAATCATGCTTCACTTCTCATCCTGAAGGATTTCCTTCTGACTTCAGGTATGCATTTGAGAAGTTAGATGCCCATGCCCAATCCCTAAATAAGACCTAACTGGAAAATAACTAGCCTTGAAAACCAGAGGTCAAAAATTCCAGCCCCTCAGCCTGTCCCTGCCTTACCTGCCATCACTATTTTCTTGCTCAGTGGCTACTGCATAAGGCAGGTAAAGGGCTGATTACAATACGGATTACTGATTAATGAATTCACCAGTAGACAATGGCCACCCAGTGCTCCCTACCACAGCAACATAAAAGGCAGACATGGGGCCAAGGACACTGTACCTCTCCCCAAGCTGGTCCTGAGAGCTCTCATTCCACTCAGCCAGCAGGTATCTGGCAGGGGTGACCCTAATCACCTAACAGGAGTGGAGAGAGCAGAGCCCCATAAGTGCATTAAGTGCATGCTGATCCCATAGTTGAGGATCTGCATCCTTCCCCAGGTAAAAGAGGGAAGGACCACTCAGTCTCAGCCCATTGGCTTTCAGTGACTAAGTTTGCCCACACACCCACCTCGAGCAAGTCTTCCCAGAATTGTGAGCAATCAGAATCGTGAACAAGGTCCACCTAAGAACCAGCAGGCTCAGGCTAAAGTGCATCCTTCAGAAGTTGTCAGTGCCCTCGGCAGCTGCTGAGTCTCACCTCCTCTGGAAGGCTGCCCTGAACAGGGACAAGCTAGTGCAGTCACATTGCTCCCTCCTCAAGGTGAGCAGGACAGCCAACAATGTACATTAAAAGCTCACCAGAGAGGAATCACAAGTGAGAACCGCAGGCCAAGCATGAGGTGGGCTGGGTAATGGTCACTGGCTGGACTGGCAGCAGGCCTCAGCTGGGTCTGCAGTGTGCCTCTACCCACCATCCAGCTACCACCTGGGTTTTCTTGCCCACAGATGTCCAGTAGCTGAACCGGGAGCCCTGAGCCTGGGCTGCAGCACCTCCCAGCCCCAACACACAGCTGACCCTGAACCAAAAAACAAGGTCCACAGGAAGGTTGGAATTGCTTTTATTGAGGGGTGGGTACCGCAGGGCCCCACCCATGGTCAGGTTAGTGTTCTGCCTGGCACCTCCACCTGCCACCAGCCTGGGTTAGTGGGGCATGCAAAGCTCAGTCAGAGGGTGGAGGCAGGAGTGGGAGCCGCCAAGGCCAGGGGCTAGCTGGCTGAAGGGCACTGGTGGGGATCCTGGGTCAGCACACACAGCCCAGCCAGCATCTTGGGCCAAGAGAAACTGGGGCTCCCTGGGAGCAAAGTGGGCAGGGGACCCCCAACGAGAGGCTCCAAAGGCTGAAGGGGCCGCTGGACTCAGAGGGAGGCCAGGTTGAATACTCAGCACTTCCCACCTGGAACATCTGTCTCCCACCCCAGGTCTGGATCCTCAGGGCTTAGGTACGAGGAAGGACACAGAAGGCACTTACTAGGGGAACTGAGGCTGGAAGGCTGAAGCTGGAGGCTGGGGTCCTGGGAGAGTGAGTGTTGGGGGCTGGGAGCCTCTGCAGACTGGACCCTCATCTTCCCATGGGGAAGGGCTTCTCTGGGCAGGCTGGAAGAGATGGCTGGCCCGGGCCCTTCCCTCATCAACAGGACTCACTGAGTGAGCGGGCCCATCTGAGAAACATGCTGAGGAAAAACGCAGGCCCCAAATGGGCACCCTGAGAGGATGGAGGGCCCTCTGCTGCCAGGCCTGACCCCACTGCCCTCAGCAGATAGGACTGGCAGGTAGGCATCCAGTGGGGTTGGCTTATGGGGCTGGGGCTTTGTCCACACAAAAACCTTCTTGAGTAGACAGGAAGAGTGGGCTGGGGGCCGGCTCTGGACCCTCCAAGGCACCTGGCTGTGGTGAGTGGCAGGTTGAAGGGAGTGAGGAGACCCGAATGGGGTGCGGTGGTCAATGGGGCTGTGCCAGCCCCACTCCCCAAGATACAGGCTGTCTGGACAGCAAATAGACATCATTGTGTTAGTCTGGTTTTTTGGTTAAACTTGAGGCACCACTTGGGAGGAAGACACCTTTAAATGTTAAAGAGAGACCCCAGCATCTTGGCAGGGAGCCTGGCCACATGCAGAGGGAGAGGGCAGGATGCAGGCAGGGAGTCAGGCCACTGCAGACTCAGGGCCTCCCATGGAGGCCGAGGGTCCTGAGGCATAGCGGCGACCATAACCTGAGGAAGAATAAGAGGAAGAAGAGAAGGTCATGGAAAAGCCAGAGCCAGTGGCATCAAAGCTGCCACGGCGGGAGCCGGCCCGGGAGCCAGTGCGGGAGCCAGTGCGGGAGCCAGCAGTGGAGCCAGAGCCACTGACGCTGTAGGGGCTATAATATCCCTTGCTAGACTGGGCAGCGGCCTCCAGCAGCCGCAGCCCTGTGCCCTCCTCCACCATGCTGCGGTCCAGTGCATCCTTGTAGGAGATCTTGAGCTTGGTCTTGGGGCAGGTAAGGTACTTGGAGTAGGCGCTGACGTCACGGAGCTTCTGAGCTGTGCGGGCATCCACAGTGCCACGCTGCAGGGCCTCATCCAGGGACACACGGCCTGGCATATCAGGCTCAATCAGGCCACCTGTCAGGTACTGCACCTCCAGGAAGCGCTGGCCTGCCTCATAGTACAGCCAGCCCTTCTTCAGGGCCTGGGCAGCTGACATCTTGGTCTTTGTGCGTGGATCCTCAAAGCCAGAGAAGGCTTTCTGGGCCAGGTTGATGCGATCTACCATAATCTTGTCCACCAGGCCCTTATTGACAGCATCAGTGACAGGGAAGCGCTCACCTGTGCTGGGATCAATAATGCCCCCCGTGCAGGCCTGTGCCTCTAGTAGCCGCTGCCCAGTGATGTTGTCCACCAGGTTGCGGTGCATGGCCTCTGTGATGGACACCTTCTCCAGGGTCTCTGTGTCTAAGATGCCAGCCACTGGGCCCGTCTCCTCAGTGGGGTCAGACCACGAGGTCAGCTGGGTCCTAGAGACTGCAGGACTGATGGGGTAGGAGGAGGAGGAACCCACTGAGGAAGAGCGGGAGCGAAAGCCACTGGCATTGCCTGAGAGCATGTCAGCAAACTCAGTGATGGAAAGTGTGCCGGCACGGTACTGATCCAGTGCAGAGCGGTCAATGTAGTTCTTGGCAATGGCGTCATCGATGTCATACTGGCGGCCAGAACGGCGGTCGATGATCATGGACTTGACCACACCATCTGAAGAGGAGATGGTGATCTCTTCCCACTCACACTCCTGCTCAGACAACTCCAGGTATGTCTGGTGGTCAATGAGACCCTTGCGATAGGCCTCATACACTGACATCTCTTTGCCTGTCTCAGGGTCCACAATCACCACACGACGCTTGCGCACTGAGGACTTAGAGGATGTCTTCCGCTCCCGCTTTTTCTCCTTCAGGGGCAGAAGGCACAGTCCAGTCTGAGGGTCAGTGATGCAGCGCTCCATCAGCTGCAGGTAGGTGAGGTTCTCCTCTGTGTTAGGGTCAAAGAACCCCTTGGTGTCATCCGAAGGGTCAGTTAGGATCTCATTCATCTCCTCGTCAAAGAGGCCACGCTTGTAGGCCACCTCCACAGGCAGCCGGTGGCTCTCTTCAGGGTCAATGATGCCACCCGTAGCGATCTGGGCCTCCAGCAGGCGGATGCCATGGTCTTTCAGGATCAGGCCCTTCTTCATGGCCTGGAAGAGAGAGATAAGCTTCCCAGTGTAGGGGTCCTTATAGCCAGTAACAGCACGCTCAGCGGACAACAACTTGTCCTTGAACTCAGGGCCCACAATGCCCATACGCACAGCTTCCTCAACAGTCAGTTTAAGCCCCTTGATAGGGTCAATGACATAGCCAGTAGCTGCCTGGGCCTCCAAGAGCTCAAAGGCAGTGCCAGGGCGAATGATGCCCTTCTTCATGGCCTGGTACACTGAAAGCCGCTCCTTGGTGGAGTCAACAAAGACCCCAGCAATGCAGCTAGTACCCTCAAGGAATTTCTGCAAGTTCTTGGTGACCTCCTCGATAGAGGTCAGACCCTCCTGCAGCTGTAGTGCCGTAGCCTCATCCATGACTTGCGAGCGTACCAGCTCCTCCACAGTGATTTGCTTGCGCAGGCCACGGAAGGTCAGTTTGCGGGCATCTGAGAGTGGCAAGAGCATTTGGCCACTGCTGTCATCACGGCGGCACCGCCGGAGCAGCTGTGTGTAGCTGAGGCGTTCATCAGTGGAGGGGTCCACATAGCTGCGCACCTCACTGGGCTCCGAGAGCTGGTCATATGTGTCCTTATTGAGATAACCACGTTGGTAAGCCACCTCCAGTGGGAGGTGGAAGCCCAGGCGGGGGTCTACAATGCCACCTGTGGCTAGCTGGGCATCCAGCAGTCGCAGCGCCTCCTCTGCAGGGATCAGCTCCTTCTTCATGGCCTGGAAGAGTGAGATGCTCTGCTCAGTGTAAGGGTCACGGTAGCCAGTAACAGCTCGCTCTGCTGAAAGCAGCCGGTCATGCAGCTCAGGGCCCACGAGGCCCTTCCGCACAGCCTCATCCACTGTCAGCCGCTCACCCTTCACGGGATCCAGTAGGAAGCCTGTGGCTGCCTGTGCCTCCAGCAGCAAGCGGGCCACCTCGGCACTCAGCAGTCCCTTCTTAAGGGCCTGGTAGACAGTCAATGTCTGCCTGGAGCCAGGCATATAGACACCAGCTACTGAGCCTGTGCCATAGAGGTAGTGCCAGGCAGACTCTGCCTCCAGGACCTCACGGAGGCTCTTGGTCCCCTCCCGCAGCAGGTTGTAGCTCTCCAGGGAGATGATCCGGGCCTCATAGAGGTCCTCCGCCGTGAGACGGCGGCGCACGTAATCATAGGAAGCCAGGTTTTGCTGACGGATAATCTCCGTCTTTTCAATGATCTCAATGATGATGATGATCATGCGCTCCTTGGTCACTCGGCCAGCCTGAAAGTCAGCCATCAGCCGGGTCCGCTGCTCCTCGGGGATCAGGTCTGACTGCATTACCTCCCACAGGGACATGGTGGAGCTGCCATGACTGCCGCCACCAGGGATGTCAATCTGTGTCTCCTCAAATGCCCTCCGGGTCTCCTCTTCAGTGTACACCTGGGTGGTCTCTACCATCTCAGGCTTCTCAGCCTCTTTTAGTGGCAAAAGGCGCAAGCCTGTCTCAGGATCCTCCACACAGCGCTCCAGCAGCTGCAGGTAGGTGAGGTTCTCGTGTGTGTTGGGGTCAAAGAAGCCCTTGGTGTCATCGCTGGGGTCTGCCAGGATGCGGCTCATCTCCTCATCGAAGTAGCCGCGCTGGTAGGCCACATCAACAGGGAGGCGGTGGCTATGCACAGGGTCAATGATGCCACCTGTAGCAATCTGGGCCTCCAGCAGGCGGATGCCATGCTCCCTAAGCACCAGACCTTTCTTCATGGCCTGGAAGAGTGAGATAGTGGTACCCGAGTAGGGGTCCTTGTAGCCAGTGACAGCCTTCTCAGCCGACAGCAGCTTCTCATGTAGCTCAGGGCCCACAACACCTGCCTTCACAGCCTCATGGACATACAGGCGCTGGTTACGTACAGGGTCTACCAGAAAGCCAGTGGCCGCCTGGGCCTCCAGCAGAAGTGTGGCTGTGCCGTGTCTGAGCAGGCCCCGGCGCATGGCCTCATAAATGCTCACCTTCTCCTTGGAGTCTTCCAGGTAGATGCCAGCCAGGCAGCCACTGCCCTGCAGCAGTGTCCGCACAGAGCTCAACTCTGAGAGGTCCTTGACTGATGTCCTGCCATCCTTGAGCTGCTCAAACTGGGCTTTGCTGAGGACTTTGGCAGCCAGGAGCTCACTGGCCGGCACAGGAGCACGGAGTCCACTGAAGGACAGCCGCTCCTGCCGCTTTGTCTCTACCTCTTCAACAATGGTGATGAGGATCTTGATGACCTTCTCCACAGTGACCTTGCCTGTGCGGAACTGCCGCAGCAGCTCCTGCCGCTGCTCCTCCGTGAAGTACTCAGAACTGATGAGCTCCCACACTGTCACCATCCTACCCTTGAAGCTGCCTACGGGGACCTCAACAGTAGCCTTCTCAAAGGTCTCCCGAGCCTGGAGTTCAGAGTAGACCTCCTCCTGCCGGGCCCGGACGGCCTTTTCTGAGAGTGGCAGCAGGCTCAGTCCTGTCAGCTGGTCGGGCCGGCACCGCTGCTGGAGCTGGCTATAAGTCACTGGTTCACATGAGCTAGGGTCAATGTACACCTTGGCATCATCCTTAGGTGTCAACAAGGCCCTGTTGGTCTCCTCATCCAAGTAGCCCCGGGAATAGGCGACATCCAGAGGCACACGGTGGCTCTTGCTTGGGTCTACAATACCACCCGTTGACAGCTGGGCATCCAACAGACGCAGGCCCTGCTCCTGGGGGATGAGGCCTTTCTTCAGGGCCTGGAACAGAGAGACGCTCTGGCCAGAATAGGGGTCCCTGTAGCCTGTTACAGCCTTCTCAGCTGACAGGAGCTTCTCATGCAGCTCAGGGCCCACCAGACCAGCACGCACTGCCTCATCCACTGTCAGCCGGGCACTGGTGGCAGGGTCAATCATGTGTCCAGTGCCAGCCTGGGCCTCCAGCAGGGCCACTGCCACATCTGGTTGCAGCAGGCCTTTTTTCAGGGCTTCATAGATGCTCAGCTTTTGCCCTGCCTCCTCCAGCCACACACCTGCAATGACATTGGCACCCCTCAGGGCCCGCCGCACAGCCTCCACTTCGGTCACCTCTCGCACAGAGCGCTTGCCCTGCTGCAGCTGTTGGTAAGTGTCATGATCGATGACCCTACTCTCCAGCAGCTCAGCGGCAGGCACCAAGGCTCGCAGGCCCTCAAAGCAGAGCTGACCCTTCCTTTCATGCTCCTCCACCACAGTGATGACTATTTTGATGATCTTCTCTACTGTAATACGACCTGTGCGGAACTGCCGCAGCAGGTCCCGCCGCTGCTCTGCCGTGAAGTACTCTGAGTTGATGATCTCCCAGATGGTCACTGTCTTGCCCTGAAGCTTGCCAAATGGTGCAGACACAGTGGCCTTCTCAAAGACATCCCGGGCCTCTGAGTCGGTGTAGACCAGCTCACCACCCTTGGCAGCCTTATCTGTGAGTGGCAGAAGGTACAGGCCTGTCTCAGGGTCCTCCACACAACGCTCCAACAGCTGCAGGTAGGTGAGGTTCTCATGTGTGTTGGGGTCGAAGAAGCCCTTGGTGTCGTCGCTGGGGTCTGACAGGATGCGGTTCATGTCCTCGTCAAAGTAGCCGCGCTGGTAGGCCACGTCCACAGGCACGCGGTGGCTGTGCACAGGGTCTATGATGCCACCTGTGGCAATCTGAGCCTCCAGCAGGCGGATGCCATGGTCACGCACAATGAGGTCCTTCTGCATGGCCTGGAAAAGTGAGATCTGCTCCCCAGTGTAGGGGTCCTTGTAGCCAGTGACAGCGCGCTCAGCTGACAGCAGCTTATGGTGTAACTCAGGGCCCACGACACCCTCCTTCACAGCCTCATTAACAGTCAGTCGTCGATTCCTCACAGGGTCCAGTAGGAAACCTGAAGCAGCCTGGGCTTCAAGCAAGATGAGGGCTGTGCCAGGGCTCAGCAGCTGCCTCTGCAGGGCCGTGTAGACACTCAACTTCTCATTAGTGGGCTTCAGCAGCAGCCCTGCAATGCTGCTGCGGCCCTGCAGGTACCGATGCACATCTTCCCGTCGTGCCAACTCAGCCACTGTTGTATGGCCCTGTTCTAGCCGCTGTAGTTCCTCTATGCTCAGGATGCCAGCCTCCTGCAGTTGCTGAGCTGGCACCTTCTGCCGCAAGCCCTGGAAGGTGTGCTCAGGTTCCACCTCCACAGCTGGCCCATCAGGGGTGTCCCGGCCATTGGGTAAGGCCTTCACAGCAGCAGCCTGCAAGGCTGCAATCTCTTCTGAGTGTGCCAAGGCAGCCCGGTGCTCCTCCTCCAGGCGCTGCAGCCGCTCTCGCAGCCTCTGATTCTCCTCAGCCAGTAGCTTTTCTTGCTGCTGTCTCTGCTGTTCCAGGAACTGCAGTTCCTCCTGCTTACGTCGCACACCCTCCTCTGCCTCACGCTGCCGCCGCCGGGCCTCCTCCATGCTAGCCACCAACTGCTGCTTCTCCTGCTCCATCTGCTCCTGCTGCCGTCGCTGTTCCTCACGAAGCTGCTGTGCCTTGGCTACCTCATCCTGGAACAATTGCTCCAACTTGGCTTTCTCCTGCTCAATGAAGCGCTCTCGCTGCAGCAGGCTATCTTTCTCGGAGAGGAAGCTCTGTTGCAGGGCCTGTGTCTCCTGCAGCATCTGCTCTTGCTGTACTGTCTGCATCTATGAGAAACGGGGAAGAAACAGGCAGTGGTTAGGGATGCTGGGGCCCTATGAGCACCCACCACCCCATTCTAGGCAGATTTCCCCACCGGGCCCGCCCGCCTGTGTGGAGGGAGGGTGGTACCTCCTCAGACTTGAGCTGCAGCAACTTGGCCTCCTGCTTGAGCTTCTCCTTCTCACACTCCAGCTCAGCAATAGCCTCCCGTAGGCGCTCAGCGTCTTGGTCACTCTGCTGCCTCTGGATCTCCAGAGTCTGTACCAGTGTCACCTTCTCCTGTGTGGCAAGCTCAGTACGGTGTAACTTCTCACCGATCTCCTCAGCCTGCTTCCGGAAGCGCTGGGCATCTTCCTCTGCTCGGGCCTGGGCCCGGCTCATCTCAGCCATGCGCAGTTTGAGGCGCTCAGCCTCTGCACTCATCTCCAGCTGTCGCTGTCTCTCTGCCTCCAGTGTCCGCTGAAAGCCTTGGGTCTCCTGTTCCAGCTGCTGGGCCATCTGTTTCTTGTCCTCTTGCAGCTGCCGGGCCTGCTCCTGTGCCAGCTCCTTCTGCTGCTGTAGCAGCTCTGCCTCGGCCTTGAGTCGCGTGGCCTCCTGTACTGCCTGCATCTTTTCTTTGAGCATCTTCTCCGCCAGGGCCCGCTGCTGCGCCAGGTCCTCCTCTGCCAGCTGCCGCAGCCGTGCAGCCTCCTGGGCAGCCACACTGAGCCTCGCAGCCTCTTCGGCCACCTGCTTCATCTTCTCAGCTTCCTCCTCTAGGAAGCGCTGTGTATTGTCCTTGTCACGCAAGATAAGTGCACGGTTCTCAGCCTCAATGCGTGCCTTTAGCTTGCCCAGTTCCTCCATCTGCACGCGTACAGAAAAGAGTTCCTCCTCCACCTGGCTGCGCTGGCGGGCAGCCTCTGTCACCTCTGCCTTCAGCCGCTGCAGCTCCTCATCCAAGATGCTCTTCTGGTGGTCGGTTTCCTCCAGCTGCAGCCGCAGGGTCGTCAGCTCCTGTTCCACCTGGGCCTTCTGCCGTAGTGTCTGCTCTGAAAACTTCTTGTGCTTCTCTATCTCTGCATCAGCTGCCTGTTTCTGCTTCAAGGCTGCCTGCTCTGCTTGTGCTCTCCGTGCTGCCTCCTGCTCTGCTTCCTTGCGCAGCTTCTCCGCAGCAGCCTGGGCCTGAGCCTGAGCCTGGGCCTGCTCCTCTGCTAACTGTTTCAGTCGCTCTGCCTCCTCCACCTGCCGCCGAGATTGTGTTGCCTCGCGCTCAGCATTCTCTCGAGCCGCCTCAGCCTCCTCGGCTGCTCGCCGGGCTGCCTCTGCCTCACCACGCAGCCGCTCTAGCATGCTCTGCTCTTGCTGCAGTGTTTGCTGCAGCTCCTGCTCTCGCTGCTGCACCACAAAGGCATGTGCCTTCTCCTCTGCCTGTAGTCGCTTCTGGGCAGCCTCTTGGGCCAACTGTAGCTGCCGAGCTGACTCCTGTTCTGCTCGCTCCCGCAGGCGCCGGGCCTCTTCCACCTTGGCCTTGAGCCGCTCGACTTCCTCCAGTGCAGCCTTGCGTTGCCTTGCAGCCTCCTCCTCAGCTGCCAGGCTCTTCTGCACACGCTCTTCAGCCTCACGGCGCCGCTGCTCCTCCTCTGCTGCCAACTGTCGCTGCCGAGCAGCCTCCAGTTCTGCCTGCTCCTTGCTGCGCAATACGTCCTCGGCATTGCTGCGGATGCGCCCCAGCTCCAGCTCCAGCTCCGCCTTGCCAGCAGTAGCTTTCTCAAAGCTCACCTTCAGTGCGAGGATCTCTTCTTCCACCTGCCGCCGCTGCCTCAGTGTATCTTCCACCAGCCCCTTCTGCCGCTCAAGCTCATTCTCCGATGCCTTGCGCAGCTGGGCAAGGCGCTCCTCAATGTCAGCCTTGTGCTGTGCTGCCTGCTCCTCCAGCTTACGCCTCTGGAAGGCCTCATCCTCTGCCAGCCGCCGCAGACGCTCATTCTCTGCCTCCTTCTCCTTAAGCACAATCTCTGCTTCCGTCTTAAGCCGGGTGGCCTCACTGATGGCAGCCAGTTTCTCAGCAAGCACCCTCTCTGCCTCAGCCCGCTGGCGCTGTGCGTCCTCCTCAGCCAGCTGCCGCTGCCGCTTGGCCTCCTCAGCCAGGGCACGTAGACGGGCAGCCTCCTCAGCCAGCTCACGAAACCGGCTGGCTTCAGCTTCCAGCCTCTGCTTGGACTTCTCGCTGGTGGAACGGGACTCTTCCTCAGCCCGTGCCTTGCTAGCCAGTAGCACCTCCATCTCTGCCCGCACCTTGGCTAGTTCTGCCTCCAGCTCCCGGCGCTTCTGTGTGGCCTCAGCTGCCTCACGCTGCAGCCGGGCTAGCTCCTCTTCCAGCAGCTGCCGCTGCTGTTCCCCCTGCTCAGTCTCAGCCCGTAAGCGAATCAGCTCCTGCTCTGCTGCCAGGCGCTGCTGTGCAGTGCCTTCTGCCAGCTGTCTCTGTTTCTCTAGCTCCTGCTCGGCCAGCTCCCGCTGCCGCACAGCCTGCTCTTCTGCCTTACCACGCCGCCGGGCCTCACGCTCTGCCTCCTCCTTCTGCTTCTCGGCCTCGGCCTGTGCCAGGCTCTTTTGCTGTGCCACCTCTTCTGCCTGTAGTCGCAGCCTCAGTGCCTCATTGGCCTTTAGCTGCCAGCGCTCCAGCTCCCGCTCAGCCTCCTCACGAGCATGTTCAGCTTCTGCCTGCTGCTGTGCCCGCCGTTCTGCCTCTTCCCGCAGCTGGGTGACTGTCACATGCTCTTCCTGCAGGGTGCGCTCCAGCTGTGCAGTCTTCTCCGCAAAGGAGGCACGCTTGCTCTGCAGCTCTGCCTCTGCACTACGCTGAGCTGTCTCCAGCGCTACCTGTACTTGGCGTGCACGCTCTACCTCTGCCTGCCGCAGGCGCCTCTCTGCCTCCTCGGCCTGCAGTCGCAGCTCCTCCAGTGACTGCAGAGCCTTCTGTTTCTCTCGAGCTGCTTCTGCCTCAGCTTTCACTCGCAGGGCCAGTTCTGCCTCCGCTTGACGCTTGCGCTGGCTCTCCTCCTGCACCTGCCTCCGCAAGCGCTCAGCCTCCTCCTGTGCCTGCCGCTTCTGTGCTTCTGCCTCCTCTGCCCGTGCACGCAGAGCCTGCAGCTCACCCTCAGCACCACCACGTTGGCGTTCGGTTGTCTCCAGCTGTAGGCGTACCACGCGGATCTCCTCCTCAATGCGTAGCCTGTTTCGTTCAGCCGCTTCCACCTGCTGTGTTTTGGCCTGGATCTCCGCCTCTGAGCTTTGCCGAAGATGCTGCAGCTCTTCCTGGATACTGCGCT
Organism: Hydrochoerus hydrochaeris; assembly: GCA_004027455.1. Lineage (NCBI taxonomy): Eukaryota > Metazoa > Chordata > Mammalia > Rodentia > Hydrochaeridae > Hydrochoerus > Hydrochoerus hydrochaeris. The sequence continues at coordinate 126,081 of PVLA01003615.1, read as the reverse complement.
TCTGCTGCTGCGCATCCACAGCTGCTTCTTCCCGCCGTGCCACCTCCTCCTGCATTCGCCGTTGCAGTTCCTGTGCCTCCAGCTCCGCCTGCACCTTGGCCTGGGCATGTGCCTCAGCCAGCTGCCGCTGCTTCTCCAGCGCGGCCTCCACCTCTGCCAGTCGCTCCCGCTCCTCTGCCCGCTGCTGCTCGGCCAGCCTCTGTGGCCATGGCAGAGAGAGGAAGAGAACCAGAGAAAGCGTGAGCGTGAGGCAGGTGCCAGGTGATCACGTGACATGGTACCACCACAGTTCACTGGGACAGTGCGATGCAGGGGGATAAGGGAGGATAAAGATCCCAGCCCAGCCAAGGAAACAGCGTGCACCCACCCAGGCCACTCAGGCAGCGAGCGCAGCCAGACCCACTGTGCTCACCAGCCTGGGGAAGGAGGCCCAGGCGTCCTCCCCTCTTCCCGCAGACAGGCGACGGAGATGGGGTGGGAAGAGAAAGAGAAAGAGCAAAGCAGGAGGCTCGCAGGGTCTGCAAGCCATGCCCACCACAGTTCCGGCCCAGCTCTCCCGACACGAGCAAGACTGACTCCCACTCTGGATTTCTAGGGGACTACTCCTGAAACTAAGTGGGTAGGGCAGGGTGAGAGGGCCAGAGTGGGGAAAGCAGGACAGACCTGAGCCAGCTCAGATGAGAGACTCTCAAGCCAGCAGACCTGACCAGAGGAGGCAGGCCCAATGGTGGGGCCACTCAAAACATGAGAAAGAACTGGACAAGTGGGCACCCAGCCCACCCAAAGCACCTTGGGATGCAACTGCTCCCCTGCCCCCATGATCTAACACCCAGGACTCTTCCCAGAGCAAAGGGCCAGGTGGAACTCCAGAATTCCCAAAAACAATACATATGTGAGCCAATGGGATGCAGCTGAGAACACTTGCCAAGAGGATAGAGAAGCCACCATACCAGCCACCATGGGGAGAGCAGTGCGGCACCAAGCCAAGGTGAGGCCACAGGCCAAGGAGAGGGCAGGCTGGGTAGCCGTGCTGGGGAAGGGGTGCTGGGTGGCACCAGGCAAGAGTGGGCAGAGCTGTGTAAGTGGTCTCTAACAGCTTCTTATGGGCTGAGTTTGGGGCAGGGCAGGCAGCAGGAGGGCTTTCCTCATCCCACCCTACGTGGCCCCAGTCATACCTCCTCCTCCTCCATGCGCCGCAATGTCTCACTGATGAATTTGATGTACTGACTCGTTAGAGTGGTCAGCTCACTGTAGCGTGTTCGGAGGTCCACATACTGGGGAAAAGGGGGAAGTCAGTCAGCTGAGAGCTGAAACCTTATGAGGCCCACCAACTCCCAGCCATGTTAGGTTCACCCCACCTCAACCTACCTCCTGGATTACGCTCTCTGACCCAGACTGGACCTTAGGCTTCTTGGCTGGGGAGGCCACTGGCTCAAGCTGTGCCTTGTAGGTGACCAGATGGAGCTCATAATCCTGTGGGGACACACTGGTCAGCTGTTAGCTCTGTCTTCTGGATGCTCATGCCTGGCCTCTGTGCCCACCTCACAGGCTTTCTCAAGCATGGCCCAGTTCTGGGGTCACCCCCAGCATCTCAGCCCCACCAGCTTGGCAAGTGTGTCTGGAGATACGGATCTTGATGCAAATGGCAAGGGGGTCTCACCTTAATGGCATTGATGTACTGCTTGGCAAACCTCTGGCACTCCTCAACCTTCTCACTGTGGTGCTCAATTTCCTCTAGCAGAGCCTGTGGGGAGGATGGTCAGTACCGACAGCTGCAGGGCACCCTCACCACCGCCTACCCCAACCCGGGCCCACCTTTTCCTGTTGCAGCTGCTCCCGCACAGCCCGGCTATTAGCCATGGGCACAGCCTGGATCTGCTCCTGACGCCGCCTGGCATCCTGCAGCCAGGCACTCAGTGGGTCTGCACTCTCTCGGTAGTAGCGCAATTGGCGACCAAGTTGCTCCAGTTCCCGCTGGCGCACATCAGTCTGAGCCAGCACAGCCTGCCAGCGCTCCAGCAGCTGGGTAACGCGCTCACGCCAGCGATCCACCTCCACATCCCGTTCCCCATGCCGCTGCTGCAGCCGCTCGCCTACTTCCTGTGCTCCCCGAAGCTCATCCTTCAGAGCATCGAATATGGGCTGCTGCGTCTCTGCCTGGGCCCGCAGCTTCTGTTGGGCAGAAGAGGGGGCCACTGCTATTCAGCCAGGGATCCTGCTGAATCCTGTCCCTGGTGCGGCTCCAACCCCATCACAGTACCTTTAGTGAGGCCTTTGTGGCCTCAAGCTCTGGGAGGGTGGCAGGCACAGCCTGGACTTCCTTGAGCTGCTCCTCGTGGACTCTGAGTACCTCCTCAGCCCCCTGAGTGCTTCGGATCACCAGGCTGATGGTCTTAAGCCTGAGGAAAAGCAGGGCTCAGAGGTAGGGCACAAGTGGGCTCTAGCAGCAAGCCTTAGGGACTGGCACCAGAGGCCCCTGAGTGCCTCCTGCCAAGCCCAGACTTCTGTGCCACAAGCTTGAGAAAGAAGAACAGATACTTGGAGGGGGGGCTCTCAGTGAAGGGTCACTTAGTTGCAGCATGAAGACCAGGAGGGAGGATGCTCTGGCCAAGAATAACAGAGTCTAAGGTCCTAGGGCAGATGGTGCCATCCAGAAGTGTAGTTCTCAGCCTGTAGCTCAAGATAGGCTGAGGGGTCCCACGGGAGGAGAACACCACCATGGCACTGACTGATACGTCTCTCACTGTGTTGGTATTTGTGAATAAAGGGTAAACAAAAGATCAATGTACTGTTTGCAGTAGAGAAAGAAAGAAAGGCTAGCGTCAAGACAGACAAAGCAAGGATGGAGACAGACTTCTTACTACACTTCTTAAAATTAATCCACGTGACTATACTAGCTTTAAAATATCCAAAATACACACAAATGAAGGATAGAAGAGGCCCTCAGCTGAGCATGGAAGTGAGGCAAGAAGGGAGACAGAAAGGGCCAGTCTTTGGTAGGAACCCTGCATGCCAGCACGAGCTCTAGGGTAAAGGGAAGAGTCTGGTGGGAGGAGAGCTAAGAGGCCGTTTAGAGCCTCTTCCCAACCCGGCCCTGTACTGTCTCACCCAACACCTCCACCCCTAACTGTTCTTCCCAGGTCTTCATCCCCATCCTCTGAACCTACTGGCCTCAGTTACTGTGGTCTCACAGTCCTCTGCTCCTGACCTCTGGGCTGCACCTTTGTCCTGTTCTGTATTTACATTCCCTTCTGTCTACAGTTTGAACCAGCTCCTCTCTTCCCCTCCCTCCCTCATCATAAGTCCCATGGACTCCATCTTCAAAACACATCAGGACCAGAAATCTGCCTGTCACCTCCACAGCCACTATTCTGGTCCAAGCCTAGTCTCATGGCCAGAGCACTCAACAGCCTCCAACTTGTTCCATCATCAGCTTGTTCCATACTCCTGATGTCACAGCCCTCACCACAATGAGCCCAGAGCCTGCCCTTGACCCACACAGGGCACTCACTTTTCCAAGTAGATGGCAGACAGGCTGCGGACCTGTTCCAGCTTGCCAAGGGTCAGTTCCAGCTCTGAACGCAGAACGGGGGCGGCAGATGATGGTTCGGGCTGGGCCAGAACCTTCTTGGCCTCAGCAGAAAGCCGGGCAACCCCTTTGCCCAGTCCCTCTACCTCAGCCTGTGCTTTCTGAGGAAAGAAAAAATAGGAGGACAGTGACCACCAGAGCCAACACAGAGAACCCTTAAGGCTGAGTTGGGGGATACAGGGACAGGGAAAGTGCCTGCCTGCTGCTCAGCGATGCGCTGGGCACACTCCTTTGCAGGTTCCTTGTCTAGTGGAAGCCGCAGCCGGTGCACAGTGCGGGTCTCGCAGGCTTCTAGCTGCAGCCGGATGTCCTTGAGCTCTGAGATGCAGCGCTGGCAGCGAGACTCCTCCTGCTCACCTAGGGGCACATCCCCATCACTCAGCTGCCACTGGCTGTCAGTCTACCCGCTCATCAGCCCTGCATAATGCATACCCTGCTCCAAGTTCTGTAACAGCTGCTGGTAATGGCGGCTGCAAGAGTTATACTCTCGTTCTGCCGCCAGCCGGTCCTCAGGTCCAAAGCCACCAGCATCCTGGCTGTCCCGTAGGAAGGCCTGATAGTGTAGCTCCAGGTTGCGCAGAGCTTGGCGCTGCTCCTCTGGCTTCAGTGTTCGAAACTAGAGAGGCACGCACAGCTGAGTTGGCTGGCGCCCTCACCATCTCCTCCCACAGAAAGCCCATGGCCAAGGGCAGGCATACCGTGACAAGCGACCAGGAGCGGATGAGCTGCACGTCTCGGCTGAGACTCTGCCATGCCAGAAGGCTCTTCATGTCCACGTGCAACTGATGCCACAGTGCAACGAGGGCCTGGTGCTGGGCCTCCAGCCTAGTAGATCAAAGCCACTGTCAGGGATATCTAGGGCTACTCCCACTGTCCTCCCCTCTATATGTAGGCCTCCAGGCCACTCACCTGGTGATGGCCTCCTGGGCCTCCTGGTTGGGTGGAGGCACGAGGAAGCATACAGAGGGCACAGAAGCCTCACTGCCAGAGCTACTGAGCACTTTCCAGTGGGATGGCTGCGCAGGGCCCACCAGCTGGCACTGGTCACCCTTATGCATGGTCACCTAGGACAGCCAGAGTCAGCAACAATGTAGCCATGCCCATACCTCTACCTGGCGACCTCCTTTTTAGGCCCACATAGCCTAGGTCTTACCTCCACCTGCTTGTAGTCACACACAGCCTGCAGGAGCACATGGCCCCGCAAAGGGTAAGCTGGGTTTCGGGGCTTTAGCTGCACGATGGCCTTGGCCCTTTTGGCCAGACCAGAAAGGTGCCCCTTGTATTCATTCAGCTGCTCCTTCTCATCCTGTGGGAAGGGGAAGTTCAGGATAGACATAGCCAGCATCCAGATATAGACAGCAGACACCCTAGCACCCCCAGAACTGAGATGGTCAGATGTGCAGATCCTTTCTCAGCTGGGGGTGAGGGCACTGCAGGCAGAAGGCATGGCTGGGACAGGCCCTATTGTATCTCTTTCTTCCCAACCTAGACTGGGTGTTCAACCCTAGGCTACCCACTACATTCTCCAGGGAAAGGGGAACAGCCTAATTATACCCTGGACCCTGTCATATTCTCACCCCTGCTTCCTCACCTTCTAGATGCAAAATGTCAGCTCTTCTTCCTATCTGGCCCCTCTGTGAGAACCAGGCCTCACCAAGGCCTAAGGCTGTAGGCCACAGTCCTCCAGCAGCAGTAGGGTAGGGTGGGGGAGTCCTACACCTCTTGCCCTGCCCCAGGCAGACACCATGGCTGAGGCATTAGCCTGTGCAGATCACAAAGCCAGCTCCTCCCTCCATCACTTCCACTCAGAGCACTGGCCCTCCTAGGCACACCTCCACCCTGCTCCATGGCCTGTAGATGTCATGCCCAGCCCTCTACAGCCCTGCAGATTGTGTACGTTCCAGACAATGGGCCAGAGAGCTAGTGTCAGGCTGGGGATTTAGCTCAGTGCCACAGTGCCTATCTGGCAATCCCTGATACCAAAAAAAAAAAAAGGAAAAAAGGAAAGAAAGAACGAAAGAAAGAAAGAGCTAGTGTCCCCCTACAATCAAATGTGTGGAATAGGGCTGGGGATATAGCTCAGCAGCATAAGGACCCACCTAGCAAGCATAAGGTCCTGAGTCAATTCCCCATACCAAAACAAAAACAAAAACAAAAAACAGGAAATGTGTGGGACATCAGCTGATTCAGGCCTCCATATGGGCTTCAAGGGTAAAGCTCACAAAGCTTAAGTCAGTCATTTCCACCAGCCTCTCAGTTCACTGTTCTCCCATCATGCCCTCAGGTCCTCCATCCCCCAATACAGCCCCCACCGCAACCCAGCATTCCCCGTGCTCCTGCCCAAATCTGCCTCACCTGGGCATCTTGTAGCAGGTCCTCAAGTCGGGTGACAGTGATGGAACGGTCACAGCTGTACTTCCTACGCAGAGTCTCCTGCAGCTTCTGCATCTGCTCCTCAGCTTCCCGTACATCTGAGAAGAACTGGGGTGGTAGGAAGGGTCATGGTGAGCTGCCCTTGTTCAGGCCAAAGGGATGAGGCCTGGACCAAGGGGTGGCAAGAGATGGCAGTGGGGAGGATTCTGACCCCAACTCAGAGGTCAGATTGTCTGGGCATTGTCTAGGCAGCCACAGGAGGGTTAGGAGCCAAGCATCACCCTGCAGTTAGGGGGCTCCTACTAGGATCTGTGGCTGAGCACCCGGGAAAAGCAGGCTCAGGTTCTCACCTGAAAGTAGGCAGTGTTCTCCTTCAAGTGAGCCTCAATACAGCAACACAGCTGCAGCATCCAGCTCCACTGAGTCTGCAGGGCAGCCTGGAAGGACTGAAGGACACAGAGTCCTCAGGCCCCTTACCCTCTTGGGTCCAGGGTGGTTCCCCTCGCATACCAGGGCTTAGGATGGTCACCCACCCCTAGGCCTACGTGACACAGGAGCCCCCTGCTGCCCCCTCCCTGGTGCTGCATGCCTCCCCTCACCTCCACTGTGGGCCGGGCAGGATGATCTTCTCGCAGCAGCCGGTCTCCAGTGTTCTGTATCTCTTTGATTTTCTTTTCCTTCAGCTCCAGCTCACGCATCAGGGCCTGATACAGGGGCACAGGGTCTCAGGACAGGGTCAGGCTAGGCTGGGGTTTGCAGCCTCCCAGAAAATACAACCCAAGTACAGTGCTGGTCTCTATGGAGTTTGGAGCTGGACTTCACTGGCCACCTGAGTGTCTCTCAACAGTGGAGGACCATGAAGGTGTGGGCTGGGTACAGAGAAAAGAGGTGGGGATGATATTTGCAGGACAGTTCCGGGGGACCAAGACGCCTCACCGAATAGCTCTCCTTCTTGGCAGCCATGTTGGTGTTGCGGTCACTCCAGTCGAAGCCCACCTCCTCCTCTTCCTTCTCATTTAGCCACATCAGCTCCTTGGTGGCAGCAGCCACAAAGCCATGAAGGTTCTCCAGGGCACGGAGCCGGGCCTTGGAGGAGTTCTGCAGGCAGGGAATGTGTCAGTAGGCTGCAGCCACCCACCTCCCCCAGCCCCACATGGCCCCCTCCACTTACCAGCAGCTTGGCATACTGCAAGTCCAAGCGACCCAGGCAGTCTCGGTAGGCACCCCGGGTGGCAGGAGAGAGCTGGCCCTGTAGAGCACAAGAGGGATGAGGCTTACAGGGACTGGTACCTGGCCTACCACCCACTGACCACCCCAAGGGTGCTGCCCACCTCGTCACTCCGTGCCCGCTCAATCTTGGCCCGGAATTCCTCAATGGACTGATGCAGGCCTCTGTGGCTACCCAGCTGTGCCTCCACACTGGGCAAGTCCACACCCCACTCAGCACTGTCCACCCGGCGCTGGTTCTCCTCCACCCAGGCCAGTAGGTCCTGCAGGTAGCGCAGGGTGGAATCCTCCAGTTCTGGACGCCTCTGTGTGCTCTGCAGAGTCACCTGGGTCACAGGGGCAGCTACACCTGCTTTCAGCCTGAGGTTGTACTCTGTGCGAATGGCCACTAGGCGCTCATGCAGACGGTATACCCTGGGCAGCACAGGAATTGGGAGAGTCAGCTGGGCCCAGGCTTACCACCCCAGGCCACTTGGAGAAGGCACATCAGGGCCCCACCTGCGGTACATCTGCTCTCCCTGTGGATGCCGCCCATCTTTGAGGGTTTGTACGTCGTTGAACAGCAGCCGGATCATGCCATCAGCCTTGTCCAAGTCCCGTTCCACCTCCCCTGCCCGCTGCGGTGTCTTGCCTGAAGCCAGCAGCCGGACATCCTGCAAGGTATTGCCTGTGATGAAGAGCCCGGCTGGCCCTCCTGGATCACACAGGCCCCTGGCCTCCTTCCCCAACCTGAGACTCACACCGTAGCTGACCTGCTGCCTCAGGATCCTGTCCTTTCCTGCCCCTCCTGCCAACCCCACACATCTTGCTGACATGCAGACAAGCCTTTACAAGCCTGTAAAACCTAGCCGTAAGAGTCAAGATCCAGTCAAAGCAATCCCATGTGGCCAAAGATGGAGGCCTTTTATGATCTTTCTACAGGATCTAGTACTTCAGTCCCCATCATCCACCCCTGTAACGTATCAGTTTGACAGGACCCTGCTCAGGCCCACAGGCACTCAACTAGCAATAGGGATAGGTGCTGCCCCCAACAGTAAATTGCTGTGAAGGAGGGGTCAGCCTACAAGCAGGTAAAGTATCCTGCCAGGTACCCAGAAGCCAGCCCTGCCCTGAGTAAGAGACCAGAGTTGGCAAAATGTCACAAGTGAGGAGCTGGTCCTGGTTTCCCTACCACAGTGCCCAAGGAGAGGCCACAAGCTGGCTTCGTGGGCTCCTCCCACCTCCCTCAGTGCCCAGCCCCACCCCTTGCTCCTCCCTTCTCCTCCCTTTCCTCCTCCCCTTGTCCCTCCCCCTCACCGACTGCAGCAGGGCGTCGGCCTGATTCAGCTGCTCTTCGCACAGCCCAGCTTCCATCTGTAACTTGCTCACAATTCGCTGAAGACACTCCAGCCTGCAACCCAGAGCACCCCTGAAACTCGTGGTGGTTTGGGGGGGAGGGCCTGCTGCCACACTCAGTGCTGGTGAGCAGCAATCCTCAGCTCCAGCCTCCTGCTTGCCTGGGGCCTAATGTCCTACACGCCTAAGGCAACTCAGGTTCCCCAGCCTTGGGGGGAATTTCCTCCTCGGGCAGTGACTCACCCTCGGGCGGCTCCCCTGCAACCACAGGGCCCCACCCACCCCGCACTGCCAATTCCCCACAATACCCACCTCTCAAACTCGCTCCGGAGTTGCTTTTCCCGCTCCAGGATGGCCACGTGCAGCTTGCCCCACTCCTTCTCCACATCCAGGGGGTGGTAGCCAGGGGGCACCTTGAGCTGACCTGCTTGCACTGCACCCTAGGAGCAGGAACAGAACTCAGTCCCAGATTATACACAGTGGGCATGCATGGTCCTCAGACCCCCAGCCCACCTAACCTAGAACAGCCCTGGTCCAAAAAGCTCGAAAGGCAGCACTAGTGGAGCAGGATGCCCAACTGGTCTCTGTAGGGGATACTTCGTCTACCTCCCCAAGGGACAACTCATCTACCTCCTTAAGGAACACTCCACTCACCTCCCTGAGGGACACCTCACTCACCTCCAGGGACTGGTAGATGCTCTTAGACCGGTTCTTGTCGGCCTCCTTGGCTGGAAGCTCTGTCTCCTTAAACTTCAGGAACTGGCACCACAGGATCTGTGGGGACGGGGATATCAAGAGCCATGCCAGGGTAGGCAGAAGACCCTGGCCATGTGGGTAGGCTCACCTCTATCTCTTCAAAGCTGGAGGGGAATTTTCGCTCCTCAAAAGCAGCAGTGTGATGCCTGATCCACTGTAGTAGCAGCAGAACCAGCTCCCGGTACTCCTGCCAGCGGAGCTGCAGCTCCTGTGGACACACAAGCAGTCAGGGGCCAAAAGAGCTGGACCTGCCTTCCACCGTCCCTGGGCCACTACTTACGTTGGCCCTTACCCCATCCTGTGCACCAGGCACACGGGGCATGGCATCATAAAGGGACGAGACGTAGGTGATGATGGACTTTTCATCAGGCTGTGGGACATCGACATCTGCAAGGAAGGGTAGGGTCAGAGGGGCCTGTGCAGCCTCAGAGAGGCAAAAGGAGGAGAGGCCAGCAGCTCGTACCCTCGGGATCCAGAAGCCGAGTCACGCCCAGGTCCCGCTCTGCCACAGAGAAGGCCTGGTCCAGGTTTTCCAGGTTGGTCTGGTGATACACTTTATTCATGTCAATAAGCATAGGTCTGTGGACAAATGGACAGGTGAGGCAGGCTGGAAGGGGGCAGTGAGGCCCACGGATAGGCTGGCACAAGGCAAACTCCTCCACATAACCTGGTAAACATGGGCCTCTGATCCTACACTCATCCAGTCCTCTAATACCCCTGATCCTGCCCACATGAGCAGACCTGAAAGAACCCTGCTACCCTCTTTCCCCAAGAGGCCTGCAATGGGCACAGGCTTGCTGCCCTGAGCAGAGGGTAGAATCAGCTTGGGGTCCCTGCAGCCTGTCAAGCTGCTGAGCCCTTCTGAGGTGTTCATGTGAGCAGAAACTTCACTCTACCCCACAAAGGTCTTAAAGACCTGGAGGTTCTTCTGAAGATCCAGGAGCAAAAAGGCAGGGCCCAGAAGGAGCTGGGTCCTTCTTCTTGGCACGTTTCAGAAATAGCTGGCTCATACCCATCCCCATGGGCACCAAGTTCCTGTCAGTCGAAGACACCCGTCCTGCCACCCTCTCGGCCCTAACTTGTTTGAAGATGCCTCAGTTGTAGTGCCTCCAACTCACAGTCCCCACTGCTCCCCAAGTCACATACTTGTGCCGATGGATGATGGCATTGAAGAGGCGGCCGTCTCGCCAGCTGGAGGTGAAGTTATCACAGCGCAGGCCCTGGTAGCCTTCTACCATGCGCTGTGACCACAGCAGCAGCTTCTCTTTGGCTGTCATGTCCTCTGACTGCCCACTCACCTGGATGTCTGAGATCTATCCCACATGGGGTAAAAGGCATGTTCAGCCCTGGCCACCCACCTGCCCAGTTGCCCACTCCCACCCAGTACCCATGACCATCTGAATGAGGGTAAGTGTGGCTCAGCACCCAGCACAGGGTCACCAGGCCTCATTTAAGGCAGCTCCCATTTCAAGGAACCATTGGGAGCCACCATATCCCACTGTCACAAACCCAGGCCACTATAGACAGCAGCTACCACAGAGTAAATCAGAATCCTCAACGCCCACTAATAATACGTGGTAGGAGGTGAACCCAGCCTGGGGCCTCCATAGTGCACCCTACATTCCCAGTGGCTGGCACAGAGTAGCTAATGGGCAGTGAACATAAGAATTGAGACCATCAGAGCTGGTCTAGAACTCCTAGCCTAGAAAAGACTGCTGCACTGAGGGTAGAGTAGATCAAGGCTCTCAGGCACTGTGAGCAGGAGTTGGGGTGTTTCTAGAAGGTAGGCAGAGCATGTGTGCCTAGCACCTCATCCATTTTAGGCCTGGGTCTGCTGTAAGCACATCCATTGGCATGTCTCTAGCTGTCTGTCTGAGAGCCTGCCAGCTGTGTGACTCAGCTGCTGTGCCAGCCTGGCTCTCCTGCTCAGATCTCAGATTTGTGGCTTCCTGTGCGGCCAGCACAGGCAATGAGTGAGTCAGCCAGGCCAGCCCCTACAGCTCCAGAAGCTTCCCCAGGGTAGCCAGCAGCAAACATAAGTCTTCTAAGGAGGCTCTGTGGGCCTGCTCAACTAGGGCCAGAAGGCATGAGATAGGTGAGTATTGGAAAGGCCTGGGACCTTGGGCCACAGAACCAGCATAGGGATGGGGCGGGCAGGAAGGCTTCTAGGCACTACCATTTCAAGGGTGCCTCCTCCAGGACCCACACAGCCAGAGAGTGGCCAGCCCACCACCCTAGGGGCAGCCACTCTACCTGGAAGTGCAGGATAATGGTCCAGATCAGGCCAAGGGTCAGCTTGGGGTTGCCATCAGCAATATCATCATTCCTGATATTCACCAGCTTCACCTATAACCAAATGGGTCTCAGTCACAAGCCACAGAGCAGCAGCTCAGAGAGGGCCCCTGGGATCCAGGGCAGCCTTACCTGGCGGTGCCGCAGGTAATCCAGGGCAATCTGGACATTCTGCAGCTTGTGGAAGCGCATCCTCCCCTTCTCCCGGGGCTTAGACAAGGCATGGCATGGTCAGTGTCCATATAGCAACTGCCACCTCAAGGCACCGCCCACCCACCCCACCCCCCATCCACCCCACCCCCCATCCCCAAAGCAGCTGTTGCAAATGAACTTCCTCAGTGGGGCGGTAACCCCTGCTACATCCCAGGTTCACCCACCGCAACTAGGACAGGGAGGCTACTAGCCTAGCAGACAGGCCCAGGCTCAGCAGAGACTTGGGAAGCCAGTGACCCAGGCTGTGGGAAAGGAGGAAAGGGATGGAGAGGAGAGACAATAGCCAAGAAGCTGTGGGTAGAAGGCAGCGGCATTGGAGGGGGTCCTCCTGCCTGGCAATGGTGGCCAGTGCAGCTTCTGGTGGGTCCCAGCCCCAGCCCCAGCAGAGCAGCAGGCAGGACCATAGGCAGCTTGATGCACAACCATCTGCCCACCCCAGAGCCAGATGTGGGCTGGGCTGAATTGGCCACCAGCTCCAGGTGAGCTAGGCTCCACATCTCAGCCCACGTGCTACCACTCACCAGGCACAACCACTCACCAGGCGCAAGCTCCTGATTATGTCCCGCTCCCTCGGCTGCCCAACCAGAGCAGGGCAAAGGGTAAAGGGCAGAGATCAAGGTTCAGAATCCAAGCAGCAGAGAAATCAAAGCAGAGCAGAGCATGAGGTTATTGGATTAAGGCTCCAATGCAGAGAACAGCAAGGGCCAGAGCAGCCTGTGGCAATGGGATCATAGCCACCCCCAGACCAGGCTTTCCATTGGATACAGAAATGGACCAGGAGATGCACTGGAGGAGGGCGGGGCGAGGCCAGGCTGCTTCCAGGGAAAAGGCAGGAAGAGCCAAGCTAGACACAGAATGTGGTTAGGAAAGGGGCCGAGGAGGGAAGACAGGCAGGGCTGGGTGTGTATGTCTGTGTGCATGTGCATACATACCAAGTTGTCTCCAGAGAGGACCTCCAGCAGGGAGATGAGGTTGTGGCCATCTCGGAGGTCTTCATACAGGTCACTGATGTGCCTCTGGGCCTGTGGGGACAATGGGGCTAGGGTGACCACAGATTCTCCATGGGCACCTACAGCTGGGGAAGGGCAGAGTAAAGTGTAAGTAAGGCACAGCCCTGGAAGGAAAAAGGACGGGGCACAGATTATGCCTCTGTCCTACACAGGTACCTACCTCTGCCCTCCAGTGCTACAGCAGAGCCAGATCAGAAGAAGAGGAGCAAGAGGAGCAAGCGTGGGAGAAGACAGAAAATAACAGGTTTTAGAGATGAAAGGGAAGCATAGCAGTGTGGGAACACAGAGGGGGAGGCCACAGGCTGGTGTCCACCACCCCCCCAAGCAGCCACCACCAACCTTGATGAGGTGTTTGTTAACCCACTTGGTGAAGGTTTTCTTCTGGACACGGTCTCGCTCATCTGGAAGAGATAAGGACAGTATACCTGGGACTTGGAAACTCAAGGAGGCCCCCAGAGTTGACCACCATGAAGACCCAGAAGCCTAGCCCACACAATCCCACCTGAAGAGGACTGGAAGCAGCCCCAGCTCTAGGGCCCTTCCAGGCCACAGTGACTAGGCACCCAGCTCCCAGTCTGGCCAATATAGCAGAGACCAAGGCACCTAGGCCTGGCCAGCTGTAGCCCATGCAGGGTGTTAGGCCACTACTCAGCCCCTACACTGTCTCGGAGCATCCAGAGCCCACCGAGTGTAAGTCACACAAGTCAAGGCCTGCCCCACCCCACGTTTCCTCCTAGGCTGAGTGAGGCACTGCAAGGCCAAACTATCCAAGTGCTACAAGGGGAGCTATGTCCTCCTAACAGGGGAATGGGTTCTCCCCAGGCCCCAGAGATCCCTGCGCCCTGGCCCCATACTTAAGACTCAGAGGCCAATTTACACTGACCCCACATTACAGTCTGTTCCCCAACCCCACGCCATGCCAGAGTTTCCTGCTACAGGAAGCAGCTAGCCCTTCCTGCCACAGAGACCCACCCTGCCCAGCGGGGGTGCCCACTACCTTTTTTCCCCTCAGAGGCCCTAAGCACCGCCAGGTAAAGGTTGTCCTCCGAGTTGGTTCTCTTGCCACCCAGGCCCTCAGGCTCAGGCTGACGGCGTCGGTGCTGAGACATGGTGCTGAACCCACCCCTTCCTCACTCTGTCCCTCCGCCCTCAGGTGCTGCGCTCTGGACACCCAGGTAGCACACCAGTTCCTGAAGGCTGGGGCTGCACTACAGCTCACTGGGCGCGGGCTCTGTTCGGTCGGAGCTGGAGCTGCAGCAGCCACTCCCTGTCGGCTATACTCCCCAGCTATGCTCTCCAGCAAGGCCGACCCACCTCTGAGCCCCACCCCACTTTGCCCGGCCCCGCAGAGGGGAGTGTCCCAGTGGGAAGGAGGAAGGCAGCCCCTCCCCCACAGCCACACCCTGGGCCCACCAGAAACAGGAAACCAGGGTTTCCTCTGTTGCCCTGCCCACAAGAGGACCTAGAGATTCAGAGGGGGACCCGGCACTGGCACCAGGACAGTAAAACACACGCCATCCCCAAGGCCACCCAGAAGAACTCCTTGCCACACATGAAGGGGAGAGAGGACTCCCCCATCACACAGAAGAATGCCTGAGTGTGGCTGGAGGCCAGCACTGAGTCCACACCCATTTTCAAAGAACACTCCAGCTATCCCTTTGACCAGTCTACCTTCCTGACAGGCACAACTGCAGAAGGAACTCCAATCTTATAAAACTCTTGGGTAGCGAGAGGGGACCAGTTATGCTAAGCCACATTTCAGAACTGCATAAAGAAGTGACCAGGGCCTATCCCACAGCCTACTTCAGGACCAGCTTGGCTTCCTAGAATCTCTTACGGGTTGGGCAAACCTAGCCCAACCCCAGGCCGGGCCAGGCAAAGACACACCTCGGGCAAAAGCAGCACATAGCTGAGCACTGACTCATCTGAGCAAGATGGCCCAGCCTGAGCTGCAGGGCACCTCCCTAGGAAGGAGGGCTGAGGCTGAGGGGAGCACCCGAGGGGGCACAGCCAGTGAGTGAGTCAGAGCTGGGGAGCAGACCTTGGTACTGTGATTCACTAGGAAAGGAAGAGACACCTAGGGGCAGGATAGATAGGGGGCAGTTTGCAGCTAGGTGGGGCTCACAGTAACAGCTGCACAGGTTGTAAAGGTAGATAGAGGATTGGGACAAAGGGCAGGAGCCTCCTAGCTAACAGGTCAGTGAAGGAAGCCACCTATGGCCCAGCCTCTGGGACTGCACAGCCAGTCCAACCATAGGAAAAATGCACCACACTACCACAAGAATTTTCCAGGACATGCTTCTGGCTTGATTTGATCCAGCTGTGAGCTGCTGAAGAACACCTCTAACCCATTTTTCCACATTGCCTCTGGGCATCTCTGTTCTAGGAAAACCTGACTCCACCCTGTTCCTGCTCCCTCTAGCCAGGAGGGGGCACCAAAACTCCACAGGGAGGGGTGTCTGCCTGTGGAGGGGGTTAAGGGCCCCCCCAATCTGAAGGGCACAGTCAGTTTCAAGGACCGTCAAGTGTTTTACCCTGCCTTCCAACTCTGAGGGTACCCCTCAACTCCAATAGGACTCTGCTGCTCTGCCACCCACAGTCTGGCCCAGCAGGTTCTGGGATTCTACTGAACATCCAACTCCTCACCCTTCAGAGGCCCTCCAAAATCCAAAATTTGACCCCACACCGATCAGTACGCCAACTACATGGGCCTGAACACACATACTGTGAATATCTCACATCTCCCTGCCCCAAGCTAGGGGCTGTGTGAATGCTGGTTGCCTCTCCAGAGTGGGCCAGCTGCCTCCTCACCAACCCAGACCCACTTCACCGAGAAGCTGCAGAACACAGGAACAGGAGGCGTGGACTGCCAAGGGGAAGAGACATCACAGACTCCTGGGAATGGGCCTGGCAAAGGGCAAAAGGAACCCGGGAAGTAGCTGGAACGTGGGAAAGCCATACAAGAGTGGCTCCCAGGCTCCAGCTCAGGCCCTTCTCCAGCCTTCTCTGTGTCACTAACAGGCTTCCAAGAAAGCTGCACCAGGTATGGGGCGCTAGGACTCAGGGCTGGATCCTCCAACCTCCACACCACCTCCTGCACCACAAATTCCAAAAACCATCAGGCTTCTGGGTGCCTCCTCTCTCCTCCCTTGGAGCACCTTCCACCCATTCAGACCTCAAACCTTTTCACATCCTCTACCCTATTACCTGGTTGTGCATACCCTCCCCCTCATGGTCCTACTCAAACTCAGACCAAAAGGCAACTCCTCCCAGCCTGGCAGGGCCCCTTCCCAGGCCCAACGCAGCCACGCCCTCTCTTGAAACGCTGCTGCGCACTTCCACAGGCTCTCTGATGTCTGACCCACCCTGGGAAACCCTCCTACACACCTGTCTGATTCCTGCCCTATATAAGGCGGCTGACCCTCCTCACCAACTTAGACCCAGGGGAAGGAGTTGCGCACTGTACTCAAAAGGTACTGCTGCCCCCCCTTCTACAGATGGAGAAACAGGTTCGCCAGTAACGTGCTGGGAAGGAAACCCCAAGACTGCAAGGCAGCCCGCGGGCCAAGAGTCCACAGACCTGAAGCCCCGCCCTCGCCCAACCTCCACCTCACCCCTCCCCATTCGTGCTGGCGTCCAGGCTGCCAGCTTTTGGCGCGGTAAACTGGGCGGAGCCTTCCACCCCGCCCACCTCCCATCTCCCTCTCCAGAGACAACCTCCCCCTCTTTTCTTCCCCAGGTGTTTCCGGAGTTGGCATTCTGAGGGGAGGCTGCACCGAGCCAGGCCCCACCCCTAACCCAGCCCCTACAGAACAATGCCCGAGGCCCCTCCGGCCCAGGCACCCACCGACACAGCACAGCTGCTCGAAGAGGAAGCCCCGCCGCGCGCGCTCGCAGCCAGCGTCCAGCCAGCTCGGCCACTGCAGCACAGCCTCCCTTCGCGAATGGAAGGCGCTCCCCGCAGCCATGGATCTGTTTCGGATCACCGCTTCAGCCCACGCTGGAGAATGGTTTGGTTCTCCAGTACTCCCCCGCCCGTCAGCTCTGAGACCCAAGAACCTGCCCCCGCAGGCGCCCCGCTCCGCCCCTGGCCGGGAAGCCGCGCCCCAGCCGGTGGAGTTGGTAGCGCACCCAGCTACGCCCAGCGCAAAGTCGGGGTTGGAAGCTGCACCACCCGCGAGCAAGCAACTTGGACCTGGGAACTCCCCAGGGGACCCAGGTTCTTTCCAGGGGACCCAGGTCCATTCAGGCTCGGAAAACTCAGACTGACGTTCTGGGAAGGGTGCACACGACCAGACGCACAGTAAATCCCAGAAATGAGGATATGTGCTGAGGCTGCGAATAGAGCCAGCCAAGGACAGAACCGAGATGTCTAAACCACGTCTGACACGAGCTAGAAGGGGAAACCCCTTCCCCACGTGGGGACAGGCAACAAAAGTGCGCCAGGGAGGGAGGGATGGCATCTGGTTACAAATCAGAAGCCTCTGAGAAGAAGCCCTCGGCCTGAGCATTACGTTAATGTCCCTGCCTGCAGCTGAGTCACCGGCTCCGGGGAACTCCCAGGCCATGTCTGGAAGCCCCATCTTTGCTCAGCCAAGGTACAGGAGACCCTGCCCTGGAAGCTGAAACCCACTCAACCCGCTAGGGGGCAACCCCATCACACCCCTGCATGGGGACTCCTGGCCTGAGACGCGCCCCATTAAGACAGTCCCTCTGCCCAGAAACCCTGGTGCAGAACTGCCCAATCCCAGGGGCCTTCGTGCTCCATTCACCTCAGCCCCACCCTATCTGTGCTAGGCCTAGCTGCCTCGGGACTGCAGCCCAAGAACTGGTGACTTTGAGCTTAGGAGGCAGGGCACTGCTTGGCTGCTCGCCCAGTGGCTCGTCCTGGATACTGCTGGAGGGCACTCAGGCACCTGCCTCACCTCAAAGCTCAACCCCCTGCTGTGGGTGGAGAGGCCTGGGCAGGCCCGCCCCCACCGAGGTCAGCCTGTTCACCTGCTACCGCATGCAGTTCCTGTGCTCACGGTCCCGGCTGTGGCAGTTGGGGAGGCGACAGGTATTCCTAAACCCCACACCTGCAACTCAAACCTCAACCCCAACCTTCCCACCCACCTACCCACCCCTGACCAGCTCTAGGCTGGTGACAGCCACAAAGCCCCGTCACCACTACCCTGTAAGCAGGCAAGTCTTCAATTCAGGTCAAGGGACAGGGGAGCCCATACCACTCTCAAAAAACACCTCGGCTTGTGCAGTTCAGGGACATGAAGAGGAGAGAACCGGGAAAATGAGGGGCGGGAGGAAGGCGGACCCTCCACCCTGCCTCGCCCCGCCCCGGTCCCGCCCCGCCCCGCCCCAGTCTTTTGGCAGAGGCCCTGACCGTTGACAGTGCCGCGGCTGAAGCAAGGGCGCTTACCTTGCTTGTCCTGCACCCGCTGACGCCCCCTGCGCCAGTGCCACACAGCAGCCAGAGTGACGATGTGGCCCAAAACCACTAGAGAAGGAAAGAGGCTTCCCGACGGCTCCATGGCTGCCACGAAGAGCAAGCAGAGCCGGCCTCTGTACTCCCAGGGGCTGGGTGTGGAGGGCAAGCAAGGGGGGTCCCCCAGGACGCCCTGCCTTCAGCAACCACCCTATGGCGCTATCCACACTCCGTGTCAGCAGCAGCAGGGACAACGTCCTGTCGGCTGCACCAATTCCTCCTGCCCAGCCTCCCCCGCCCTCCTCCCTCCCACACTCCACACAGCCGCTCAGCTGTCCCTGCGCAGAGCTGTCTACACTCAAGGTTAGTGTGAGCCTTAACCCCTGCCTACCCACAGCCACACCAGCCAGGAGGAGGAGCCTGCAGCAGCTCAGGCCAAGCTGCGGCCCCCGGCACAGCATGGGCAGCCTCCACACTAGTCTTACCCCTGAGAAAAGCCCATCTAGCTGCTGGGCCCCACAAGGAGTGTCCAAAGCCCCATTTTATCTCCAACAGTGCCCTCTGAGGACAGTCGCCAGGTGCACAGGGTGGACAGATGCCAGCGCCACAGCCCTGACTGCCCCAACTGCACTCAAAAACATGTGGGCTCCTCACAAGCCCCAAGCCCATGTGGGCCTTGGAAAGGATCTGAGGAGAGGCCAGGAAAGTGTGAGAAGCAGGCTGTGTCCAGGGGAGGGCAGAGCCTCTCCCCTCGGCACAGCCCCAGGTGCGGCAGGACCCCTGTCCCACTGGGCTGGTAGAATTCTTTCAAGGGTTGCCCCACCTACCGGGCACGATCTTCATTGGGGACAGCGACAGGAATCCACAGGGTAGACCAGGACCAGGCAAGGGGGTGTGGGGAGGGTCACAAGCCCCTCAGAGGCAGTAAGCCTGGAGGCAGCGGCACCAAGGTGGGAGGAGGGCAGGCTGTGTGTGTGTGTGCCCGGCTGTCAGAAGCAGGCTGTGGGGGAGGGGACGGTGGGCAGGGGGCCCAGAGGATATAAATATCCTAGGGCAAGCAAGCCTCGTCACTTGTCCAGACTTAGAACATGACGTGTGGCGTGAGGGCACCCCAGCCTGGGCCACTGCAGTCCCATCTGGTTGGGCGTCACCACTGACACACACACCCCTACTCCAACCCCAATGATGCTATAATAAGGAGTTACCTGGCATTGGGATCTACCTTGGAAAAGTTCAAGGAGGTTCAGGCTCATGTCTCCCTGGAAAAAGAGCGTGGCACATGCCCTGCCCACCTTCTGAGGTGCTCTAAGAGCCAACACATAAGCTGAAGGTGCCACTTCCTTCTCCCTGGGCAAGTCATTCAACACAACACCTGGCCACAGGATGGACAGGACATCCTCCCCAAGGTCACAATGCTGGACAGACACCCTGGAAGCCCCAAGTTGGGGCCCAATCCATATGAGTGTGTGCCTGCCCCATGGCACTGGGTATCACTTCCATACCCAAGACACCCCCAGTCTGTGTAAGGCAGGGGTTGAAGATCTAATCTGCAAGCAGGCCTACCACACTTGCTGTATCTGGCACTAGCCCAATCTCAGTAAACCCAGGGAAACAGGATGTGTGTGCATACATGTGTCCATGAGGGGGCACACAGTCCCATTCCTCTCCTCCCAAGATTCTGGGCACTCTGGGCCTGATCCCTCAGGCCCTAGTAGACAGACTCCATTTTACAGCACTTCCTGTCAAGCATGTCCTATGAATTAAGTCCTGTAACATGAATGCATCATGCAGATGAGGAAATAAGCACAGAAACAGTGAGGAACCCATGGTCCCACAAGGCCATGATTCTCTGGTGTACTTGGTCTTAGCCTTTAGCAAAGCACAACGAACTAACCTTGCCACCTGACTTGCAGTAGGGGACTATAGCCTGTCCAGTGAAGAGAGGGCCAGGCCCATTCACCCTCTTATTCTCTAGCCTCAGACTTCAGAAACTCATTTCTTTTATTTATTTGTTTGTTTTTGTTTGGTAGTGGGAATCAAACTCAGGTCCTTGTGTTTGCTAATGGTGCTGTGCCTCTGAGCTATATCCTCTGTCCCAGAAATTCATTTCTGAAGGGAACTGGCCTACAGTGGATGGTTCTGGATATCCAGGGATTGAGCTACCTCAGGCAGTCTGAAGCATTAGGGACACTGCTGCTCCAAAGTCAGACCAGAAAGGCAGGAGCTAGCTAGCAGTAGGTAGGGGCCGAGTGAGGCAGGCACAGTCCTGGGCCCTCTCAGTCTGTCTCCTGCAGGAGCTCAGAGCCTTGAAGGAGCCTGTGTCCCTAAATCCTAAGTGAGGACATGTCCCCCCAGGAGGGATTATGCCAGGCTATGGGCAGCTCATTTGCCACCCACAAAGGTCTGGGACAGCCCATCCCACATCCTACATCCCCTGGGACGCATACCTATTCCTGCATCCCAGGTTCCAATACCTAAAGTCAAGGGGACTGGAGGTAGAGGGCAGCCCAGTCTCATCAAGGCCTCCAGCAGGCTGCCGGGAAAAGAACAGCCCCATCTGGGAGCCTTAGTCCCTGCCCACTTCCTTTCTTCTGCAGTCACAGCCCCCACTTTTGCCGCACCCTACCTTGGCCCAGCTGGATTAGCTCCTCCATGCTGTACTTGTCCATGGCTGCCTGCTGGCCAGGGCAGACTACTCCCAGAGGCGGCAGACAGGAAAGCAAGGCAGGATGGAAGGAAGGGGTGGGAGACAGAGGGAGGGCTTGCTCATGCCCTGGTCTCCCCACCCAGCTCTGGGAGTAGTGGCTCCTCCTCACAGCCACCCCTCAGTGAGCCAACAGAGCATAGCAGAAATCCAGCAGACCAGGTCAAACCAGCCCAGGTGGCTGGGCCCAGGGGAACAGGGAACAGGCCCTGGGTCCCCAGCCCTTGGTCTTCCCTACTGAGCCTGCCCCACCCAGCCCACCTCACAGCCTTCCTTCCCCTCCACAGGCCCTGTCAGCCTGGCCCTGCCACCCCACCCACCCACATTCCAGGCGTCCATGTGCCCAGCTCATTCCAGGAGGCCACGTGGAAGCAGAGTCCTGCACTTCTCCATCCACCATTGACACTCGTTCCCTCAGGACCCCAAACCCAGCAGCCCCTTCCTCTACCTGTCTCCAACTCCAGCTCAGTCCCAGGTACTCTGTTCTCTAGCCTAGGCAAACGAGACACATCCTAACTGCCCGCACCTCTCCCACACAGCTGTGCAGAACCGTGGAAATACAAACCTAACCTCACCATGGGACAGGTAAAAACCTGCCAGAGCTTCAGATTTCTCTCAAATAAACAAGACGACCCACATGCAAAGTTAGTGATCATCCCTAAATCTGCCTAGACCTACAGTGCACCCTGAGAAGATGCCATGAAGCTTGTAAGAACACAAGTTCCCTCCCTTCCACCCATCCTTTCCACTTGGGCCATCAGGATGCACAGGCATATGTCTGCATGAATAGGGAGAAGCAGTACCCATGTGGGGTCATTTGTCAAACAAGCTACCCAGGAGGTCTCCTCTGGAACAAGTGCGTAAGATGCTTCTCCACATGCTGAGGGTTCACTCTGAATTCTGAGCCAGGCAAAGCATGACTGTTCAGGGTATAAATGAAATTCATATACAAATCAAGTAGCTTTCTACCAGTAGACACCCCAGGTCTAAGCCCTCTCACATCCTCACCCCTAGCCTGGGCCCTCTCTGAGCTCTTGCCAAGGCTACACTCCTTACCCTCAGCATCGTCCTTCAGTGCCCCTGAGGCCACTGTCCTCCCACTCTCATGTTACCCAGGTTACTCTTTTAAGTCTAGGGATTCCCTGAGGCAGGGACTTAGTTTGGGTCTGAACATAAGTAGACACCCTTACACTGGGTATGCCTGCTATCTGGGGGCTCCCGGGGGTGGGGCTCATCATACAGACCAGCAAACACTAGAGCACAAGAAGCGGCAGGGTTCTGGGGCTGGGTACAGCAGGCACTCCCAGCTGCCCTGACTTGCCAGTGGCTCCCCAGCCAGAGCTGGGTGGGCCAGCCCATCTGACTGCAGCCATTTTGGGTTTTTTTGTTTGTTTGTTTTTGTGACAGAGCCTGCTATACAGTTCAGGCTGGCCTTGAACTTACTATATAGCCTGGCTGGCCTCAAACTTGAGGTGATCCTCCTATCTCAGCCTCTCAAGTGCTGAAATTACAGATGTGTGCCACCATCCCCAGCTTTTTGCAGCTATTCTGATGATCACAATCTGACCTGGGTCTTTTGCAACTCCCTGGAAGGGACGTGCTATGCTCCCCATGGCTCACTACTTGTTCACTTTTGAAACTCTGAAAAGCCAACACTTTTAAGTACCATCAGAACCATTCCAGCCTGGATATGGAGCCATCATTTCCCTGCCATCAATGTGGGCCTGGGTACATAGCCCTGGCCCCAAACCACATCCAGCAATCAAGGCCCCATGTTCAGTCCTGCAGGGTCAGGGGGAGGGAGGGCGCCTGTTGATCAGCCCTGACTCAGCCTGAAGCTGGAGCTCATTTCCTGTTGGAAACTCTGAGCTGCCACCAGAGACTGTGGCTAGGAAGGGAAGACTGAGTCACCTCCATCAGCAGTAGGGATGCCCGCCACTCTACCCACTGAGGCCACACCCAGAACCCCCACTTGGCCACAATGCTAAGTGCTGCCCAGTTGGACCCGCCTGAACACAGACCAGGAAGGAAAGCAAGAAAAGGAGGGGTGAGCTCCCTCCCACTGACCACACTCTTGACCCCAGAACAGAGAGGGTGGTTTCACCCAAGCAGCTCAGGGTGGGCAGGGGTGCTGGGTGGGGAAAAGGACCACAGCCCAGCCAAGAGCTCATCTCATCCCACCTCCTATTTACAGCGAAGGACCTGTAAATAGGAAGATCCTATTTACAGGGAAGCTGCAGGACACTGACTGGCCTAAGACCATGGGGACAGGCAGGAGACCACCCCTCACACTGCAGCTTCCCTGACTGTGGTTAGGAGCCTACTGGCCCAGCTAGGCAGGCCAGTGCCTTGCCTTATGCACGGTGTGGGGTCTGAACCTGGGTGTCCTCACTGCCTCGCCTAGGAAACTCCGGCTGGCCCTGCTAGCCTCATCCCAGACCCTCTTCCCACCCCCTGGACAACAAGCTCCTCCTTAGATATTGCACCACAGAGAGGAAGATAGAGACAAGCCTGCCTTGCACTGGGGGAGGGGGAGCCCAGACTGCCTTGAGCTGGTATTAAGGGCTGTGTGCCCCAGGAAAGAATGCATGTGCTTCAGGCACAGGGCACATCTGTCCCTCTGGGTCCTGTCAGCACAGGGTTTTGGGGCCAGAGGAAGGGGTCCCATCCTATCCTAAGACCCAGTTTCCATCTGACAGGCGCCTGCCTAGGCCCTCGACTGGACTCAGCACCTCTATGCCTTGGACTCAGCCCACCAGGGTCGTTCCTGCTTGGGCTCTGCTCTCCTCCCCACACTTCCCTCCTTTCAGCACGGAACAGTCTCCTTCCCTCTACCTCTTATCCCTGCTGCCATCAAAGACCCCAAGTTGGGGTCACAGGACATGCTCACCACTCTGTGCAATAGAGAACCTGAGCCATACAACCCCATGTCATCCCCTCTGCTCAAGGCTCAGAGGTCAAGCAGCTTATCCAGACCACACTTCTGGAAAGGCTCATGCCAGCAGCTCTTCTTTATGCCCCTTACTTCTGAGCAGAAGGATCTCAGGACAGACAGCCCACTGGGACAAGAAGGAAAGTAGTGAAGGTGAAGGTGAAGACAGTGCTGGAGAGAGAGAGACCCAAGCTGGATCAGTCCAGGCTGTGCCAACAGCTGGCCAGGCCACTCCAGGCCCCGCCCCCACAGGATTTGCCTAGGAGGTCCTCAACTAAGGAGGAGGCAGTGAGTCTAAAGACCAGAGCACCTCACATCTTTGGGCAGAGAGGGCGCCACCTGCTGGTATAAGAGAAGTCCCTGCACTCACCTTGCCTACTGAAGCCCACCAAGCCTAACCTGGGCACTACCGACATCCACAGACCCCTTCCCACCCTTCTCATTCTACAGCCAGAATACAGCTGACCTGTGGTTGGGGCAGGCTCTGGGATAGGTGTGGCCAGGGTCCCTGTTGTGGTGGCGGCCACCACAGGAGTTTTGGGTGCCCCTTCCTCAGGCTCCTTCCTGCGGTAGGTTCGCTGGTCCTCTTGGACAGGGTCTTCAGCCAGCAGAGGTCCCCTCTTGGGTGGGCAGCCCAGAGGACCCTGCACAGCCTGCACATGTGGGGTGCGACGTGCAGGCATCACCATGGCAACAGGGCGGCGCACACGCTGCAGAGAGGCAGGCACAATCTCCGGTGGCAGGTGCAAGTACTGGCGTAGGTGAGCGATGCCCTCATTGGTTAGGTACCAGTAGAAGTGACGCCAGGCAAAGGTCTCCCGTACTAGGCCTCGAGCCCGCAGGGAGGCCATAGCACGGATGACCTGCAAATTGGTGACGCCAGGCACATGGGGGTGCAGGCTGCGAGGCCTTCGATCCTTCTTGGCCACCATCACCCCCTCACGGAACAGCACTTCATAGATGGCCCGAAGTTGGTCCAGTGGCATGAGCATGCCAGCCACCATGGCTGCCAGGTTCCAAGTAGTCAGCACAAGGACAAGCGTAGCAGGTAGGGCACAGCAAAGAGGCCAAAGAGCTCCCTCAGCACAGGTAGCAACAGTGGCCAGCAGTAGACAGGCTCCAGCACTAAACTCAAGGGCACAGGCTCGGCAATGTGGCTCCGGTGCCTGGCTCCGTGGATTCCTGCCGGCAGTGCAGCCTGCCTGAGCCTCCCGCCTGCCCGCCTTCCAGGGCGCCTGGGCCGGCCCCCTCTGACTCAGCAGCAGGGATGGCCCCTCCCACCCTCTGCAGACGGGGGGCCCCTTCAGAGTTGGGGGCACCTCAAGGCAAGGGCCAGCCTCACTCTCCCTGCCCCTCCAAGGTCCCACAGCTCTGAATTCAGAAATTACATCAGTTTCTAAAACACTTCAAGGTTCCTAAACCAAAGGGAAGAGTGGGGAATACAGAACACAAATCCCAGGAAAAAGTGGCAGAATAGGCAGAAGGAAGGGACAGAGAGGTCAGACCCTGGGTGTGGTCTTTAGGAGTCACAGATTCACAAGGATCTGAAGAAGAGATGGTGAGTTGTTTGAATAGGGGAGATTCAAGGTCTAAAAGAAGAATGGGGACTGGGAAGTAAGCTCTGGTCTTGAGGAAGAGGTCTGAGGATCAGCAGCAGGGGCGGCTGCCAGAACACATGGACAGCCAGTTACAGAGCCACTGGCTCCTGTCCATCAAGCAGGCAAAAGAACAGAGTCCCCATCTCCAAATGCCAGGCCTGGAGACAGCAGTCACCGGATTTAACACTTCCCATTCCAGGCCAAATTAGCAGCAGTCCAGAAATACAAGTCTACTCCTAGCCCAGGGCACTCTGAGGAGAGCGCACAGGAGTGGGGGACTCTGGGTGGGGCCTTTATCCACCCCCACTCCAGAGTCAAAGTCACCACCCTAACCACTCCTGGCCTAATGCCCCTGCTGCCCACACAAACTCATAACCTTAAGTACCTGCCTAGATCTAGGGAGACAGATTCAGGGGAAAGGAACAGAAAATTGCCTTGTGAGGCTCTGGGAGCAGCCCTGCCACACCCAACATCACCCCCGGATCCCACCACTGAAGGTCCAACCACAGATATCCCAAGTGCCCCCACCCCTCCCAGTACAACTCTCCATGCCACACTGTCAACCCCCACCCGGATCCTGGCTCGCCCGGAGCCGACACACCCATTCCCACCAAGCACTGCGAACCGGGAACTGATTATAAATAGGGCGGGGGTGGGGGATCCTGCGGTGGGAGTTTCTGACCAGCGGCAGGCAGGCAGCCAAGAAAGCAGCCTGTGGGGCGGGTTTATGAGCTGTCACCATGGCACTGAGCAGGCTGCAAACAGCACACTCCAACACACACAGACTCACACACGGGGCAGCCGGGCTGCAATGGAAACTCTGAAGGTTCGGGCCAACTGTTCCCAGAGACCTCTGGCCAGCCAGCTCACTGTGGCTAGGATCATCCTACATTCCACCCCCAGCCAAGCCCAGATGGGAAGAAGACCAGCCCTAAAGAGACACCCCAGAAGCACATGGTGCTGGCAAAGGTCTAAGGACAGCAGGCGCATCCCTCGAAGGCCACTCCTCAGGGCCCTCAGGGCCCTCCAAACCACATGGGCTGTAGCCTTGGGAACAAGCATCACCTGCGATCCAGGCTGCCCTCAGGCCAGCCCACTCAGCCCTGTGCCCACAGAAGTTTCTATTCTCAGAAGGACATAGGGATGCATGCCTGTAATCCCAGCATTCTGTGAGGCTGAGGCAGGGAGGATCAGAAGTTCAAGCCCAACCTGGGCAACTTAGTGACTTAGTGAGACTCTATCTCAAAATGAAAAAAGAAAAGGCTGGGTGCAAAGACCCTGTGTTCAATACCCAATAAAGGAAAAAAAAATTCTACTTTATTAGCCTGTGCCTCAGCACCTCCTCTAGTCTCCTGCAATCCCCACCCTGACCATCACACAACCCCTCTTGCACTCAACCAGTCCCCACCCAATATATTCACACCATCACTCTGGCATGACTGATTAACCTAGCACCTTCAAATTTCTGAGCCCCCATACAAACCAACCCAAGGCCCCCACAGTATCCCCAGATGATCTCAAGTCACACACAAGGGCCCTTTCCCTTGGCCCTACACAGGCCTACATGGGTGCCATGCAGGACCCTACACAGCAGTCCACTCATCCAGTTCTGTCACCTCCAGGATTCTGAGCGAGGGGCAGGTCTGTGGGAATTCCCCCCTGCCACCAGCAGGAGCACAGCTGTGTGGTGCAGCAGGGAGAAACCCTGAGTCAAGTGTGTACACGTGTATACACACACACACACACATACACACCCCACGTGGGTCCAGGTATTCCCCAAGTCCCTGGGTTTGGAGGTCGGCCCCCCATCCTCCAGATTGGCCCCACCCTGCGGGTTGCAGCTCTGGCAGCCAAGGCATCATAGGGAGGGCCTGGGAGGTGTGCTGCTGGCCCTCCTCCCTAACCCCGTCCAAAACCCCCCGGGGTTTCCTGGGCAACCAGTCATAGCCGCAGGGCAGCCCCCACTCCACCCCCATCAGGACAAAGCACCGCAGTGTGGCCTTGCCCGGGGCCAGCCCGCCAGGCGCCTCAGCACAGAGATCCACGCTGCAGGGCGCAGACTGGGGCGGGGGAGGAAGGGGCTGGGGCTGCCCGGCTGAGCTCTCACTACGTCCCTGTCCCACCATCACCCTGCCCCGCCGCCACCACCGTAACGGCTCCCGACACTTTACTGCAGGGCTGCAGGGTGCCGCAGCCACCGCACACCGCACAGCACACCCCGCCCCCGCGCGCCAGTCAGGAGGACCCCTGCCCTAGGAGGAGCTCTGGCAAGACAGGAGCCTGGGGTCTCCTGCACCTCCAGCTCAGCACTGCTCCCCGCCCGACCCTCCTCTAGCCATGCTGCCTCAGAGCTGCAGACCCCGAAAGCTGCCGAGGGTCTGCACCCCGCCAGAGATCACTGAGTGGCCTGAACCGGCCCTGACTGCACCTTTGAGGGAGCTGATCTCGTGCTGGATGGCTCTCGAGGGGTCCATGCCTCAGTCTGCGGCTAAGTGCGGCATTACAGTCCCAGCAGAATCCAGCCCCGCATCGCACTGCCCAGGCCAGCACCGCAGCCTGGAGGAGGGGCCAGGAGGTGCAGGGCGGGACTTGCCGGCCAGAGGTGGGGCTTCTGCAGATCAATGCTCCCAGACGTGACAGCCCGGGCGCATGCTCCCAGTCCTTCACCGCTATAGGATAGGGAGGTGTGCGTGCCTGAGGGGGGGGAGGTGGTGGTGGTGTGTGTGTGCACGCACACCTCTCCCTATCCAGATCCAGTAGCAGTGGTCCTGTGAACCTACTAACTCTTGCAGACTGCCCTGCCATCAGACGTTTGAACTGCCTGCCCAATCATTCCTGCCTCTGCCCCCACAAGCCATACTTGAATGGCCTGCAGGATGCACATGTACGAGCCTGGCTGAGGCCTTGAAGCCCTGGCCACTCACTCCCTGCAGAAGACTCTCACTAGTCTATAGTCTCTGACCACCTCAAGCAGCACCCTTTGGGAGTGGGGCTAGCAAGCTGCCTGCAATCACACCCAAAACCTTGTATTGACCCGATTTACCCAGAAGAAGCAGCAGCTGTGCCTTATCTGGATCCTGTCCCCTGCCCATACCCTGGGGGGTCATCCTGCCCATCCTTATGGGTCAGAAGGCCTCTACACCCCAGCAGGGCCCAGCCTTGGCTTTCCTCAGCCAGTCTGCTCTTGGAATGCTCCTGACAGCCTAGCTCTGCAGAAGTCCCACCATCCAGTGCACAGTGGTTCAGGCCCAAACCTTCGGCTCCTCACCCCTCACAGCCAGCCCCACAGGACCTACTGGGCCAGTCTATATGTCCACTTCCACCAGGATGACCTACAGCTCCTTGAAGGACCCCAACTCCTCAATTAAGGACAACAGTTGTTCTGGTCCCACTATCACAGAGAGCTTAATTAGATAGAAATTAAGTCAGAAAGGGACTGGTCCCTTAAGGGAACTAGTGCAGAAGACATTGTGGCTTGAGGCAAATATGAAAAGCATGAGGTCTCAAGGTGGAGATGGACAGCCAGGCCTACAAACCTCCTTAGAGAGAAAAAACACTTGAGATTATGCTATAATTAGCACTACCTGGTCCAATAAGCCCAGGTGGGTAACCAGGACCAATACTCCTACTTCTTTCTAGAATGCTTTTATTCTTTTCATATACCCTTGCTATGCATTTTGTTCCTTACTGGACCAATATTAGCTAAAGGACTATACTTGTAATCCCATAAGTTGACCCACACTGTACCTACATTGTGATCTTGCTGTATAAAGTACTCTTGACAAAGAGATTCCATAGCCACCCAACTCAGGACTCCAGAAAATCCAGGAGCTATTCTTCTTAATATTATTCATAATAAAACTCTCTTAACCTCCTTCTTTGGTTTACAACTTCATCCCTCAATATTGTGAGACCACGAACACAGTGCATCTGACATCTACTGGGTTGAGTTATTTTCCCATCTCACCAGCACTTCAGCTAGTGCCAATGGACTGTGTCACTGCCTGCCTGCTGCGGAGAATGTCCAAGCTGCTAGAATGAGGTCAGCTCTATCTCCCCCTGTATGCCACAGGAAATCACAAAGGAATACATGGGCCATGCTCACACTACAGGAATGTACCTTGTGCCAAGGAGCAGTAGGGCACAGGAATGGCCTCCACAAGATGTGACCAGCTGCCTCACCTTCCTACCAGACTCAAGTCCACATCTACTTGCTGTCTTCTCCCAGGCTCCCTCCAACTCTCAGGTCCATACTGTACAAGGCTGGGCCACTTCCTTCAGGTGTCTACTCTTTATGTAGGCAAGCCTGCTGTATACCAGGTTGAGGCTGTGGTGGTAAACATGATGATGACACAGACTGACAAGCAAAGAAGCCAGGTGGTAGCCCCACTTAGGCTCCAGACCCAGCAGGACTGAGGTCAGACCCCATTCCTGCCGTCTGTAAGACTCAGCCAGTAGGACTGAGGTCAGACCCCATTCCTGCCGTCTCTCAGACTCAGCCAGTGCAGGGCACAGTCACAGTCTCAGGAAAAACCAGTTGTCAAACTTGGGAAAAACAGTAAAGTGAGGAATTAAAACAAAATTCTGTGAATCACTACACTTAAATTCATACATTTTATTAAGGTCTGTCTGATGGAACCTAGATTTGGCTTGCAAGCACATAGGACTTCCTTAATAGGCTTCGAATGAAACTGACATATTTGTAATCTAACAACTATAGAAAAGCTCACACATTAAAAAAATTCATGCTGGTTCTATTTTTTTAATGCATAAAATTAAATTTTACAAGATGACAAGATTTGTTTTTTGGATAAGGTCTCACTGTGCAGCACAGGCTGGCCTCAGACTCATAATCCTCCAGCCTCAGCCTTCCAAGCGCTGGAATTATAAAAATATGCAACCTCTCCCTACTTAGAAAACCATGATTTTAGCCAGGCGTGGTGGCTCACACCTGTAATCCCAGTACTCAGGAGGCTGAGGCAGGAGGAGCATTGTGAGTTTGAGACCAGCCTGGGCTACAAAGTGAGCTCAAGGCCAGCCTAAACTGCATAGCGAGACCCTGTCTCAAAAAGACCAAAAAAAAAAAAAAAAAAAAAGAAGAAGAAGACCATGATTTTAAAGTAATGAAAGGTAAGAACAGAGAAAGTTCTGAAAAGGCACATCCTAAGGGGTTATGCATTACCTAGCTCTTAATTCCTACCCTCAAGTGAGGCTACCCACTTGTGTGTAGCCACTTACAACCAAGGAGCTCTTTAAAAGCCATGAGAACAGGAACAGTAAAGAAGTCTCATCAGTCTGCCCTTCCCAACCCACCAGAGACAGTGACCACATGGTGCAGATTTGGAAGGGTGGCAAAAGGGAGCAGCTAAACGGGTGCATGCCTGTAATTCCAGCACTCAGAGGCTGAGGTAGGAAGACTGCTCCAAATTTGAGGCTGGCCCAGACTACATAGTGAGTTCAAGGCCAGCCTGGACTGCATAGTGAGACACTGCCTCAAAAAAAAATAAATAAAAAAAAGGAGCAGCTAAGTGGGGAGGAGAGACAGGTTGCAGCTAGCCAGCTGACAAAGAAGAGTGTGCAAGGGCCCTGAGGTAAGAGGAATGTGGGAGTAGCTAGAGCCAGGACAAACACCAGGGTAGGCAGATCAGTGGCTGACAGTGGACAAGAGCCTAGAGACAAAATATGTGGGCTATGAGGAAGTAGAGCCATTTTGGAGAAACCTGGATACCCTGATTATCCACCTCTGGTTGGTGAAAAACAAATCTGGGACTCTCTCCACAGCATTTAGCCTTTTTTACTTTACTGTCCAGAGATATCATAGCTCTGTGTTCCTGGCAACCAACTCACAAATTACAAACCAGTTTTACTAAAGAAGCATGTGAAGGGGTAGAACACCTCTTTGGAGCTAGGCTCCCTGATGCAGCAGGAAACCTTAGGCCTCCAGCTTATTTTGCCACCTCTAGGGCCCTCCAGCGGGCAGGCAGACTGATCCAGCACTGCTCAAGTCCACAACACTTAGGCCAGGGGTCACACCCTGGCCAAGCCCAAAGTTCTCTCCAAGCTTTCTGCTAGGAGGCAGTGCATGCCCTTGTGGACTCCAGAGTCCAGGCCAAGCCCTGCCAACACAGCCAGACCCACCCTTCTGCATACAAGACCTTCCTAAGTCCCCTGCAATGTGCCTGAGTCCCCCACAAGGCTTGTGACAAGCCAATCAACAAGTGGCCACAGGCCCCCAGACCAATGAAGGGGCCTTTGCCCTGCCACCACACACCCATCTGAATACTGATAGCTGCACTGCTAAGGCCCTGCCCACTGCCTACCCTTGGCTTGCTGCTCCTCTCAGGAGCTGCTTCCTTGGTTGCTGCCCCGACCCCCAAGCGACCTGTCCCCAGGGCTCACTGACAGCAATGAGGGCATATCAGTGGCAGGTGATCCAGTAATCCTGTAGGGTGACCTGTGTCAGCCATAAGTCCTAATCAGAGGAGACCAGACCCAATAAAACCCAATAAATATAGATTATTCCTGCAGAAAACATCCTCTCCCACCCACAGCTCCAAGCTGTGCTCCTGTGCCACTGTGCAGCAACATCACAGGGCCCTCTCAACTAAGTGCCAGGTCTCTGCCCCATGGTCTTACCCAGCAGAACCCCAGGCCCTGGACTGGGCTCAGATGACTTCAGTTAGGTCAGGCCCTGGGGGGGGTCCAGGAGCACACTGCTGAGTAGGGTGCCTAAGGTGCAGAGATTACCCCTCTGGGTCCCATCCAGCCCTCTGCCCCTAGAGCCAGTATAAGAATATCCTACACACCAGAGGTTGCTAGAAACCACCTGGGGCAGATTCTAGGTCCCAGCCACGAGTCCCACCATTCCCAAATATCTCTCAAACTTCTCCACTGTCTCTCACCAGCCTGAACCTGGCTGCTGCCTTTCTCACTCAAGGATAGCACCAATCATTCTACATTCAAGCACTGGCACACTGCACCCAGAGGACTGGCAATACATAAGCCAGGTGGCAGCACAACCCTGATGCTGCCCTGCCTGGGGCCAGCTCCTCAGGCACTTGCAGCATAGTGAATCCTGTCTCCAGGCCTCCATTCCTGTCCCATTGCACCAGACAATGGTTTTCCTCCTGCAGTATCACCAAAGGAAACACTGTGCCAATAACAACAAAAAGAATCCTTGGGGTTCAAGGAAGAACTACTTGGAAGGAACTCTCTTAACATCATGTAATTAGTGGGCTAAAGGAGAAAATCTGTGGATTAATCTAAAAAATGATGACAACTTGTTACGACTTGTATCTAGATGTCCCCAAAAGCCTCACGCAGTTACAGATGGGGCCTTGCAGAGGTGGCTGGATCTAAGTGCGTGATGCTGGGATTAAGGGTGTGTGATTACCAAATTAGTCCACTGACTGATTTGGCAGTTCTGAGTGTAGATAATGGGAAGGCCCACCCTGGGTGTGAGTGCTACCCTCCTAAGGGCATGCAGCCTGGATAGAATAGAAGGGACAGAAAGAGGGTTGCTATTGTTGCTTGTCATTTGCTGTTGCCTTCTGCCTGCCCTGATATGCCAGAGACTGTTTCTCTTCTGCAATGCCTCTCTGCCATGCCATACTGCCTTGGACCCATCCAACTACGACCTGAAACCTCCACAAATTGTGAGCTAAATAAATCTTTCCTCTTTTAACTTTGGGTGTCAGGTATTTTGTCTCAGCAAAGAGAAAAGTAACTAAGACAATTCATTTGATAAAAATCAATCAGCATTTCTAATTTTAAAAAAAGGTCCTGAACCGGGCATGCTGGTGCACGCCTATAATTCCAGAACTCACCAGGCTGAGATAGGAGGATACCTGTGAGTTCAAAACCAGCCCAGGTTACAAAGTGAACCCAAGGCCAGCCTGAACTGTGTAGCAAGAACTTGTCTCAAAAAAGACAAAAAAGGGGCTGGGGTTTAGGTCCATGTTACAAGCACCTGCCTGGCAAGTGCAAAGTCGTGGGTTCAATCCACAGTACCAAAAAAAAAAAAAGTCCAATACACTGGGCAAATCATAAATTCTTAACATGAGGATAAATGTCCCCCTGAGGGCCTATATGAGGAGAGAAGGTGAATGCGTAAATGGAAAAGAGAACAGTCAGGTGCAGCCCCAGTGCCAGGATACATGGAAACTTCTGCAAAGTCAGTGATGGCTCCTACTGGCACCTAAACAGACTCAGCCCAACTACTGGAGGCAAGTCACAGAGTTCATGGGAGTGGCTGGCTTCAAACACATTTTTCATTTTAGAATAGGCTCTCATTATAGTTCAGGCTGACCTTAAACTCACTATGCAGCCCAGACTGGCCTCAATCTCACAGCGATAACCATGCACAGCCTCCCAAGTGCTGAGATTGCAGGCATGCACCACCACACCCGGCTTCAAACACATGTTCAAAAGACTCAAGACTCTTACAGGCCCTGAGTAACTATTTAGGAAAATATAATAGGAAAACAAACATCAACAAGACAAAACATAAAGTGCTCTGGGATAAGATGAATAAGATAAATAAGATCTGTCACAGAAAGCTTCAGCTCCCAAATGTAGAAATCCAATCTCCCAGATGGCACAGAATGATCTACACTTGAATAATAACCACAATCTTTTTTTTTGTCCCAGACAGGATCTCACTGTATAGCCCAGACTTATGAACTCACTATGTTGTCCAGTCTGGCGACTTGTAAAGATCTTCCTGCCTCAGTCTCCCAAGTTCTGGGCACTACCATGCCCGGCCTACCTACAATTCCAGTCAGCACTGCTGCTGGCTCCAGGGGGACCACTCCACTAACAACCACCTCATTTATTCATGTAATGGCAAGGCTGTGTTGTTTGGAATGATAACGCTGGGTTTGAACAAGGAGTCAATCTTCTCAGATACTACTGGGGGAAAGTAACTGCAATACCTAGCAAACATCTTAGAAATTACTTTAAAATGGTTTTCATTTATTTATTTATTTTTTATTGTACCAGGGATCAAACTCATGACCTCATGCTTGCTAGGCAAGAGCTTGTGCACTGAGCTAAATCCCCAGCCCCTTAAAATGGTTTTTAAAAAAATTCATCCAGATCAAACACTGAAAGTACACAGTGAACACTCCTCCTCTTCTGTTCCCTCCCTATCCCCATACAGTGTGAAAGTCACTTATCAGCTTCCTGTTCATCCTTCCAGAATTTCATTGTGGGAAAAAAAAGCATGCAAATCTAAATCTGGTTCTCAATTTTCCTCTTTTAACACAAAAGATAACATGTTACATAGTTCCACCTTGGCTTTTCATCAACCCCAGACCTCCAAGGTCTCCCACATCTGCAGGTGAAACACACCAAACTCGCCCTTCAGCACAAGTTGCTCCTGTGAGCCCAAGTCCAGAGCCAGCTTGATCCTTTCTATACACAGGACGTCTGACAGAGCCTGGTTTCTACTGTTCTATCAACAGATCACAGAAGCCAAGAGTTTGTATTTTTTTGCCAATGTGACAGGCAAAAAGTGGTATTTTAGTGTAAATAAAGCTTAAATTTTGAAATCCATTTGACCTAGACATTGTAATTCTAACAACAGTTCAAGCAATGATCCAGCTGCAATACTGTTCATACTGTAGTTTCTAATACAAAATAATAATAAGGTTATTATTATGGCTTTAAGACCCTAAGAGAAGGGTTTGGCTTACATACAATATGCTTCTTGCTATGCTATGATTTGAATGTGGTTTGTTCCCAACCAAGCTTGCATTCAGGCTTCATTCCCCAACTTAACAATGTCGAGGTGGTGAGCCTCAAGAAAGGGTAAGCAGGTGGACAAGATGGGTGAATACTGTTTTGTGGAAATTCTCATGCCTGTGTTAGCACTTGAAATTCACAATACTGTGTTAGCACTTGCAAAAGCAAATTGTTTTAAGAGAGTCAGGCACTTCTCCTGAATGTCTCTTTCACCCTCCCACTCTGTGATGAC
Source organism: Hydrochoerus hydrochaeris (assembly GCA_004027455.1). Taxonomy (NCBI): domain Eukaryota; kingdom Metazoa; phylum Chordata; class Mammalia; order Rodentia; family Hydrochaeridae; genus Hydrochoerus; species Hydrochoerus hydrochaeris. The sequence continues at coordinate 90,654 of PVLA01003615.1, read as the reverse complement.
ATCTGCCAGGTCACATCACAGCCCAAAGGCTGAACAGATAGGGCTGCCCCTGTTAGAATTTTAGCCTCCAAAGCAGAGGTGGTGATACACGCCTGTAATCATCCCAGCACTCAGGAGCCTGAGGCAGGAGGATTGGTGAGTTTGAGGCCAGCCTGGATTACACAGTGAGATCCTGTTTCAAAAACAAAACAACAAAAAAAACTCAGCCTTCAAAACAGCAAGCTAAATAAATCTCTTTTACATATAAAGTACCCAGTCTCAAGTATTTAGTTACAGCAATAGAAAATGAACTAAGACAATTACCATACAAACAGATATGACATTATAAATCAATGTCACAGAAAAATGTATTATTAAGTAAAAAGAGGTTACACAGGCCTAAAATACTTCATAATACTAAATTATAAAATTACAAATAAATTAAAACATACTAAAAAACATTACTTTTTAAAACAAGCACACAATAAAAATACATATAAATTTAATATCAATTAACCATTGAAGAACAACTTGGGGTGAGGCTAAAAGGTGGCCTCAAAAAGTTATATCTTTGTCCCTGGAATTCCTAAATGTGAGCTTATTTGAAAACAAGATCTTTGGAAAACCAGGCGCAGTGATGCACACCTGTAATCCCAGCACTTGGGAGGCTGAGGCAGGAGGATCATTGCAAATTTGAGGCCAGCCTAGGCTACAAAGTGAGCTCATAGCCAGCCTGAACTGCATAGACCCTGTCTCAAAAACAAACAAACAAAAACCAAAAAATAAGATCTTTTAAGATATAATTAGACTGAGGATCTGGTGGCCTGGTGTAATGGTGCATGCCTGTAATCCCAGCACTCAGCGCAAGTGGGTTTCTGGTAATTCAAGGCCAGTCCAGGCTACGCAGTGAGTTCAGAACCAGTCTGAACTACATAGCAAGACCCTGTTTCAAAAAAATAAAAATAAAACACTGAGGATGTGGAAATGAGGCTATCTTGGATTATCTGAATGGGGCCTAGATCTATGAATGTCCTTCTAAGAGACAGAAGGGCACAGACACAAAGTCAGGCACTGGAGTGACATCCACAAGCCAAGGAATGGTGAGAGCAGCAGAGGTAGGGCAGGCTCTTTGAAAATGTCTCCAGAGGAAATTCACCTGGATTTTTGACTTCTAGGCTCCATATTCATGAGAAGGAAATTTCTGTTGTTTTACACAATCCTGTATGTGGTAACTTGTTATGGCAACCACAGGAAATTAATACAGATATTGTTACCAGGAGTCAGGTGCTACTGTGACAAATATTTAAAACCATGGAAGTGGCTTTAGAATTGAGTAATAGAGAGTAGAAAATTTTGAGGCTCATGACAGAAAAAGCCTAAATTAAAAGAACAAACTGTTGACCAAAATATTGAGGTCAGCTGGATATGGTGGCACATGTCCATAATCCCAGCACTCAAAAGGCTGAGGCAGGAGGATAACTGGAAGTTCAAAGACAGCCTGAGCTACAGAGTGAGCCAATGCCAGCCTGAACTGTATGGCAAAACCCTCTCTCAAAAAACAAACAAAGAGACAGAGAGACAGAGAGAGAGAGAGAGAGAGAGAGAGAGAGAGAGAGAGAGAGAGAGAGAGAGAGAGAGAGAAAGTAATACTGAAGTACTCTGGAGACTGAGGCAGAGAATTGTTCCAGTTTAGGAATTTGGGCCAGCTTGGGCAACATAGAAGACTCATCTCAAAAAAGAAGGAAGGAAGGAGGGAGGAAAAAAGGGAAGGAGGGGAATGGAAAGAAGTATAGTGGTTAAAGATGTTGCTGGTGAGGCCTTGGAAAGAGGAACATATTCTTGGACACTGGAAAAAAGCTGGTCCTTGTTATACCCTGGCAAAAGCTGGCTGCACTGCATCTCACTGCAGGGTGCAGAACTTACAAGCAATGAATATGGGCATTTGGCTGCAGACTTCCAAATAAGCTACAGCTTGGCTGCTTCTTGTTGTTTATATTAAAGTGCAAAAAGAAAGAGCTAAATCAAGGAAGGAACTGTTAAGCCAAAAGGAACCAACTCTAGGCCAGGTGTGGTGGCACACACCTGTAATCCTTACACTCAGGAGGCTGAGGCAGGAGGATCGCTGTGAAGTTCGCAGTCAGCCTAGGCTACATAGTGAGTTCAAGGCCAGTCTGATCTATATACTGAGATGATGTCTCCAAAAAAATTTGGTGATTTGAGGAATTCACAGCCTATGCAAACTGCAAAAAGATGTTGATGTTGGGAATTTCACTGTTAGGGCAGGTGTGAGTGGAGAGAAAGCCATGGGTATGGCTGGACTAAGTCTGCTAAAGACATCAGGAGGGTGATCCATGAGTCTATTTACCCTCCCAGCATAACAGGGAACAAAGGTGAAAGTACCCGAAAGACCTGTGCTGAGCCCTCTCATCAAGTGGCCTGGCTCCCTGTGACACAGAACTAAGTCCCACAAGTTTGGTTTGGTTTTTTTAAGATAGGGTCTCACGATATAGTATAGACTGCCCTTGAACTCACCAAATAGCCCAGGCTGGCCTTGAACTCTTGGCAATCCTCCTGTCTTAGCCTCCTGAGCACTGGGGTTAGCCCCCTAAGTTTATGAGAGTGTTGTACCTGGGGTAACACTGCCAATGGAGCTGACGGGGTCAAAGGCAGAAGCAAACACAGGTTTGGATGACCAAGATTCCACAGACAGGTGTGGCCTGGTAGACCCAGTTAGCTGCAAACATGCCAGCCTTTGTGGAGAGGCCGCAAAATGGCCTCTATCCCCTTCCCTGGTCCATTCCCTATGCCTTGGGAAAAGGCAATAAATGTCCCTGACATGAGCCAATGCCCAACTAGGAGAACCTTTCCATTGCTAAACCATGACCTAAGCAAAGACTGGAGAGGAGGGCCTCCAGGCTCAAATCTCAAGTCCCAAAGGGATTGCCATGGTCTTCAACCGGTGCTGACCAGCCCAGCCTCACACACTGGCTAGGACCCCGATAGCCCTTACCACCTGACCCCAAGAACTCTTCATGTCTGATCCGGCTCTCATGCTCTTCTGCCCAGGCAACCCTCCCCCACTGGGGAGGGTTCATCATGTCCTTTCTCCCCCACTAGGCTACCAGTACTCTGGTGTGGCTCTGCCCTACCCCAACCGAGGGTTCTGCTCCTGGCTGCTTTTGTGCAAGCCCTACACTCAGAAAGACCCAGACTCACAGCACAGGCCTCTGGCCTTCCCCATTGTCACCCCAAAGTGCTGCCTGGTATCTTGGTCTCTGCCCATGCATTCCTATCTCAAAGGAATCTCCTATTTTCTACACCCACAGCTGAGCTTTTATCTGCCCTCCCTGATAGAGACAGGCCACCTTCACCCCCAAGCAGTTCTCCTTATCCACTGCCATCGGCTTCTCTGGGGGCACTAAGGAGTCTTTCCACCAGATTAGTTCCTGAAGGTCCAACTTGGAATCCACCTGTCTCCCATCTACTGCAGGAAGGTCGCCTTAGAGGGCAATAGAAGTCCGGAAAGGCATGGACCTAGCTCTCAGGAAGCCGAGTTTGTTGGGAGAGAAGACTTAAAATCCTTGGAGCCAGGGATGATGGCACATGCCATAATCCCAGCACTCAGGGGGCTGAGACAAGAGGATCACCTCAAGTTCAAGCCCAGCCTGGGCTACATAATGAGTTTAAGGCCAGCCTGAACTACATAGTGAGACTATCTCAATAAATAAATAAATGGATCTGGCCAAAGATACCACTGACATATTTAAACCAAAACTGATCCACAGTATAAGACATCATGACATAAACAAGTGGCACAAAGGAACTTTTAGGGAGCTGAAGCCAGGTGTGGAACTGCACATCTATAATTCCAGCACTTTGGGAGGCTGAAGCAGTAGAATCACAAGTTCAAGCCCATCCTGGTCAAAGTAGTAACTCAGCAAGTCCCTGTTTCACAATTTAAAAAATAAAAATAAAAAAATTTTTAAAAGGAAAGGACCTGAGAGTGCAGCTCAGTGTGAAGGCCCCAAGTGTGAAGGGTTCGAGCCTCAGTCAAACAAACAAACAATGAAATTTAAAGAAATTTTTAAAAAATGTTATAGAGTAATAAACTGCTTTTAAAGAAGCAACTCATAAAAGAAGAAAAAGAAAATGGTCAATACCTCTATAAAATGATAATTCATTAATAAAGCACATAAGTTAAGATAAATTAGAATTTTTTCATCCAATGGGCAAGCGACTGAAGAGCCTATTTTATCTGCTAGACTCACCCACATGTGTGGCAATTTAGAAACACACTCTTTCTAAATAAGTCCAATGTTCATCTAAAAGGGTTAAGTAAATAAACCTTAGTAGCTCTGAGTAAAGGAATATTTTGTAGCCATTTAAAAGCATGAGGCTGTCAATACCATTCAAAATGGAAAGAAAAACCTTTCCAAAAGATGGTGTTAGGACAACTAAATAGAATGTTAGGACAATTATAAAGAATGAAGTTGGACGCTAATCTCAAACTATATACAAAGTTAATTCAAAATTGCTTAAAGAACGGCTGGGGATTTAGCTCAGTGGCATAAGAGTCTGCCTTACAAGTGAAACAGTCATGGGTTCAATCCCCAGTACCGATTAAAAAAAAAAAAAAAAGAATCTGCCGGGTGTGGTGGTTCAGGCCTATAATCCCAGCACTCAGAAGGCTGAGGTAGGAGGATCGTTGTAAGTTCGAAACAAACCTGGGCTACAAAGTGAGCTCAAGGCCAGCCTGAACTGCATAGAGAGACCCTGTCTCAAAGAGATAAAAAAAAAAAAAAAAATTTTTTTTTGCTTAAAGACCTTCATGAAATGCTAAAACTATAAGAATTTTATAGAAGAAAATATAGGCATAAATCTTTGTGACTTGGTTTAAATAATGGTTGCTAGACATGACACCAAAAGTACAAAGCAACCATAAAAATCAGGCTCATAATAATTAAAATATGTGTTTCAAAGGAGACCATCATGAAACTAAAAAGGCAACCCACGCCAAGCATGATAGCACATGCCTGTGATCCCCGCAAGGCCATCCTGGGTTACACAGTGAGTTCAAAGCCAGCTTGAGCTACACGGCAAGGCTTTGTCTTAAAAAAAAAAAAAAAAAAAAATTTAAAAGGAAGGCAACCCATAGAATGAGAGAAAATTTTTACAAATTTGAAGATCTTTTACAAATGAAAAGAGGGCCAAGAGATGTTGAGAGGAGGAAAAGGAGGTAAAAGAATTAAGATATGCTATGTACCACCTCCCCGCAGTGAATGTAATCCCTATTTACTACAAACACATACTAATAAAAAATTTTTTAAATCAATATGATAGGGTAACTATGTTTGAGTTTGCCAAAAACGTACTAATTTGATTGTATCCAATGCTAGAAGGAAGAAGAATCTACCCTTGTTCTCATACCAATCATTTTTATAGAAAACCTTTTCCTAATGTTTCTCTGGGTTCGTTCTTTTTCTTTCTTTCTTTCTTTCTTTCTTTCTTTCTTTCTTTCTTTTTTGGAGACACAATATAATTCAGGTTGGCCTTGAACTCAAGGTAATCTCTGCCTCCTTCCCCAGGGCTGAACTTACAGGTATGCACCACCATACCCAGCAGGATGATTTGCTTTCTTTGACAATCTTTAAAATTGAAATCTCTTCTTTCATAATAGTTAATCTTTATCATAAAACTAAACAAATCACCAGGTGTGGTGACATATACCTGTAACCCCTGGGGGGGGGGGGTGTCACTGTATGTTTGAGGTCAGCTTGGGCTACATAGAGTTCAAGGTGAGCCCGGACTACATAGCAAGACCTGGTCTCAAAAACAACAAACAAAAATAACTAAACAAATAAGAAAATAAAATGTTGTATCAAGTATATAAAAAATATTATCTGATAAAGAACTTGTATATAAGCTACAAAAACAGCTCAATCATTGTGGAAAAAAAACTCAATTTTAAAATGGACATGCTGGGCTGGAATATAGTTCAGTGGCCTGCCTGGCAAGCATGAGATCCTGAGTTTGATTCCCAGTTCCAAAAAAACTTTTTAAAAAATGGACTAGCCAGGTATAATGGCACACACCTGTAATGCTAGCACTTGGAAGGCTGAGGCAGGAGGATCATTTCAAGTTCGAGACCAGTCTGGTCTACAAAGTGAATTTAAGGCCAGCCTGAACTGCACAGCAAGACTCTGTCTCAACAAACAAACAAACAAACAAAAAATTAAAATAAAATAAAAAATAAAGGACCGGGCTGGGGATTTAGCTCAGTGGCATAAGCGCCTGCCTGGCAAGCATGAGGTCGTGAGTTCAATCCTCGGCACCAAAAAAAAAAAAGGACAAAAGAGAAAGAAAAAATAAAACTAGACAAAAGAACCTGAGTCAACTTTTCTCAAAACTTAAACAAATGACCAATAAGTACATGAAAAAGTACTCAACATCATTAGCTATCAGGAAACGCAAATCAAACCACAATGAGCTACCACTTCACACCCACTAGAACTGGATGTCTATAAACAAAAAGTCAGATAATAACAAGTGTTCGCAAGGATGTGAAAAGATTAGAAACTTCATACACTGACACTGGGAATGGAGAATGCTGCAGCCACTTTGGGAGCAATCTGGCAGTTCTTCAAATGATTAAATATAGAATTACCACACCACCCAGCATTCCACTCCTAGGTATCCACTGGAGAGAAACAAAAACAGGCAGACACACAAAAACTTCTACGTAAAGCTGCGTAGTACCATTATTCATAACAACCGAAAGGTGGAAAAAACTCAAATACTCCTTAACTAGTAGACAAATGAAAGTTGGTATATCCACAACATGGAATATTATCACACCACAAAAACATGAAGTACTGATATTCATACACCATGACCAACCTTGAAAACATGCTGAAAGAAACCAGTCACAAAATCACAGGATTCCACTTATATGAATTGTCCATTTGTCCAACACAGGCCAACCCATGAGGACTGAAAGTACATGAGCACAGCCAGGGGCTGCGTGACAAGAGCATTCTGGGATTTGTTGGTGGGGATACTGGGCAACTCCAAATACACCAAAAACCATGGGCTGGCACACTCAATGGGTGATTGTCAGGCATGAGAATTATATCTCAATAAAGCAACTAAAAACCAGCAATAATAAGCATGAAGTGAACCTAATCGGGACTGACACAGAAAGCCAGCAGCTTCACAGAGAATTGCAGATTCAGCTGGCCTGCTCTCTCCCTCTCAGCTTCACTCACAATGAGTCTGGGGGCACAGACATAACTTTCACCACTTTTCTTTACATAGTCCTGTAAGGTTTGATGGGGTTTTTTCAGCCCATTTGACTTTTTTGGCGGGGGAAATATCTCGCTGTGTAGTTTAGGTTTGCCTTGAACTCACTATGTAGCCCAGTCTGGCCTTGAATTCGTAGTGATCCTCCTGCCTCAGCTTCCTGAGTGCTGGGCTTACAGGCATGCACCATCACACTCAGCAGCCTATTTGACTTCTGACAGCAAACATAGACCAAAAGTCTTTTCTCTAAGACCCTTAATGACTACTAGTGGAGCTCCAGGCACTGCACACCATGCCCTACATTCATCATCACCATTCACCCATGTAAGCATTTTGCAAATGCTGGCTGGGGGCTGGGGCTGGTGCCAGGGACACAGATAACCAAGCTCAAAGGCTAGCACTACAGAGGTCAGGGACAAGTGAGCAGGGTACCACCACAGTGGCAGTGGACAAGCTGAAGCCTTCAAGGAAAGGTGGGGAGCCCCCTAGCTGAGTCTTCTTACAGACACACTAATTAATACTCATCTTGCCCCTTTCCACTCCCTAGAGCAGTGCAGGCCTCCTCAGTCGATACCCAAACCCTACCCACTGGCCAAGAGTACTCACTCCTGCCCTCCTCTACCTATTGCTCCTGCTCTAGAACTACTTCTGGGTCAGCATCCCCAGTCCCAGCCCCAGCCTGTGATCTGTGCCATCTCTGACAGGCAGCCCACACCCTCCTGGCTGGTCCCAACCCCTATTCTCTTCTTCCAACAGATACTCTGACCCTTGTGGATGCACCCCTGTAGTCCAGGCATGCAGTGTTGCTGTAGGGGTTCAGCTGTCCCCTCTTCATCTTATGCTCACTCAAATCCTTCCCTGCCCTCCTACCTAATCACAGCCCCTCTCTAGGCTCCCACGACATATCACAGTGGCCCATCGTCTTTCAGCTGTCATAGGCCAGCTTGGAGGGACCAGGGGTCAGGATATCCTTTGCAGTTGGGCCAGCCCATCCTGTGCAGTTGGGCCTCCCACAGTTAAAAGGTCCCCTCCTATGGGAATCTCAGAGCTCTCCCACCACACATGCCTCAGCAGTCTCAGCCTTACAGGAATCTCCTCTGGATGAATGGCACGGATGCTGGGAAGGCTGAAGGGGTTCAAACAGAGAGGAAGTTAAATATATTCCAGAGCCGAGTATGGTGGCACATGCCTGTAATCCCAGCACTCAGGAGGCCGAAGCAGAAGGACCGCCATGAGTTTGAGGCTAGCCTGGGGTACATAGTGAGCTCAAGGCCAGCCTGAACTATACAGCCTGAACTATATACAGGGTATATAGTTTCAAGTTTTGAAACTATATACCCTGTTTCAAAAAAGTAAGAACTGAAAATTTAAAAAATTTTTAAATAAATATGCCCTGGGGCCAGCAGTGTGTTACAGAAGATCAGGGATTTCCAAGGGCAAAGCCAGGAATGACGTGTCCAGGAAAGGGCCTGAGGTGTGAAAGGAGGTGAAGGTCAGTGGGGTGAGAGTCAGAAAAGGAAGGTGGCGTCTCTGTAAAAGTGGCTGGGACAAATGCCTGAGTGACGAGGAGGCCAGGAGCAAAGGCCAGAGCTCTTCCTCAGTTCAGGCATGGGTTTGGCAGGGGTCTCTGAGGACAGATAGAGTTCCTTGCCTCCACAGAGCAATTGGTCTGGGCTGGGCCCACGAGAGGACCTCAAATGCTGACACAGGCTGACATCAGGGAAATCCCTCTGCCTTCCTCACCACGAACTGCCTCTCCAGGCCCTCCACTCCAGAGATAGGGTGGAGGGGCCCCAGGGGTCAGGTGTGGAATATTCCTCAGGCTCAGCCTATCGCTCCCAGCCCTTCACCAATCCATCCCCTTCCTGAAGACTTGGGGTCCCTGGCATGCCCCAGAAGCTCTCTTGACTCAGCTCTAACATCTGCTCTCTTGCCTAGTGATTCTCAGGAAAGTACCACACACATCTGGGCAGGGCCACTATCTTATGATTCCACTTCAGACAGGCACTTCTATGCCCAGCACCCTCTATTGGCCTCTAATACCAAGCCCAGAAGGCAGACATGAACCAGGACAGTCCCATATGTCCATCTGTCTCCCCTGGGGAGACAGATGGATGCTGAACTGATGCTAGGAACCTCCAGGCTTCAGTCAGGCCATGCTGGAATGACCAGGAAGTCTCCATCCCCTTGAAACTGATAAAACAGCCCTTCAGTCCAGGATGATTCAACATGATTCAACAAGATTCCAGAGGGCTGGGGATTTAGCTCAATGGCATAAGCGCCTGCCTTGCAAGCATGCGGTCCTGAGTTCGAGTCCCGGTACCAAAAAAACCAAGATTCTAGAGAAAGGTGGTGAACCTGTGGCATCTCTGCTGCTGCAGACTGTTTGTATCACTGAACTCTCTAAAAGATTCGCCATCACTGCTCTCGAAGAAAACCCTACTCTTCTCAAACGGAGTGGCCAGTTCATAAAAGGGAGGGCTGTGACCCAGGCAAGGGTTGCTTCCTTGCTTAGCCCTGTCCAGGGGAGCCCTCCAATGCAGGGCCAGCTGTGTAGAGCATGAGCATCGGGCTGGTCTCCTAAGGACTCCCCAGAGTGCAGCAGTCAGGCTCAGGAGAGACACAACCCAGCCCAGGTAAAACAGTCACACAGGCCAACAGGTCAGCCACACACTGGCTAAGAGGCCCACAAAATAGGTCACTGTACCTGAAGCACTGTGAAACCCACCCTGCCTGATAAGGGTTGGGGCCGAGCAGCACTGTGGGGCTCCAGGCAAAGCCTTCACCAGACATCTCTCTCTGAGCTGCCCTTGGAGGCAGAGCCAACAAAACCAGCCTGGTGGTGTTGGAACCTGGTCTTCTAGGCTCTGCCCGGAGACCCCACCTCCACCCTGGCCAGCCTTTGTGGGCTAGGAACCAGGGTGGTGTCTATGGCTGCTCAAAGCTCAGTGGTCCAACCTGGAGCCAGGCAGCTGAGAGCAGTGAGGGCCTGGGCAGTCCCACAGGTTCCAGGAGGGTATGAAGCAGGGAACAGAGGTCTGCCAAAGTCACTCTTAGGCTCCTCTAAGTAGAAAGGGAAAGCTGCCACAAGGGACAAAGGGTACAGGGGGCTTCCCTGCCATGGAAAGGTACAGCCAGCCCAGGCCCCAGCCAGTTTGGGTCGTTGAGGAAACAGAGCAGCTATGTGACCCACTGTCATGCAGCAGCAGGCACCCGCCCCTTAGGCAGGGCCCCAGAAAAAGCACAGGGACAGCTCAACCATAACCCACGTGTCCGCTGGCACAGACCCCAGACATTGGCCCAGACCCCAACCCTGACAAGCTTTGAGCCCGCCTGCGTCCGCACCCCAGCCCACCCCATCTTGTGCTGCAGGATGCCCTATTAAGGGCATGGCTGCGGGGGCTCTGTAGAACCCGCCCGCCCCTTTCCCAGACCTGCAGCCATGGGCTGGGGGCGGGGGAGGGGGGTCACCCAGGCAGGAAGGCCAGCGGGTGGTCAGATTCTGTGTGGACAGTCAGGAGAGCCACCTCCATAAAGTGGTCAGCGGCCAGCTGTCAGTCTGGTGGACCCAGCGAGCACTGCAAGACCGCCCAGAGGGTGGGTAAAGTGGTGGGGTGCCATACCTTTGTACTTCTCCCGCACCTCTTCGTAAGCCTGGATGAAGTCCTGCTCGTCGGGTGCCAGGTTGGGCGTCAGGAGGGCGGCCATGCCGGCGGGCATGGGACGCGCCGCGCCGGACGCGAGGGACTGCTCCGGCCCGGGCTGCGCTCCGCTTCAGCAGCCGAGGCGCGTGCGGCTTAAAGAGGCCGCCCCCGCCCCGCCCCGCACCCAGGATGCCCCACGGACGGGGCGGGGCGGGCAGTGCCGGCCGAGGCTGGGCTCTGTCCCCCGAGCGCCCAGCCAGTGCTAGCACAGCCTCGGCCCTAAGCGCTTGGCGTCTGCGCGAGCGTCCCAGCGGGCGTATACCGCTGCTCGCTACCCACTCCTACAGCCACCAGACGGCTGGATTCCCCTTCCCTGTAGTCCTAGACCTGTGGCGGCCACTCCCCGATCAGATCAGCCCCAGCCAGCGCAGCAACCCTCCCTGCCTCGGCCAGCGACCTCACCTGGCCTCGCTTGTGCTACCTTTCTTCTCCCCTCCTTTGCTCTCTTCACTTAGAATTGCTACAACACTAGGAGATAATGTTGGCCTCTCTAATATATAAGAATCCCTTAGCCCAGCGTGGTGGGCCACACTTGTAATCCCAGTATTCGGGAGGCTGAGACAGGAGGAATGCTGTGAGTTCAAGGCCAGCAAGACCCTGTCTCTAAATAAATAAATAAAGACCGAGCCCCTAAAACACCAGAAAAAAAATTACGCATAAGAGGACTGAAAGCTGAGTGTGGTGGTGCACACTTGTAATCTCAGCACTCAAGAGGCTGAGGCAGGAGGATCACTAGGCCAGCCTGAACTACATAGCAAGACCTTCTCTCTCTCTCTCTCTCTCTCTCTCTCTCTATATATATATATATATATATATATATATATATGACTGGAACAGACAATTTACAGAGTCTTCCTTCATGGAACCCCCTGGTGTAATATTCCTTCAGACCTTAAATTCTGGGTGCCCTCAAAGCAGAAGTTCTAAGAACATAATCACAGAACATAAACAGAGAACACATCAGGGGCTGTCCCTTACAGCACAGCTAGAGACAGAGAACGCTACAGACCACTAGAGTCAGCAGCAGGTGCTACTGAGGGTCACTATGGCCCCACTCCATTCCTTCACATCTTGAAAGGTCCAGGAGATGGAAAAGACACTCATGATTCCTTTTCAAGTAGAAAAAAAATTACTTCATTCTTTAAAATCCTATATGAGAACAATCAGGTTGCCCACAAGCACCTGGGCCTGTGGGCTTTGGCAGTGTGGAGAGCTGCCCATACCTCTTCTCTGCTTCTGTTTCCATGAGTTGTTGCCATACCTTCCCCAGCGACCAAGTTCCCCAATACCTACAGTACTACCATCCCTCTAGGAAGTGGCCTCCAAGACTCCCCAACATGTGTTGGTCCACCTTCCTTGCCTTCTGCCCTCCTGATAACTCACCATGCCCCTGGGGGTCCTAGAAGATGGAATGGGTCAGTACTCACTTTCCCAGCACATTCTGCCCAATGACCTCCAGTTCTAAGTGACCCACTTCCCAAAGGGACTGGCTGCTCTCCAACTAACCACCCTCCAACTGCCCACCACCTCCCTCTGGGCCTCTCATTGGATTTTTCCCATTCTCCTCCTCAGAATGGCAGCTAATGTAGGACAAATCTGGACTTTGGCTCAGAAATAGTGGGGCTCTCACTGGCCACATGTTCTCTCCTTCCCTGCTTCTGTGCACATCCACCCCTATGTGGTAGCCAAGACTAGGAGCCTGGTAAGCAGTTTGGCCTCAGGGGCCCAGATAATGATCACTGTCTTATCAAGGGCGCTGGACTGGTATCAGGAAGCCAGCAATGACAGGCTGCAGCAAAAAGCTGGGCTTCTGGCCTCTCACAGCTGCCAGGGCCAGGACAGTAGGTGGCGCTGTGTTTCCCGCACTCACCTGAGACAAGAGAGGCCCTGCCCGACCTGCATGCAGATCCCCTTCTGGCCTCTCCTAGACCAAATACTTGCAGACAGCAGGCAGTAGGTAGTCAATCAACAGTCCTGTGCTTGTGTTAACCAACCAAGCTGACCAGGCCTTTCCACATTACCTGCAATGCGGATGACAGCCCGGTCTGCAGGATCCAAGACACTCCCATTGCCTCCAGAGCCACCTCCACTACGCCGGCTCCGCTGAGTTTTCCCAAGGTTCCAAGGCAGTGTGTCCCCAGGGCTGGGGGAGCCACTGCCTCCATTGGAGCCACTTTCAGCCACTGCTCGAACTTCGGAGTCCTCACCCGACATGGCCTCCTGGAGGGAAAGCAGGAAGGTCATACTTTGGCAGGTGAGAAACCGATACTGCACACTGACCCACCACCTCCTCAACCTGAACACTGACCCCAATAACCTGGACACTGACACCACACTCCTAGATGTTGACAGTTTCTCCCCTCTTCCACATCCAGCCTTCTCCTCAGACACCTGCACAGTGACACTCAGACACTGACCTCACCCCCTGCAGTGTATCACAACGTTGACAATCCTCACATTGACAGTCATTTCCTTCACACAACCACTGACCACCCAATAACCATCCCTATCACAGGACACCAATTCCAACCTCTCTTGTCAAGTGATCAAGTGGGAGGGAGGAGGTAACCAACCAACTTAGACACAGGCCTAAACGCTCTGCATCCCAACTCTGGATTCCCTCTCATTTAATCTTCCAGTCTGCAGGCAAGGGAGGCCATCCACAAGCACCGGCAGGCTCCCTACTCTCCTGCCTCAGGAAGAAATCCCACTCCCAAGCGCAGACCCTGGACGCTGGCACTCTAGCTCCAAGCTGTCTCAGTCTGTAGGACTCCCCACCACCTCACCCTACCTCCAGCCCCCTACAGTCCCACCTCGATCTCTGCAGAGAAGACCTATAAATAGCTGAAGCCGCAGCAGCGTGGGCCGCGGGAGTGAGGCTGCGGCAAAGCTGAGCCAGAAACCAAGCCACTGCTCAGGCAGCCCGCCCCGCTCCCTGCAGGCGCAGGCAGGGAGCACGCATACCCACGCGTCCGCAAGCCCCAAGGGCGCTGGCATGCAAGAGGTGAATGGGGCTCTGTCTCAGCGAGGGTGGGTTGTTGTGGGGCACAATGCGGGTTCTGTGCCTTCTCCCTCGAGCCAAGGGCTGAGAAGGAGAGTGCGGGCATCGAGCTGGAAGCCCCCCTTCCCAGGGTCCCTTGGCTTCCCACCTCTGCTACAGCCCAAAGCCTGGCGCAGCAGCCTTCCCTACCCACACACCCCGCACACTGCCTGTCCAGTTCCGCATCTCTGGCGCGTTAGAAGGTGCTGTCTTCCAAGGGACCGCAGGATGGCCTGCGACACAGCCCCTAGTTCCGGGTGGGTGGCTTGCGGCCAAGATCCCACCCTAAACCCGCAGCTCCCACATGCCGTGCACCTCTCTCCCCCAGCCGGGTCCTACGTGCCTGGTGGCTCCGCTCGCCTCTGTTCGGCTGCTGAAGCCAGATTGCTGGAGCCCGGGAAGCCGCGGAGGCAGCGCGGGCGGGGCGAGCCCGGAGCCCCGCCCCGGTTCAGCCGGCTCCGACTTAGAGCCGCGCCGCCGAGCACTACCAAGAGCGTGCAAGCAAGCAATGTCCGCGTGTCGCGGGGAAGGGAGCTCCTGAGGCCACCGATCTGCAGCCTGCGGTGCAACTCTGCCGGGAGGCGCCCGCTTGGTGCGCGCACCTCTGTCGGACGCAGCCTGTGCGTGCAGGGCGGGCCGGTAGGCAAGGAGACGCCGCTGGGCTAACGTACGTGCCACCAAGGCAGCGTGGGGTCGCCCCGGTGCGTTCGGCCCCGCCCAGCACCCGCAACCTTGGTCAGCTGCCTGCTGTCGCCCCCGCCCCGAGAACAGTCGACCCCGACCCTGGCCGAGACGAGGCCCCTATGCCCCAAACAGAGGTCGGATTTTGAGTTTCCAGGGCCCTTCCGCCCGGTCGCGCACAGGTTTTATTCAAAGGCAGAAACCGCGCTCAGGCGAGGTCGGGCCAAGACGGGCGTGTCCAGTCGGCGCACCGTCCCGCTGGGCTCTGCTGACCCCTGGCGGTGGGTCCGGCGGAGGAGGGCGACGGCCCAGTGCTCTGGTGGTTTGGCCCAAGCTAGCTAACGCTGAGCCAGGCATGCAGAGTGGGAATTTGAGGAGCAAGCCCAGCTGGAGTCAGGTGGCCGGCGAGGGCCCTTAAAGTTCAAGAGGGGTTGCAGAGGAAGCGTGGGGCAGGCGCTTGCAGGTGATGAGGTGAGTGGGCAGCGCCTGGGTGTCGTGGAAAATGACAAAGATGTTGGGCTGGTTGAGGCAGTCCACAGCGCTGTCGTAGCGCAAGAGGGTGTGGCCGGAGGCCCGCAGAGGGGGAACCCGCAGACCCCGGTGGCCTTGCCCGTAGTCGCCGGTCAAAACTCGTGCCACGAATACCGCCTTGTGGCCATCGTCGTTGGGGGGTGAGTATCGGTCCTGCACCGACAGGGAGGCGCGCTTGGAGAAGTACACGCCCCGCCCGTAGAGCGTCCCTGTGGGATGTAATGGGCAAACAAACGTCACAACATTGGATCGGCTGGGCCTTCTGCCCCTCCCCGGTCCGGGCCTCACCATTGCGGCCACAGAAGCTGCGGTTGAAGCCGTGCGCACAGATCTCAGGCACCGCGGATGCTGACGTCCCGTGGTACAGGACCTGCTCTACAGGGTGCTGCGTGCACCGCTGAACCAGACGATCCCGGTGCAGCTGGTACTGCTGCTCCAGCAGCGGGTGTGACACACGCTGCACCTGCAAGGTTAGTGGCAGTCAGAGGCGGCTTTATTGGCAGTTCCTCCTTGCACCGTGGACTATCTTAGGATGGAGCTGAGCTCAGCCATTAGGAGCCTTCTGGTAGAGGAATTTAGACCTGGGAGAGACCTTGTAGCCCCCAACATACCACCTTCATGGGGCAAGTGGCATGAAAAGGCTTCCAGGGAGGCCTAAGCCCTCCAGGGAGGACTGTAGTAGGGTAAAATCCATCTGCTCACCAGAAAGCAGAACCTGCAGCTACACCTGTTCAATGAAAAATCCAGCAAGGTGCCTGTCCTGTCCTCAGGACTTCATTCCCAACACCAAGAGATGCCCACAGACCTTGAAGTGCCGGAAGACCCAGGTAGTAGATAAGGCCTCAAGCAGCCAACTCAACAGTCAATCCTAGAGGAACAAACTCCAGAACCCAAACAGACAGAATTTTTGTTTGCTTGTTTGTTTTTGTTTTTTGAGACAGGGTCTCTCTATATGTAGTTCAGGCTGACCCTGAACTCACTAGTTAGCCCAAACTTGTCTCGAACTCTTGGCAGTCCTCCTGCCCCAGCCTTCTGAGTGCTGGGATTATAGGCATGCATCACAGATAGCTTCCTTTTTGTTTGTTTTTGTTTTGTTGTGCTGTCAAACAGAATTTTAAAAAGAAATTCTAGGGCTGTGGATTTAGCTCAGTGGTGTAAGCACCTGCCTGGCAAGTGTGAGGTCATGAGTTTGATCCCTGGTACCGGAGAAGAAAAGAGAAATTCTAATTGGGCTACTTTCAGAACAATGCAAAAGAATACCACACCCATAAAAACAAGACCAACTGTTGGGAAACAGTCTAAAAATAAGAAAGAGCTCTCATGTTAAAAATGGGATTGTTGCCAGTTGTGGTAGTGCATGCCTGTAATCCCAGCACTCAGGAGGCTGAGGCAGGAGGATTACTGAGAATTCAAAACAACCCTGGGCTACACAGTGAGTTCAGGGACAGCCTAAACTACATAAAACAAGCAGCCTGCCTCAAAAAAAACAAACAAACAAAAACAACAAGAATGGGACTGCTGGGCTGGAGATTCAGCTGATGGGATTGGGTCTCCTGCACAACAGGAGGAGAAGGGAGAAGATGAGGCAGAAGTAAGAGGAGAAGATTGCTCAGTAAAATTCTTTGGGTGTGCCAGATAATGAATGGTGAAAGTTAAAGACTCAGTCAGAGAGTCTAGATGGAATAAGGAAATGATGCAGAGAGCAGGGCTGCAGGAAAGGAGGTAGCAAATGATGAGTGAACACGAGTGAGGCAGGTGAAGGAAGCAAGTCTGCATCACAGGACCTCCCCCAGAAGATGAGACACGGTGGGACCCACATGGAGGATCATTTCTGAGCTGAAGGCAACACCTCCAGATGGGGAGAAGCTAAGAAATGCCAAGAAGAGTGATGAAAAAGACACGCCTCTGGAGCCTGACAGGAAACCCTCAACCTTTGAAATGAAGAAAACTTTACAAGCATATGCCAAGGTCAATATAAAAGGGGTTTAGCTTATTGACACGAGCACCTGCCTGGCAAACGCAAGGTCATGAGTTTGACCCCTGGTACCCAAAAACAAACAAATAAATTTTAAAAATATAAAAGTTGAAATAAACCTCACATTGGATTTCTTACCACCAATACAAAATGCTAAGAAACTATGGAGAGGTTTTTTTTGTTTTTGTTTTTTACTTTTCACATTTCCCATATGCCTGGCCTCCCAAGTCCTTCTCGGGCTTCTGGGCTTTACTAGGGCTCCCCACCAGTTATTCCTAGACTTTTTGAGAGACATGTCTGTGCTCAGAGTTACCAAACTTGACAAGTCAGAATACCAGAAAAGGGCTGAGGATTTAGCTGAGCAGCATAAGTGCCTGCCTGGCAAGTGTTAGGTCGTGAGTTCAATCCCTGGTACCAAAAAAAAAAAAAAAAAAAGGAAGAATGTTGGCAAAAAAGAATACCGGAAAATAACAGAAAGAGGGACCAGGGATGTAGCTCTGTGGTAGTGCACTGGCACAATGGGTTTGACCTACAGATACACACAGCACACACATACATGAAGAGGCTGCCACGTGACAGTGAGCCAGCCTGGTCCTTTACTGCCCAAGTGACCTCTATTGGAGGCAGAAGGGCCCCTAAAACAGAAAAGGGAATCTTTTGTGAAAATAAGTAATCTTTACTATAGTCACAAGATGGCATCACCACTCCAAGATCTAGACGAGGATGTGTCTCATGGAGAAGGCCACATACCCCTCAGGAGGGAGCCTCACCCCTGCTGGTCAGATTCCAGGCCTCCCTAACCTCTCTGTTCTTTGGTCTTCCCCATCAGACTTTGTGAATGACCTCTGGGCAAGAACAAGGCTAGAGAACCCTGATGCTCCCTCATCACCAGGTCAGTTCCAGCCTGCCTACACTGAGCACTCCTGGCCAGGTGACACTGACGCAGGGGACTGTGGCAGCTCACAGGGAACCATGAAGCCAGTGAGCAGGGTGTGGGCTCACCTGGATGATGCAGATTTTGCTGTGAGCAGCACCTAGGGTGTTGTAGAAGGCCTGTACCACTTCCTGGAACTCCTTGGTATTCTCTGCCAGGCCCTCCAGTCTACCCAAGGGCTCGTTCAGCCTCTGCTCTGGCACTAATATGAGAAGAGAGGCAGCAGGGTCATGCCTGGGGCACGAGCCCAATAACCACCATTCACCCTACACCCCAGCCCAAGGCTAAGACTCACAGGTGGTGCCTGAAACCCCAGAGGGGAAGGCCAAACTCTGATCCCAAGGGGCAGCAAGAAGTGCAGTTAAGTGGCGGGCTGCACGAGCAGGCTGGGCCCCAAAGCCACGAAGACGAATACTGTCACCGCACAGGGCAACACTCACACCATGGCACCGTTCCAGGGGAGCACACAGTTCTGTGGGCAGCACATGGCCCTGGAGCCTGACTGTCTCCTCCTGGAGGTGTTCCTCCAAGGCAGCTGTTAGTGCCCGGTCTAACTCCTCCATATCCTGCTCAAAAGACACGTGTACCACCAGTCGGGCCCCATTATCAGAAGAGCCACCCAGGGACTCTTCTGCCTCCAACAGGGGCTGCTCCAAGAGGGAGAGGGCCAGGGCTCGCCTTATTGTAGCAGCTTCTTTCTGCTCAGCCACCTGGTCCTGAGACTTCAGTGAGCGGTGGAGGGCCAGCTGCAGTGCAGCCTCCTCCTTCAGCTGCTCATGCTCAGGTGTACCAGTGTTAGGTGCCACAGGCTCCTCCCCAGCTGCAGATATACTCTCCTCTTCCTCTGAAGTTGCTGCGTCCTCTGGTTGTTCCTCATGATTCTCCTCCTGCAGCATCGGGGGCTGCCAGTGCTCCAGATCTAGGCTCTCCAAGGTGGCCAGCATCTCTTGGACTTCCTCTAGGGGTAGAGAAAGGCCACTGTGTCATGGAGCAGGCCCAGCCATGGAGGCACCAAAGCACAATGAGTTGTAATAGATGAAAAATGGAATGAGTTCAGGGGTATAAAGTGGGCCTAGAAAGTGGGAGTGCAAAGTGGGCCAGAGGGTGAGATGAAGAAAGGACCACAGGACATTCTGGCATCTTGAGGGAGCCCTACCCAGGCTCACATTCTCCTGGTCAGCACTTGTACTCTCTGGGGGCCACAGGGTGTGACTGTGTGCAGGAAGGACCTGAAGGGCCTCTGTGGGATCCATCTGTAGGGAAAGGATATCAGGGTCATCAGCCTCTGGATGAGGCTTGAGGAGGTACCTGGGGCTGGGAGGTTGAGGTGTACAAAAGGGGAGGAGTGGGTAAAACTCCACCTCTACCTCTTCAGAGTTTGTGTCCACAGTAGCACTGGCCAGATGTTCTGTCCCAAAGACACACTGGAACTGAGCCTCTAGGACCTGAAGAAGGTACTGTCCTTCTGTCCCCAGCAGGAATCTGGCACTGCCTGGATGCCTCAGGCTCAACATGTGGCAGCTAATGCTGCCCAGCAGACTCTGAAGCAACTCCTGGGCTGCTTGGCATGGGGCCTGGGCTCCACAGAGCTACAAGACCATAGCAGAGGGACAGTTTGCAGGTTCAGACCACAGGAAAAGTGTGAGGCTCCTGTAGCAGAAGGGCCCAGAAATGAAGAATTCCCAGGAGTCACTCACCCGAAAGCCTGTCACATCCATTCCTTCAAGTGGGAAGAGGGCAACATCTCCCAGGCTGGCAAGAAGGTCCTCATGATAAAGTTGCAGGAAGCGCATCGCCCCTGGCTCCATCAACAACACAGTCTCTACCCGGCCCTCCTGCCCCAGCATCCCCACATGCCCTGGGCTCTCCAACCCAGCCTTCCCTGGAGAATCCCTAGTGATTTCCACTGGATCCACCAGCCCCTCCTGCTCTGGTGAGCTCATGGCAACTCCCAAGAGGCCCGCCTGCATTAGCAGATCCAAGGGTCCTGGGCCCTCCTGCCCCAGCAACTCCTTAGAGCTTTCCATTGGGCCTACCAGTCCTGGGCTCATAAGCCCAGCCTGCTCTGGAGACTCTATAGTTTCTAGGCTCATGGTACCCTCCTGCTCCAGAAGCCCCACCAAACCCTGGTTCACCAGCTTCTCTTGCTCCAGAGCTCTCACAGTTCCCAATTCATCTAGCATGACCTGTCCTAAAGCTCCCTCATGACTTTTTCCCAGAGAGGCTCCTAATTGCCCTGCTGCCTCCCCAGAGTCTATAGTCATAGTCCCTGCACCCTTCGGGGCCCCTGCCAGCCCTCCAGCCTCCAGGAGACCATGGTCCACATCGCTAGGACCCATTGTGGATAGGTGGTTTCCTCTAGCAGTGCCCTCAGCAAGCTCCTCAGGCTCCAGGACTTCATAGTGGGGGACCAGGCTCAGCTCTGAGCCCTGCAGCCAGTGGTTCTGCTGTAACACCCGTTCTGCCACTTGGAGGGGAAAAAAGGACAGACGGTCCATCAGGTTTCTGTGGGAGAGGGAAGGTCCACCTGGGTCTGTTCTGCATACTCACCCTGCCACCGCTGGAAGGAGACGACAGTGCCCAGCTGCCTAGGCAGGCTGCGCAGGCCCTCCAGGGCCCCACCACCACTGCGGCGCTCGTTCTCCAGGTATAGCTCCAGCAGCAGCAAGTCCACAGGTGGGCTGCTCCCTACCACACGCACTGCTCGAGCCTGGGGCACTCGGGCCAGAGACACAGAGGCCCCATCCAGGCCCAGATTCTGAGCCTGCTCCTTTAGGACCTGGAATTCTGTGGGAAAAATGCAGGTAGGATTTGGACATCTTCCCTAATCAGCACCTCAGCTCTGGTCCCACCTCTTACCTGCTTCAGAAAGAGGCATGGGCAGCTGGACCAGGGCCCTGTCAGGCCTGGGGCTGGCCAGGGCACGGCAAGGCCGCACTGGGTGTCCCATGGCACACAATAGGGCCTGAACATGCTGCTCTAGACTCTGGGGTGTGGTGCCAGCTGGCAATCCTTGGAGGAGCAGGCGGGTAGTGGCACAAGGTGGGGCTGGCCGCAGGCATAGGCAAGCACCTTGCAGTCGATGCTCTGCCTGGGCCAATACCCTCCAAGCATCTGCGAGCAGGTACAGGGAATCAGCGCTGTTGTGGCATCAAGACTCTCAGGCTGCCCCCTCCTGCAACCCTCTCACCTGCAGGTTCTTGAAAGGTGAGGATGCCCCCACGGCCAAGTCTCTGCCAGCTCAATATATGCCCCCCACCAGATCGTCGGTGGTTCTCAAAGTAAAGTATGAGCAGCTCATCAGGCACATCAAGGGGCAGCCCGTGGACTTCCACTGCCGTCCCTGGCTCCCCTTCTGCCATTGTAACCCTGAAATGAAACATTAGGGTAGGAGGGAAGCTTGCTCCACTTCCTCTAAGTCCTGTTGGGTCTGTCCAGCTGACTGGAGTACCCTTCCTGCTCCCTCCCAGGGCTCCTTCTTTATATCCCCAGGGTGCTACCCATTGTGGGTACCCCCACATCCCACACTTCTCTATATCCCCAGGGTGCTACCCCATTGTGGGTACCCCCACATCCCACACTTACACGCCCCCTGCCAGCCAGGCCTTCAGTAGGGACTAGGTGCCTGCCTGCATTTCTGCCTGAGATCGGAGAGGAAAACAAAAGTGAAACTAACTAAAGCAAACAGGCAGGGAGGAGCCAGGCCTCAGGCCAGGGCCTGGTTTCTGTGGCCTAGGTACTACTTCTGCTGTAGTCTCAAACTCAGCCCTGTAGGAGGTGATAGCCAGGCAGAGCTCTCAGAACCCTCCCACCAGCCCAGTCACTGGCTAGGACCCACTCCAAATTCTGCTTTGGCAGGGTGGGCAGGAGTGTCCTCTGGCTGTCCTCTATTTCTTACCCTTTCCCTGTGACCTGGAAATGGCCAGTTACCTTCCCTACTAAATGTACCAAGCAAGGGGACTTGTGTAACTGCTCCTGGTGTAGGGTTTCCAGGCCTCTGTCAGCATGAGCAGCATTGGATCTCCAGGCCTGCCCTGGCTGAGGCTGGCCTTCAGCTACTTTCCCCAAACTGATCCTTAAAGTCACCAGGAGACCAAGCCTCACACATAGGTGCTGAGGGTGGGCAGCTCCAACCCTGACACCAAAGACTTCCATCTCAGCAGAGATCAGCTTTGGGTCAGAGGGTGGTCTCTCATTCTCTCAGCTCTCTCCAGCCCTCACATCTACCTAACCCTTCCCATCTCTGCTGGTATCTTTGCCCTCATCATGACCAATCACAGAAGAGCAGGCATTGCGCTGACAGGCTTACATCCAATAATCCTCACCACAAAAGGAGAAATGGAGGAACAGTCAGGGCCAAGGGCTCTGCTGGGCCTCACACCCAGGCTTATGGAGACTCCACATTCCCACCCACTCCAGGTGCCCCTAGCCTCTGAGCTCTTTTGCCTCCCGTCCTTCCAAGATTGTGCCCATTGCTGCTCTCCACTCCCATCCGCCAATAACGCCAGCCCACCTCTGCTGTTCTTTCACAGGGTCCAGACCCTTGTTCAGCCCACTCTCTCAGCACTGCACACCTGGTACCTCCGACGCAGAAGACAGATTCTGTGTCCTTCACCTGTTACTCCTTAAAGCATGATTTGTGTGTTTTTCTGAGCCAGGCAGGGATTTAAAAGCTGTTTCTGCTAAAAACTGTAACTCTTCACTTATGCCTGTAGATGCCCAATAGGTAACTAAAAGTAGAACAAAGTTTGACTGTCATTTTATAACTCTGAGTCAGATTCTTCTTAGCTCCCTGGATACAGGCATGTTAGTCATATAGAGAATGTGTCGAAAAGTTGGCAAAACAAGGTGCTTTTTTCATTCTTGTTTTTGCTTGAAATACTGGTCATTGAACCCAGGACCCTCACATCGAAGGTCCTTTTTCCAGTTTATTTATTTATTTATTTATTTATTTTTTAGTACAGGGACTCAAACTCAGGGCCTTGAGCTTGCCAGGCAGGCGCTGTGTCACTGAGCTATATCCCTGGCCAAATCCTCCTTTATCTTTTTGTTTGTTTGTTTGTGTTTTTTGAGATATAATTGCTCTATAATTTAGGGTAGCCTTGAACTCAGTATGTAGGCCCTGGATTTGTGGCGATCTTCCCAAATGCTGGGATTACAGATATGTACCAGTATTTATTTATTTATTTTCTCTTTTTGAGATAGAGTCTCTCTATGCAGTTCAGGCTGGCCTTGGGCTCACTTTATAGCCCAGGCTGGCTTTGAATTTGCAACAATCCTCCTGCCTCAGCCTCCCAAATGCTGGAATTACAAGCATGAGCCACCATGCCCGGCCCAGTATTTATTTTTTATTTTGAGACAAGATCTCACTAGGTTTCCCAGGCAGAACTCAAATTTGTGATTCTCTTGCCTCTCCTTCCCAAAATGAAAACAAAGCTTTTTAACGTACCTTTTCTTTACCTTTCCTTCACTAGAGTACACCCCCTCTAGCCACTGTTAAGAAACCTTTCTGTGTTTTCTCTTATCTCCCAATTAAAGTTTTGTCTGTACATTCATAATTTTTCTTTGGTTTTTGTTATCACTAAAGCAAGTAGTGATGCTAGCCAGTGCCATCTGCACTGTTCCTGCCCCCCACCCCTGTCTCCAGCTGCTGGTATTTCTTGCTGGATGGCGACCCTACCTTCTTCACCTCCTGGTGCCATTCCCATGCATCCCCATGGTGGACGCTCCACAGAGCAGGGCGAGCCTTTTAAACTGGCACCATGAGTGATACAGATCTCAAGACTGATAAAAGTAACAACTAAAGGTCTTTTGGGGCCAGACTGCTCCACCTGACTGGCCCCAGTCCCCTCTCTGCCCTGATGCACACATCCTGATGCTCACTAGGCTCAGCTTCTCACTTTTCATCCACAACTATAAACTCAGGGGATGCACAACCTGGCCTTTCCCACAGAGCCATTTGACCCTCCTTCTGCATTATCCCCTTAACTGCCACTTAGTGGAAAATTTAGCATGAGGCTAAAAACCCTGAAGGGCCTCTCACTTGCCCAGCCTCCCCACCACCACACACATACTTCTTTTGTTTTTGTTTGGTGTTTTGAGAGAGGGTCTCACTATGTACTTCAGACTGGTTGAATTTGCTCTATATCCCAGGCTAGCCTCAAACTCACAGCAATCCTCTTACCTCAGCATCCCAAGTGCTAGAATTACAGGCATGCATCACCACACCCAGCCTGCCCAGCCCCTTCTAAAGTCCTATACTCAACTTTGTATTTCTCATTTTTTCTAAAAATCTTTCAAATTGTATGAGCTTCTGCTTCTGTAAAACCTGTTTGTCCACTGTGCTCTCTAACTTCTCTTCTCATAGGATTCTTTGCCTCCAGGCTGTACATTGCTATCCCAGTTCCAATTGCAGAATCTGCCACTGTGAACTCATTAAACTGGTGGTAGCTTGAAATCAATCATCGTGAGAATATTTACACCACTGGCATCTGCCAAAGCTACAGATTAGGGTTTCCCTTCACTAGATCCATTGGTTGAACACTGAACCAACACATCAAGGACAAAAGAGAGGGCCTTTTCTTTCATTTTCATTTTCTTTTTCTTTCTTTCTTTTTTTCTTTTGGTGGTCTTTTTTGAGACAAGGTTTTGCTGTACAATTTAGGCTGTCCTTGAATTCACTTTGTAGCTCAGACTAGCCTTGAAATCACAGTGATCCTCCTGCCTCAGCCTTCCAAGTGCTGAGATTACAGGCAGGAGAGGGGTTTTTTCTTAACCAATGCTTGGCCTAGGAGAGCCCAGCTGCCCAAGAGCCAGGGAACACTAGAATGTCCCCCTGCCTGAGCTACTACAGAGGACTTGAGACCACCCAGAGGACACCCTGCTGATGACAGCCAGAATTTCCTTAAGAGAATCTCCAGAGCCAAGGCAGGAAGTTAACCTAGCCTCAGGTTGCTAACAGTATATGAAGATACAAAGACTTGAGAACAAGAGGTGTATGTAATGTTAGGGAAACCGAGGCACAGCCAAGACCACGAGGCACGCAAAGTTGAAGCGGTGTTTGCCGACCAGGTGTGATTGGGCCAAGTGCAAAAAGACCGTTGGCCCTGAGCAAGAGGTGAGGGCATATCTTTATAGGGGAGTTTAGGTAAGGGACTGACATATTGCCAAGGAGGGGTGCAAAATTCTGGGTCTCTGCTCTTTGCAGGTTGAGCCGTGTGTGGCGGCTGCTGGCTTTCTGTTGTACCCCTAGGTGCGAATAACAGATCTGTTTGAGGGAGTATTTTTCTCTTCTAGTTGGGCTGGGGTCTAGTTCAGAGACCTGTGGAATGGTGCCTGGCCACTTGGTTTCTATGACTGGCAAAATGGGCATTTAAACCGGTAGGCGGCTAGGTTTGGGATAGACTTGGATGAAAAGAGAAAAGGAACGCTGTGTTTTAAGGCTAGGAAAAGTGTTCTTGGAGCTTCCGCTAATTCTGCCCTGTTGCCATCAATTTCCTAATTGCTTGAACAGCAAGAGAGCCAAATTGCCAGCACAGACCCTTTTTCTTCAGATGTTTTCAGCTATCAACTCCCAATCCCACCCCTCTGCACGCAGTGTAAGGTAAAGGACACCGCCTCGCATCTCAAAAGCTGAGACTAGAAGGTTTGGTTTCCGCGCTGAAACCCGCCCCGCCCATCATAAGCCCCGCCCCATCACAAGGTCGGGCCCCGCCCCATCACAAAGGCCCTCCCCGTCTCGTCACAAGGCCCCGCCCCGTCACAGTGCCCAGCTGCGTCTCCCTAGCTGCAGGCGCAGGCCCAGCGGAGTCGGCCCCAGAGCGGTGCGGTTGCGGACGCACCGACCATCTCCGCGCCACTGCGCAGCGGACACCAGCGGACCTGCCTGTGGCGCCCCGGGATCGGTGAGTCCCCGACCCGACCCTAGGAGCTTATCCTGCCCGCGGCAGTTGCCGGGTCGACTGGCCGCCCCCGCGTCTCGGGCTCTGCGCAGCCAAACGCGGCCACCTCTAGTGGGTCAGTCGGTCCGGCCAGGGCGAACGGCCCACTCAGCCCTGGTGGCGGCGGCAGTGGGGGCAGGGAGCCGCGGAGGCCAGAACCGGGAGGGAGGGGGCGGCGCGCTGCGCTGGATCCGGACCCGCGCCCCGGCGCCCCTGGCTCGGCGGGAGGGCCCACCCACCCTCGACACACACCCTGGACCACCGCCCCACCCTCGTGGTCCCCAACCCGGGCGTCCCCACGCCTGCTTTGTTTCTCAGTACGCCCTCTGGTCGCTTCCATCCCCCACACACCCCCGCACCCCGCTGTTGCTGGCGTACCCCACTGGCAGACACCCGGGCAACCAATCCAGGCTTTCTCCCGCTCCGGGAGCGGGAGCGAAGGACTGTCTGGCCCCGTCTTTGGGAGGGGGATCAGGGCTCCATTGGTCACAGATGGCGTGGGGATTTCCTGGGATAGAAATAGCTGCAACCTCTGGTCTCGTCAAGCTGCTTAAGGGGCGGAATGCGAAGGGGAGGGCCCGCCGGGCACACCTCCACGCGTCCCCAGCCATGCCCCCTGTCCCCACCCAGCTAGCTGTCTGATGCTAGGAACTGACAGTGGGAGAAGGCTCCACCAAAGCTCCAAATTTCGAGACAGCCAGCCTTCCCCTCTCCTCCCCTCCCCCACCTCCTGGGTCGGCCTAGAGTCACCCAGTCGTCCCCACTTGGTTCCTCTGGCCTCATTGCTTCAGGGTTCCCCACACGCTAGGGCAAAGGTCATGGTCCCTGCTTCTTTCTCCCGGTTTGTGGGGAGCAAGTGGAGCTGTCTCAGACCTGATTCAGGCCACCGTGACATAAGGCTAACTATTCTCTCTCTCTCCTCTAGGGGCAGCCAGCAGAACCCAAGGCCATGTCCCATGAAAAGAGTTTTTTGGTGTCTGGAGACAGCTATCCTCCTCCCAACCCTGGATATCCTGGGGGGCCCCAGCCTCCCATGCCCCCCTATGTTCAGCCTCCCTACCCTGGAGCCCCTTACCCACAGCCCCCTTTCCAGCCCTCCCCCTATGGTCAGCCAGGGTATCCCCACGCCCCTAGTCCCTACGCCCAAGGAGGCTACCCTCAGGGCCCATACCCCCAAGGGGGCTACCCTCAGGGGCCCTACCCTGAAGGAGGATATCCACAGGGACCATATCCACAGAGCCCCTTTCCCCCCAACCCCTATGGACAACCACAGCCTTTCCAGGCACAGGATCCTGACTGTGAGTAGTGATGGTTAATCCGGTAAAGCAGGGCTCCACTTCCCTCCAGCACAACTAATCCCATTTCTCACCCCTACCCCTTAGCACCTCAGCATGGGAACTACCAGGAGGAGGGGCCCCCATCCTACTATGACAACCAGGACTTTCCTGCTGCCAACTGGGATGACAAGAGCATTCGACAGGCCTTTATCCGCAAGGTGGGACCTGACTGTGGGCTTGGGGGTCGGGTGAGTGCTTGGGGGCGGGGCGCTGACTCCCCTGCTCTCCCCAGGTGTTCCTGGTGCTGACTGTGCAGCTGTCGGTGACCCTTTCCACAGTAGCCGTGTTCACTTTTGTTGGGGAGGTGAAGGGCTTTGTCCAGAAGAATGTCTGGACCTACTATGTCTCCTATGCCATCTTCTTCATCTCACTTATTGTCCTCAGCTGTTGTGGGGACTTCCGACGAAAGCACCCGTGGAATCTTGTGGCACTGGTAAAGCCCAAACCTAAGTCCAAGCCTCCCAGCAATGGAGCAGTGGAGGGTGGGAACATGGGTTAGGGCTGGGAGCAGCTTCACATACCCAGTGTGAGATATGACCTTCTTTCCCCAGTCCATCCTAACTGTCAGCCTGTCCTACATGGTGGGCATGATTGCCAGCTTCTACAACACTGAGGCAGTCATCATGGCTGTGGGCATCACCACAGCTGTCTGCTTCACAGTGGTCATCTTCTCCTTGCAGGTAAGGGGTCCCCCAAGGCAGGCTGTGGCCCAGAGGCCTTCCTGGGTCTGGCACCCACAGCCACCTGTCTCTCTTGCATCCCCCTAGACCCGCTATGACTTCACCTCATGCATGGGCGTGCTCCTGGTTAGCATCGTGGTGCTCTTCATCTTTGCCTTCCTCTGCATCTTCATCCGGAACCGCATCCTGGAGATTGTGTATGCCTCGCTGGGTGCCCTGCTCTTCACTTGTGTGAGTGACAAGGTAGTGGCCTTGGGTGGGAGGACACTAAATGGCAGGGCTACCTCTCAACACTGCCATTGTCATCCTCAGTTTCTGGCAGTGGACACTCAGCTGCTGCTGGGGAATAAGCAGTTGTCCCTGAGCCCGGAGGAGTATGTGTTTGCAGCACTGAACCTGTACACAGACATCATCAACATTTTCCTCTACATTCTCACCATCATTGGCCGTGCCAAGGAGTAGCCTGGACCTCCAGCTCTGTGTCCTGCTCAGGAGGCATGGCTGACCAAAACCCTTCCCTGGCATCACAAAGCCAACCATATTGCTCTCTCTCTCTCTGGTCCCCAGGCATGGGCCTGGAGCACGGAGAGCCCCTCTTCAACCTTCCTGTATGTACACAGCAGATACTTCTGTTTGGACCTGCTGTTTGGCCCTTTCTAGCCCTCTCATCCTGCCAAGGGGCAGTAGGGCCTCATCTCTGTGCCACCTCCTGTCCACTCATTGTTGCATGAGCCCTGTCTGCCAGCCCCACCACCCTAGGGTCTGGAGCAATGCCAGGCCCAGGGGAGAGGGATTGAGTCAAGAGGTGAGGATGCATATCTTCCTCCTATCCCAGCTCCCCAGCCTGGCATAGAGTTTCCCCTTTCCCTCCTCACCCCTCAGCACTGCCTTCTGGGAACATGTAAGGTGGGGCTCTCCTATACTGAGCCCTGAGCAGAGAGATGGCATGTTTCAGGGGAGGAGGAAGCAAGCCTTCTGCTCGTTCTGCTGTCACTAAAATTCCAATAAATGGAACCTTTTGCTCTCTGCTTCTCATCTCTCCTGTCACTACCACTTCCTCCAAGAGGTAGAGAGGAGCTGCAGCTGCCTCTGGCTGTTGAAGGGCACAGGACAAGCACAAATGTGAGAGTAAATGACAGTACAGGAGCTGAACCTGTACCCATGCCTCTGCCTTCTTTCTTGCCAACCCCATTTTAAAGTATGTCCTAGGATTGCTGGTGATTGACAGAGATCCTGAGGCTCTCAGGCATGGTACCAGGTCACAATGGGAAGTGGCCTGACTGTATCTACCCTGGGAATAGCATGGCACAGCCATGGACCCTGCCAACACCTTACTACCTCACCCAAGGGCCTCAGATGCACCCAACACAGGTGTATAGACACTGAAGGCTTGGGCAGGCTGGCTGCTGGCACCTGGTCCTTTCCTGCTCTGCACATCACTCTGCAGTCCTCACCCACACAGCTTACTAGACTCTAAGCAGCTGTCCAGCCCAGCCTGATTCACCCCACAGACAGTCCTTTGCCGCCTAGAGCCCTGCTCTGTGTATGTACCCCACCCCACCCAGGCCTGAGGCTGCCTGGGCCACTGTTCTTCCTTCTGGGACTCTTGTCCGGGTTGGCATGAGAACCTCTCCCAGAGCTGTTCCTTCTCCCTGTCAGCCTCTTGGTACACTTGTTTAATTGGCATCAGTGTCTCAGGTTCACAAAGGGACCCAGGCACTACAGTATCCACAGGCATCTCAGCCTTCCCGAAACTTGATGATGTTGCATTATCTACCCAGACCAGAAGAAGCTGTTCCCCTCCTCCATCTTGCCCCACTTCTCTCCGCATCCTTCTCCTCTTTCCTTGTTCGGGACTTCTTGTCTCTGCCAGCACCCTCTACCAGGTGCCCTCAGGGCGAAGTCCGCATTCCTTGACCTGGCACATAGGCCCTGTCATCTGCCTACTGCTGCTCCGGCTACCCTGCTGTCAGCTCAGCCCTGTTCTCGTACAGCCTGAACCATGAGCAGGCTCCATCTTGCAGCACTGTCACTGTTCACAGTCTGTCTGCCAGAGCCCCCTACCCCTTCAGTAACTTGAGCAGGTCCAGTTCCTCCCCCAGGGTGCCTGCCCAAAAGTGCTCCTAAGGGTGCTTTTTAAGGGAAGGAACCAACCTAGAATTGGCTCACAGATCTCTCCAGATTCTCTAAAGAGGAAAACAGACAATCTGCAAAGCTAAAGAGAACATTAGTGGAGGTCAGAACAGGAGCTCAGGGATTATTGCCCAGAAGTTGTGGAAGAGTAGCTGCTGGAAAAAGTTCCAAGACACAGTCTTAGGGCAGAGAAGGGGATTCTTGGAGATGGTCAGGGTAGTCACAGGATGTGGAGCAAAGGCCCTAGGGCAGGTGGGCCAAAGTCCAACAGAGTGAGGGTTTGGGCTGGGTAGAAAAAAAGCCCACTCAGGCAGGCGCCTCTAGCTGGATTAGTGTTCAGGGGAAAAGGGAAGAAACTATATATAGGAGAAGGGTTTAGGGCTGAAGACAGGTTGAGCTATGCCAAAAAGAAGCAACAAACAAAAACTCTGGGGGTAGAGGCATTTGAGATAGTTCAGTGCTACAAAGATATTAGGCTGAGCTTAGAGCAAAGGGCTGGGGGCATCATGCCTCTCATACTGATTTTCGGGTGAGAAAGAAAAGCCAGGATCTGGCTAATCTGCAAGGCCCCAATGCTGCTAAAAGCTGGCTGGAACTTACTGATAGAGGCCTCTGCTGTTGAAAGCTGGCTGGCACCCACAGATAGAGACACCTTGGTGTTCTGCTTAAAATATAACCAGTTTTATGGAATATTGACAGCAAACAAGGCCCTTTTGTTACCATGATGGGTCAAGAGAAAAACAAGACCCCTCTACAAGCATGACAGACAGACCAAACAGGCAGCATCCAATCATAAAAAAGGCGAAGCAGTGCCCTACCCTGGCCTGTCTGTGTGACTGCTGTCTCACAACTGACAGCTTTTGCCTTCCTGTAGTCTGTCCTTCTAAATAGGTACCAAGACACTTGTTCTAGAGTAACCTTGATCAAAGATGCTTCCTTAGACCGACCCCTGCATCACCCATGTTGGTCCTTCCAGGACTTCCTCTAAGAAGAACTTTCTAGTCTCTTATTGTAACCCCACATGGCTTCCCAGGGGTGCATTTGCGCTGCCCTCCAGGAGCAGCAACCTGACTTGTTCAACCAAAGTGTACACAGGTGGGTTCCATGAAGAAGCGCTGACATAGTTCACTGTACTAAAACCAAAGAGCACTGGGTGTGGCAGCACATGCCTGTAATCCCAGCCCTCAGGAGGCTGAAACAGATTTCCATGGATTTGAGGCCAGCCTGAATTAGAGCAAGGTCCTGTCTTAAAAAATAAACATAAAAAATTTTAAAAGCCAAAGTAAATTTATTTCTCAGTGAAAACCCACTTCTTTATATACAACTTATTTATCTTCCCTACTCTAAAGAACAGCACTACTGTGGCTGTTGACAAGCGCAGTGGAGGCAGCCATGGCCTCCAGCTCCACAGCACTAGCACAGGTACTCTGCTGCTACTTCTGGCTTACCAGGGGTGCTGATCAGCACCTCTAGGTTGGAAGAATTTTCAGGACAGATATTGTGATCTGTGAGTTTTAACACCTAGCCCAGCACACTACAGTGTAAACATGGAATTAATTACTTAATAATTAATGGCAGGAGCCACACAAGCATTGCCTCAGGACCAGGGACAAAGAAGGTACAGACTTCAGGACTCTGGTTCATCATCAGCATTTACGAGGAAGAACTTAAGGATCCAGAACAGCAGAACTTGTGTTTGGGAAGGAAGAGGAGACCCGTGGAAGAAGCACACAGGTACCTGAGGCACACAGATGGCTGAACAGGTGAGTGGAGGCCAAGGTAGACAGCCACAGGTGGAAAGCTCAAAAGTCTGAAGTGTATTTTGCAGGCAGTGATAAGCTCAAAATGGTTTGAGCAGAGGCAGGAAGATTGGTAAGGACTATGGTGATGGTGCAGATAGGGAGGATGCGTACCAGGGACAGGAGGAAGATGGGATGACAGGAGCTGATGAAGCCCTGCTCCTAGCCCTGAAGTTCCCCTGGTGTCCCTTCCCCAACAGGACTCAGACCGCTTCCCAGGCAGCAAGATGGCTTGGCACCAAAACATTCCATGGACATCATCTTTGTCTCAGGGTGGTAGGACATTGCTCACCTTTCAGAACACCCAAAATGCACTATCACACACACACACACACCTGCTTCTAAACCCTAATATTCACTCCTGAATATTCTTTATCCTGTGGGCCCTGAACCCTCCAGCCCTACTTCATCCTATTACCCACATCTGCTTTCTTATGACTCCCTCTTCCAGAACCTCTGCAATGTTTTAAATATAACATGTCATTTTATTAAAAATTAGTAGCCATTTCAAAATATGATTGTATGACTTAAAACCAAAAGGAAAAATAAAATGGAGAAAATAGACCTACAGGCAATTCAAAGATTGGAGATAACAAATAGAGCCTTTAAAATAACTATGATTGTTCCAGGCACAGTGGCACATGCCTGTAATTCTGGTGCTAGGAAGGCTGGGGCAGGAGGATCACTACAAGGACAAGGCCAGCCTGGACTAAATAATGAGTTCAAGGCCAGCCTGAACTACATAGTGAGACCCTGTCTCAAAGAAAAAAATGAATAAATAAATAAAATATGATCACTATAGGGCTGGGGGTTTAGTTCAGCAGCATAAATGTTTGCCTGGTAAGCACAAGGTCGTGAGTTTGAGCCCTGGTACCAAAAAAAACCCAAATATGATCACTATATTAAATACAAGTAGAAATGAAAGGAAACATGGAAAATTTCACCAGAGAATTGGGTTCTATAAAAAGAACCAAATTGGGCCAGGGAAATACCTCAGCGGCAAAGTACTTGTCTGGAAAGCATGAGGTCATGAGCTCAATTCCTGGTACCAAGAAAAAAAACAAATAGAAGTTGTTTAATGGATAGAATACAATTAACCAAAACTAAAAATTCAAGAGGTGAGTTTAAGAGCATATTAGACAACTTAAAAAAGAATGTTAGTTATCTAGAAGACAGGTTAATAAGAAATATCCAAACTCAGCCACTATTGGAACTCTCCTGTGGGTAACTAGCATGGAAGAAGAAGCCAGCCCAACCCCTGAATGCACGCAGGCTACCATCCAGACTCTATCGTGAGTAGCCAGCACAAGGTGGGAGAACCAGCCAGCCATGCCTTGGAGAAACCACAAGTGTCTGGAGAAGCCCACTCTGCACCCTACCACCTCCTGGAGAATCTGGGTTAGGAGAAACCCAGGTGCTTGACCCATCTGCCTCACTGTGGATGGGTAGCCAATGTGAGACGTGCCTGGGACCGCAAACTTACTCATCCAGAGGAACCCAGGAAATGTCAGGACAAAGAAGCAAAAGGCAATCTCTGGCCTCCAACCCAAACAGAACAAGTCCAGGAGACATGGACATGGAAGAAAGTAGAAGTCACTCACCTGAAATTTCTGGAATGATGGCAACTGAAATAAACTACTTCATGAGACTGTAAAAGAAATCAGATCACAAATAATATCTTAGTTAAGAGAAGAAATGACAAACAATAACAGGGTTGCTGAGCATATCTAAAGAAGACATAGATAAAAAAAAAGAGCATAGGAGAATGAGGGAAATGAATGAACAATATAGAGAAGAATTGGAATGCATGAAACAAACTCAAAGAGATATCCAGCAAATTAAAAACTCCATTGAAAGCTGAAAAAACTGCTTCAAAGAAACTGAAGATAGACTTTCAGACCTTGAAGACAAGATGGCACCTAACAATTGTGAAAGAGATCTCTTAAAAATAATGAGGATCCAGGAAATAACTGTTCAACAGCTGCAAGATGACACAAAGAAAAATAATTTAAGAAGATAGGTGTCAGCAAAAAAGCAGGAGTCCACACAAATGACATAAACTATTTACAGAAATAATAGCAGAAAACTTCCAAAGCATGGGAAAAGGACCTGGCATTCAGATAAGTGAAGCATATAGAACTCCAACTAGTCATAACCAAATATAATAATCAAGATCCCAGAAATTCAGTGCAAGAATAGACTATAAAAGGCTGTTAGAGAAAAGAAACTGATCATTTATAAAGGAAAATGCATCAGAATCATGACAGATTTCTTAACACAAACCATCAAATCAAGAAGAGCTTGGAGTGAAATATTTCAAGTTCTGAAAGAAAACAACTTCCAACCCAGATTGATGTACCCTGAAAAACTATCTTTCAAAATTAATGGAGAAATAACATTACTTCCATGACAAACAACAGCTAAAGGAATTCATGACCACCAAACCAACCCTACAAAAGGAGTTCATGACCTCAAGACCAACCCTACAAAGACTGCTGAGAGATATTCTAGAGCAAGATAAAAATGACTATGGTCCCAGGAATAGCAGCAGAGTGGGATCACTGAGCAGGGCAGACAACTGAATGGAGGGGGAAAATAGGGAGCCAACAGCAGGAAAAAAGCATGGCAGAGTTGAACCAGTGCATGTTGACTGTAACTATTAATGTAGACGGCCTCATTTCACCAATGAAAAGAAACATAGGCAGAGTAGATTAAGAAACAAGATCCGGGGCTGGGGATTTAGCTCAGCGGCATAAGCATCTGCCTTGCAAGCACATGTCATGAGTTCGATCTCTGGTACTAATAAAAATTAAAAAAAAAAGATCCATTAATATGCAGTATACATGAAACACATTAACTTGAAAGAAAATTCATAGACTGAAAGTCAAAGGACAGAAGACAGTACTCCATGCAATAGGGAAACAGAAAAAAGCAGGGGTAGCTTTTTTCTGTTTCTGTTTCAACTGCAGAATAAGATACAGCATTTTTATACAATAGGAAGCTACTCAGCTATTAAGAAGGATAATCACGAGGCTCTTATAGGTAAATGGATGCGACTTGTGATCATGATCTTGAGTGAAATGGTTCAGACTCACATAGGTGAACATCATGTTGTCTCCCTAGTATAAAAAACTCAAGGAGTTTGTGAAATCCAAAATGTACAATAGATATCATAAAAGTGAAAGGGGAAGAAATGTCTAAAAAGGGAAGGTGGTAGCTATTGTTAATTCCCTATTATTCTGTTTTAAAGTCCTACATTGTTTTCACTGTTTTATTTTGATTGGTTTTATTGTTTAGTTTGATTTTATTATATCTGATGGCATGGGCAGCTATTTTAAAGATAACAAGATATATTATGGTAGCCATTGTTGATTTCCTATTATCTTGTTTTGAAGTCATGTATTGCTTTCACTGTCTTGTTTTGATTGGTTTAATTCTGTTCTGTTTTGATTTTATTAGGTTTGATGGTACAGGCAGCTATTCTGAAGATAACAAGAGGCATTATGGTGGCCATTGTTGATTTCCTGTTATCTTGTTTTAAAATCTGTACTACTGTATTACTGTTTTGTTTTGGTTGGTTTTCTTTTGTTTTCTTTGGTTTGATTTTAATATGTCTGATGGTATGGACAGCTATTCTGAAAATAACAAGAGGCATGGCAGCCATTGTTGATCTGCTATTATCTTGTTTTGATGTCCTGTATTACTTTCACTATTTTGATTTGTTTTATTGTTTTATTTTGTTTGGTTTTATTCTCTTAAAAATTAAAACAATTTTTAAAAACAAAATATCCAAACTCATAAAAGATAAAAAGAGAATAGAGAAAAAGGTCACAAATATATATCAATTGAATCCCAGAAAGAAGAGAGAATGCAGAAGTTCCAAGGGCTAGTCAGATCCCCAGTTGCCTACTCAGGAGGGAACAGCAAGTAATAAACAGAGAAATTTGCAGGTTGGGAGTGGTACCAGGAGGTTAGTGCCTCAGACTGGGTAAAGACGGAAGACCTCTTTGGCCAGCCCACTTTGATTAGCCAGTGAGAAGTGCAGGGGGAGGGACGGTGTACTTTTCCTGGAACAGCAACTACAGTAAGAGCTAGATAGTAAAATGAGGAACAAGTTTGCCATCACAAAGGAAGCAAGTTGAGATCTGTCACCACACCTGGGTATTTGCTACCTTTGTTTTGTGCTCAGCAGATTTTATCTTGCCTCAAGAGCACTGGGTTATGGGGTTTTGTCCCACCCAGCCAAGAAGTATGCAAACTTTCAGCCAAGAAGCCTGTAACCTTCCACAAAAATATCCCTATTCTTGAAGGAAGTCAACATCTGCCTCATTTCTGCAAGGCCTGCAATTTGAACCCCACCAATCTAAACGTACCATAGCTAGTCCACAACACAGAAACGATGTCTGAAGAGATAATACTTGAATTTTCCACATACAGGAAGACAACCCATAATCTATCAAAACACACAAAAATGGTTTGCTGATCTCATAAAACTTCATAATTTGTTTTGTGAATCTGTCAATATGGGTTTGTGTCCCTCCTAAATTTATGTGGCGAAGTCCTGATGCCCTGTTCCTCAGAATGTGACCTTATGTTAGAAATAAGTTTCTTGTGGATGTAATTAGTTAAGATGAGGTCATAAAATGAATAAGATGATCTACTAATCCAATACAACTGACGTTATTATAAAATGGGGAGAATGCCATGCAGAGATCAGAGTTGCACTGCTGTAAGCCAAGGAACTACCAGGAGCTGGGGGAAACACCTAGAAGAGACTCCCCTCACACCATCTCAGGAAGCAGGCCCCAAAGACTCTTTGGCCTTAGACTTCCAACTTCAAAACTATGAAGAATAAATTTCTATTGTTTAATCTATTCCATTTTTGGTACTTTGTTACAGCAGACCTAGTAAACTAACATATCCAATACAACACTATTCTTGGTTCAATTCCAGAGCCCAGAACAGGAGAAAAAAATCAATGTTATAGGCTGGAGATTTAGCTCGTAGCACAAGTGCCTGCCTGGCAAGTGTGAGGTCATGAGTTTGATCCCCAGTACCACACACACACACACACAAATCAATGTTACAAATATATTAACAGAAAAAAGGAGAATCATATAATCATTTTAACATATTCAGGAAAAGCATTTGGTAACATCTACTGCTAATCCATAGTAAAAACTCTTCTCAAATTAGAAATAGATGAGCACTTCCTTCACTTGACAAGAAACACCAACAAAACTCCTACAACAGAACTATACTTTTTTTTATAGACACTTTTTATTATAGTACTGGGTATTGAACTCAGGACCTTCAGAATGAGGTTTAACTCTGGCACTGCCCCCTGCCTTATTTTTCATTTTGAGAGTCTTGCTAAACTGCCCAACCTGGGCTCAAATTTAGGATTTTTCTGCCTCAGTCTCTCAGAAGGATTATAGGCCTGTGCCACCACACTTACTCAAACACCATACTTTTTTTTTTTTTCCGAGACAGGGTCTCCCTATGTAATTCAGTCTAGCCTTGAACTTGCAATGTAACCCAGGCTGGCCTTGAACTCATGGTGAGCCTCTTGCCTCACACTCCCAGTTGCTGAGATAACAGGTGTATACTACCACACTTGGCCACCAAACACCATACTTAATGACAAATTATTGAAAGTTTTCTCCCTGAGATTGGAAACAAAAGAAGGATACATCTATCACTTCTTCTGTTCAGCACTGTATAACCAGTACAACAAAAGAAAAAGAGAGATGATATAAATATTAGAAGAAATTAAGTTCTCATTATTTGCAAACAGAAAGATCATGCAGTAGAAAATCCAAATTAATCTACAGATGCATCATTGTTCAAATTAAGTAAATTTACAAAAATGTCTGAATATAAGAGCAACATAAAAAAATCAATTTCAAGGTAGGCATGGTGGCACATGCCCTAATCCCAGTACTTGGGAAGCTGAGGCAGGAGAATCACTGACTTCAAGGCCAACCTGCACTACATAGCAAGACTCTATCTCAAGAAAAAAAATTAGTTACACACTATCAAAACACAAATAGAGCTCAATGGCATACACTCCTGCCTGGCAAGTGCAAGGTCATGAGTTTGATTTCCAGTACCAAAAAAAAAAAAAAAAGATATTTACAAAACACAAATAGAAAGAAATGGCAGTGTGAGAAACTGAAAGTGTAAGTAAGGACCAAAATGTATAATAGATATTGAGAAATGGGAAGAAAATGTTCAAATGACAAAGAGAACAGGGAAGAGGGAGGGAGTAAGGTAAGATGGGACAAGAAAAAAAGAACAGTAGGAAAAAATGGAAACAGCTTTTGTAAATAAAGAAGGGGGAGGAGGCAAATGGGAATAGAAAGAAGAAACAAGATGTGTACAGGTGCAAACTCTATGATGAATGTCATCATTATGTACATCTAAAATGTACCAATAAAATAAAAAGTAAAAAAAGAGCAAAAGAAGAAAGAAAGAAAGAAAGAAAGAAAGAAAGAAAGAAAGAAAGAAAGAAGCAAACTGCATACAAAGGTAGTCAATCAGACTGACAGAGACATCAGCAATCATAGCTGGAGGAGAGGAACTGTGTAGGATCAGAGGATAATTTTCTTTTCTTTTTTTCTGAGACAGGGTCTCACTATGCAGTTCAGGCTGGCCTTGAATTCA
Organism: Hydrochoerus hydrochaeris; assembly: GCA_004027455.1. NCBI lineage: Eukaryota > Metazoa > Chordata > Mammalia > Rodentia > Hydrochaeridae > Hydrochoerus > Hydrochoerus hydrochaeris. Next base: position 51,956 of record PVLA01003615.1, on the reverse strand, counting down.
CTATGTAGCCCAAACTGGCCTCAAACTAGCAGTGATTCTCCAGCCTCAGCACCCTGAGGGCTGGGATTACAGGCATGTGCCACCACACCTGGCTCAGAGGATAATTTTCAACCCAGAATCCCATACTCAGCCAACTGCCAGTTAAAGAGAACAAAACAAAATCATTTTATGATAAACAAGACTAAGAGAATCTACCACCTATAGATTTATGATTTAGGGTGAAAAGACTGTGAGAGTTAACTGTTCACAGAAGCTTAATTGTAAAACTAAATTCAATTTATGAAAAAAATTCAATTTATAATAAATACAAGATGTATTTCAGTAAGAGGCTGAGGCTAGAGGATCACAAGTTCAAGCCTAGCTTAGGTAAGCTAGTATTTTAGCAAGGTCCTATCTCAAAATTTAAAAAAAGAAAAAAAAGCTGGAGATGTAGAGAGCGGAGAGAAAAGAAGAGAAGGAAAAGAAGGAAGAAAAAGAAAGAAAGGAGAGGAGGGAGAGAACCCAGAAGGTATGTATGATTGCAAGCTATAATCCTGAACAAGTATATCTGTAGAATGCCTAGGTAAATATGGATCTCTATTAACTGAAAAGTGATAACAGCTATTCTGGAAGCATTTGTACTAATGTCTAAATAACATATTAGACCATAGTAACATGAAAATAGAAAAGACTTAAAGGCAGATTAACACATGTAAAGTTCTTGTATTATTTGGGGAAAGAATTGAGATATTAACATTATTATTTTAATGGCAGGTATTTGTTTTGTCATTGATGTGGTTCAAATTCAAAAAGCATTTTAAAAATTACCAGCTGGGCGTGGTGGCTCATGCCTGTAATCCCAGCACTCGGGAGGCTGAGGCAGGAGGATCATTGTGAGTTAAAGGCCAGCCTGGGCTACAAAGTGAGCTCAAGGCCAGCCTGAACTGCATAGTAAGACCCTGTCTCAAAAAGACAAAAAAAAAAAAAAATTACCATACATAGACTATCTGATTCCATTTCCTTGCTTCCTTGGGCTTCTCTCATGTTTTCTTGTGTATCAACCTGTTGTTACCAGTTTCTCATGTATCCTTTCAGAGATGTAATTAACTTTCGGCTGAGTTAGAAAAATATAAATTAAAGCCAGGTGTAGTGGTGCACACCTGTAATCCCAGTACTCAGGAGGTTGAGACAGGAGAATTGTCGCAAATTCAAGACCAGCCTGGGCTACCAAGCTGAGCTCAAGACTAGCCTGAACTGCACATCAAGACCCTGTTTCAAAAAAAAGTATAAATGAAACTAGTTGTGGTGGCACACATGCCTATAATCCAGTTACATACAGGGGGCTGAGGCGGGAAACTCAAGTTAATCTAAGAAACTTAGAAAGATATTATCTCACAGTATAGCAAAAGAAGAGACAGTAAAGTTTGGGTAAAGTGGTAAAGTGCTTGCCAACCAGGTGTGAGGCCCTGAGATCAATCCCTAGTGCTGTATTTGATTTCATTTTTTAGGTCTCCTCCCAAGTGTTACCCTGTGCCAAAAAACCTCCAACATCTTCCTCTCCCTGCCTGTTTGATCCTTCCTCAAGATGCGCATTCCCTGCTTTTATTACCCCTTTATCTGTCGACTTCCAACTCCTGTATTCCGAGTGTCAGCTCCACAGCAGCAGGGTGTTTGCTGTGCTCCCTGAACTGCTTGCTCCATGTCTGCTTTAGAGAAATAGCTGAACACATGGTCGTCACAGCAGCCACAGACAGCATGACACTGGGGCGTGGAGAGGGTCACACAGTCCCTGGCCATACAGCCATACTGCTTGAGCAAAGGACCCTGGCTCAGGCCTGTCAGATCCTAGTCCCTGTTCCCAATCCCATGACCTCCTGTGAGCACCGCAGGGTGGGAACAGCCCCATGCTCCTGTCAGCTTCCAGCCTGGCTGCTCTGGGCATTTTCCAGCAATATAAACGGTGCCAGAGAGAGAGCCCAGTTTCCACATGGATGACTGTTTCCCGGAGCATCCTCTGGGAGCCAGTGCCCAGTGCCTGCCAGGCTCTCCAGATCTATGGGCTGGTGATAAAATGCATTTAGCTTTATTGTGTGCCAGGCAGTGCCATGTTTCCTGTGCATCACTGTGGGTCATAGGTTAACTTAAACTAGTTTAACCTTAGATTACCCCAGGGACTTTGTGCTGTGTTAGGCCATATGATAATTTGTTCTGGAGGAAGTCTTACAAATGCATTGTGTTTAAGGGAGTGAACATAGGACCTTAGTCTCAGTGGAATGCTGCTGGGACAGCAGAAAATACTTTGCTAAAATAAATACTTTGTCTAAAAGAATGGTGAACAAGAAGACCAGGTATAGTCAGAAATGGTCCCTGGGATAGTTAAACAATTAAGTTCTCACTTATCTGTACTTTACCCTCATTTCCCACTTCTGCTTTTTGTAAAGAGAAGACTCTAGAAAATAACCAGAGAAAACTAGGATTGTGGCCCTCTGATCCCATAACTGTGTTTCTCTGTTTTATCTGCCACACCTCATTTTCGTGACCTGTCTCCTCATAGAAACACATCACCTCATCTAATGTAACAGCAGTGAGCAGAAGGGCATCATTAGTCCCTTCTGCCCCGTAGACAGGAAATAGGCACAGTAAGAAACTGCCCTGTGCTGCAGCCGAAGGGAAGTGGCAGGTCTGATGGTGACTGACAGAGACTTGGGTGGGAGGGCTTAGAGGTGGCACACAAATTGAAGGTGTAGGAGCTAAAGGAAAGTCAGGACAGGAGCAACAGGGACCTGAGGTTGGGGCTTTGAAGTTTGTTATGGATTGAAATATCTGTGTGCCTCCCAAATCCTAACTCCCAATGTTCTGGTGTTAGGAGGTGGGACCTGTGGGGTGACTGGGTCTTGAAGGAGGAGCCCTTATAAATGAGATGAGTGCCTTTGCTTTACTTCTCTTTTCCTGTGCTCCCACATGAGAGGACACATAAAACACAGCCATCTGTTCCCCCAGAGAGACACTAGTTCTATTAACACCTTGATCTTAAGCTCCTCAGTCTCTAAGACTGTAAAAATAAAGGCAGGTTAAACTGCCCAGTCAATGCTAGTCTCTTACAGTGGCCTAAATCTGAGGGCCTAAGGCCTCAGCTGCATACCTCCAGTAGGCTCCAGTGTTGTCCTGCTCTTTTCTTATGGGTGACTATGCCACCCTTCATGGCATACAGCTCCTACCCTGAATGCTGGTATGCTTAGCTCTGCCCCTTTGTTGCCCTCCAAACAATGCTTGGTAAAAAGCAGTGGAGAACCAATGACAGAGGGAAATTACCAAGGCTTCAAAGCCTGATAAGAGCCCTTCCAGAGGCAGTAACTCTGGGCCAGAAGGAGAAACAAGAAGTGCCCTTCCTGTGAGCCAGTGACAGCTATGGGCTAGGAAGGAGGAGAAACAGGAAGCCAATTCACCCTTCCTATGAGCCAGCTGGAGCATGGGCTGGGAGACAAGACAAGCAGAGCCCCTCCCCCTATCCTGCTATAAGTAACTGGCTGATTCAGAGGAATTCAGATTGAGTTGATAGCAACTGAGGTACAAAAACAACTTAATGCTTGTATTGTTTGATTGATTTTGCAGGCCTAAAGCCAGTAGTCTGAGCATCTAGAGGATAACAATACGCAACATAGCAACTATGGAGGATTTTCTTCTGTTTTGTTCTTGGAATTCAATATTGTTCTCACTGTTTTGTTTTGCTCCATTTTATTGTTTTTCATCAGTCAATATTTTGTTTTGATTGGCTTTATTCTGTTGTTTTATTTGATATATCTGATGATATGGGCAGCAATTTTGGAGATAACAAGAGGCATTATGGTAGCAATTGTTGATTTCCTATTATCCTGTTTTGGAGTCCTGTATCATTTTCACTGTTTGTTTGTTTGGTGTGGGTGGGGTGTTGTTTGTTTGTTTGTTTTTACCGGAGAGGAGAAGAACTCATGACCTTGCATGCTTGCCAGACAGGCCCTTATACAACTGAGTTAAATCCCCAGCCCCATCACTATTTGGTTTTGATTGGCTTTATCTTGTTTTATTTTGTTTGTTTTTATTCTCTTTAAAATAAAAAAAAGAGCCCTTCTAGGTTCTGCCCTGGCATTTAGCCCTCTCCCTTCATGAGGTGTAACTGGATGACACATGGGGCTGATAACCAAAGTCATACTCCAAGAAGTCACTGCTTCTAGCCTAGTCCTTTCCAGTGAGGCCCCTCTTACCAGCTCCTGCCTGGCTGTCCAAGCATATGTCCCCAGTCTCCTGGGGATGCTGCTTTTCCAAAACTTGCAGATTCAAAGGAACATGGGCTTCCTCAGACACTCAGGAGCCAGTTAGCACCTTGCTTGTTCCAACTGCTACTCAACATAGCATTGTCTGGTGTGATTCTTTTAGGAAAAAAAGAAAGAAAACCTTTGAATATCCATGCATTCATGCATTTACTGAGCACCTACTATATACAAGGGCTCTGAGACACAAAGCAGGCTATGATATGGCCCTTGGACTCCTAGAATGTCACTCTGAGTCTCCCAGTGGGCAGAGCCTAGATTTGATGGGGCATCAGAATGACACTCCATCTACTTGGCAGCTGTGCAGAAAACTTGTTGTAAAAGAGGTAGGCTGGAGGCCAGAAGAGCAGGTCAGAGACTAGCATGCCTGCACTAAACCCTGCTCTTAACAGCTGGGAAAATGTTAAAGATGGACATCCTGGATTTTATTTTAAGACAGGGTCTCTCTATGTAGCTCAAACTGGCTATAAACTTGCTACAGGACCCAGGCTGGCTTCACTCATGATCCTCCTGCCTCAGCCTCATTAGTGCTAGGATTATAGACATGAACACCATGCCCAGCTTAGAGACCAAGTCACATCTGTCACATGAGGTAGTCTCTGCTTTGCAAGATATTAGGACTGTCATGACAGTGCCTTGTCATACAATGAGCACTCAGTAAATGTCAGCCATGACTCTTTCATTGTCTAAAGTAGAAAAGAAGGATATAGAGGAGTTATGTGGCCATCAGGAAGCCATTGGTAGTCAAGGACCAACTGACCAAAGACTGGACAAACCCCTCCCAGGAGCTCTTTGACACTAACAGGATGTGACCACATACTAGCACGCCACAAGGTAAAAAGTGGCCATAGCAGGCAGGAATGAAGCAAATGGTCACGTGTCCAGTACTGCTAGTATTACATGAGCCATATGCAGAATATGGCTGCTTCTTGAGATGCCTCTCAGGGAGGTAAATGGTAGAGGTGGAGGGCAGGTGGATAGAGGGCTCCAAATTAGAGGGGCTGGTGCTTCAGTAACTTTTTGCCCTGAAAAGATGATTTGAGAAGGAATTTTGCTAAACCTCAAAGAATCTTAAGTCAAGAGGGGAACAAACATCCTTGAACTCCTCACTAAGCTGGAATCTGAGTTGAATCTAATGAGGCAAATTTGATTGAGACAAATTGTACAAAAAGTAGTGACCCAAGACCAGAAGAAGTATATTTGATTTAGCATAAGGAAGTGGAACAACACCTAGGTTCATATGCACTGAGTTCCTAAGAAGTCTGAGAGGAATGCACATCCTGAGTGGGAGCTGGGAGATTCTTGTCACTCCCAGAGGCCTGATCATCCCAGTTACGCACCGGGCTTCTTCCCAAGTAACACCATTCCAGGGCCTGAATGAGCTGGAATGAAGCCAACACAGGGAAGTCCAGCCCCACCCACTGCCTCATTCTTCACACACACACACACACACACCATGATCCAAAGGGATGTGGTTAAACTTTTGGATTAATCATTCTCCAAACTCTCCCCACTTTCTACCCCAAACACAAAGCCACTAAATTTGAATACCAAAGGACATTTTGTACATACAACATAACAAAATCATTGGTAAGGAAAATGAAAATAGAAAGAAAAAGAAAACTGCAAGCCAGGAGTGGCAGCATGTATTTGTAATCCCCACACTCTGGGAGGCCAAGGCAGGAGGATTCCAAGTTCAAGCTCAGTGTGCCTCAAAAAGTAAGGGGTGTTCACGGCGAGGGATATCTCAGAATGGAATTCCTGAGTTCAATCCCCAGCACTAAAAAAGAAAGACAAAAAGGAAAGGGAGGGAGAGAGAAATGATAAAGAAATGATAAAGAAAAAAAGAAAATTGTAGAGAAGAGAAACATGGATGTGAGCAAAGGTAGGAGAGAAACTGCAGCTCAGCATCATGGGGGTACCTCAGAGAACCCCTATTGTGTGGGTGGAAGCCTTGCAGCAAGGCTGCAGCGGGGCCACAGTCTTCCCTGACACTAGTCTGCAAAAGAGGAAGGGGTTGGTGAAAGAAGCATCTGCCATAGCTCTGCCCCAGTTCTTTGCACAGCCAAGCCCCTGGGAAAGGTTATGTGTGCCATATCTGCTTTACCTTGCCACTCATTTGTAAGGGTCACTGACCTGGAATTAGTCAAATCACTCCTCCAAACTGTTCAGTGTGTCACCAATGACTTCCAAGTTCCCAGAGCTGATGCATTTTTCAGTCCCATCTCAACTGATCATTAAATCACTTTCATAGCCTTAAAACATCCTCTGCTTCCTCAGTCATCTCCTTCGGTCCTCTATGCATCCTCATAGGCCTTTCCAGTCTACGGCTATTGCAGTCTTGTCCTTGTTTTCAAGGCACGGGTGCCTGCCACCCCTTATCTCATTCATTTCTGTCCCTGGGTGACCTCATCCTCTTGTAGAGCTTCAGTTGCCATGCAGAAGCTGATAGTTCCAGCAGGGAACTGTAGTACTAAACCCCTGCTTCCTTGACATTATCTCCTGACCTCTTGATCTCAGCAACACTCTGACACTTGGCTCATTGTGTCTGCTTTAAACTTGGTCTTTCTCCCAGAAGGGTTGGTAATTCCAGGGGCTCTATCACCCAGGGTGGAAACTCCAAGGCCATACCTGCCTTCATCCTCACCTCATCCCCATATCCAAGCCATTCCCAAGGCCCTTCCATCCTGTACCACCAATCACTTCTCAGCCCTGTCCACCTTCTCCACCTGCCCAGCACCACTGGCATCCTGGCTACCCTTGTTGCTTACTTGGGTAACTGCTGTGGCTTTATGTACCACTCAGCAACTACTTTCCTTCCAACCTGTTGCCCACTCTCCTCCCTAAGACAGCCGGTGGGATGAAGATAAGCATCAGCCCCTGTCATGCATCAGACCATTCTTTCTCCGTCATAGACATCTACTCTTCTCATTCTCAGTTCCACCATTCCCACAGTTCTGTTGCCAGAGCACACTCCCCTACAACCTCTGCATAGCCTGTTCCTTCTGGAATGTTCTTCCCACAGCTGATGCTTTTCCTCACATCACCTCAGCTGTCACTTGGTCAATCTGTACTTAAACCTCTCATATTTGTCTCCCAGCACCATGTGCCTCCCCTAAGCAATATTCATCGCAGGTGTAACTTGATACTTTCCATTGTGATCATTCAATTCACAGCCACTCCCCACTATACCACTAGGTTGATAAGGAACAATGCCTGCTTGGGCATTAAACTCCTAGTTCCTAACACAATGGCTGTCACAGTTGTAAGATACATACATTTGTGGAAAGCAGTGGTACAGAAGGAAATAGAGATGATGTGTAAGTCATAGATATTATATATTATTTTATATTTATTTTAAGGAATTGGTCCACTACAATTGTAGAGGACTGAAATTGGTAGGGAAGATTGAAAACTCTAGCAGGATTTCTATGTTACAATCTTGAGGCAGAATTCCTTCTTCCTCCCAAAAAACCCTCAGGCTTTTCTGCTCACCAATCCACTTGATTGGATGAGACCTGCCCATATGATTGAAGGTTATTTCATAAAGCCAACATTTTGTAAATGTTAATTATATCTACAAAATACCTTTGCAGCAATGTCTAGATTAGCATTTGACCAAACATTTGTGCACCCATAGCTTACTGAAATGGACACATAATATATATATAGTTATCACTCATGACATCAGCCCAAAGAGAGGCCAATGGTGGACACAAGTGTGATAGGCAGCTGAGCTAGTTAGAAATAGAGGCAGCGAGAACCAGACGCCTGGTGACCTTGGAGGGGACACACACCTCTTGCTGTGGGCCAGATCTCTTGACAGAAAGAAAAACAAATGCAACCACACCCTTAAGTATAATCCATAGGGGATTAAATCTGGATCACCTTGAGAAGCCAGGAGAGTCACCATCCCAACCCCCTATAGGAAGAGTCACTGATCCATAAAGAATGCTTGCTTGCTACATGACTCGCTTCCTCATTTGACTTGGTCAATTTTACCTGAAAAATTATACTTATTGGTTGACCATAGCTCTGTCCCACCTCATGCCCATCTTCCTTGTGAGTTCCCAGGTTTCCTTACTTTAGCCCACCTCACCTCATGATTTTACTCTATAAAAATCCTGAGAAAATACAGAATGTTTGGCAACCCACTCAGGACCCTTTCTGTCTCTGACAGAAGCTTTCTTTCTCTCAATAAATATTTCTGCTCTTAACCTCCATTGTTCCTAAAATTCATTCTTCAATTTTAGAGAACACAAACTCGTTCCAGACAAGTAGGTTGGGAGTTTCATTCCCCTATATCATTTGGAGGTTCCACTGAGATCAGGATGATGGAGCTAAGAGTTTGCTTTTGTTTCATAGACTCTGGACTGGGACTCATTTAGGTAACAAATTTTTATGTTTCAAAATTTGCTTTGTCTTTATCAGTTGCTTATAATTATTTGAAATTTGCCCATTGTTTTAATTGCCTTGTCTCTTAAAATAATGAAAGTTATAAGGTCATGATATTTCTTTCTTTTTTTTTTTTTTTTTTTTTTTTTTTTTTTTTTTTTTTTTTTTTTTTTTTTTTTTTTTTTTTTTTTTTTTTTTTTTTTTGGTACCGGGGAGCGAACTCACAACCTTGTACTTGCCAGGCAGGCACTTAGGCCACTGAGCTAAATCCTAGCCCTTTTTTTTGTACCAGGGATTGAACTTACACATGCACAGTTGCAAGGTGGGCATTTATGATGATATTTCTTTAAAGGTATAATTTTATTATTTTGTTCTTGTACATGTTAAACTTAAATTAGTTGCTCAAGTTACTGGCACTTCTTGCTTGACTGTATTTAGACAATAGCACTAGAGAGAAAAATATTAGAACACCCCCTGACAGGCTTTAATATAAACTTTTTTTTTTTTTGGTCTTTTTTGAGACAGGGTCTCGCTATGTAGTTTGGGCTGATCTTCAGCTCACTTTATAGCCCAGGCTGGTCTCAAACTCGAAACTATCCTCCTACCTCAGCCTCCTGAGTGCTGGGATTACAGGTGTGAGCCACCATGCCTGGCTAATATAAACTTCTGTAAAATGGTTCTTAAATAAAATCTAGCTCAGTCTTAAAAAATATACATGCTGGCTGAGGGTTTAGTTCAGTGTTATAAGTACCTGCTTGGCAAACTCAAGGTCATAAGTTCAATCCCTGGCACCCCAAAAAAAAAAAAGAAAGAAAGAAAATATACATACTTACAGCAAAACCAGGACTCCTTGTACTGTTTAAACAGCACTAGGTTGGTGGCTGGTCTTCAAGACTTGGAGGACAGGTTTCACTGAAACCAATTGGCTTTGATCCTTCTCTATACTCTAGAGGAAATGTCAAGCCTGTTCTGCTTCAGTTTCCTTCCTTTAACTTTACCTCTACTTTTTTCCTACTTTGTACTTTCCTTATAGAGGCATATGAAGTCAGAAAGAGTGCTAGACTATTCCAACCTTTTTCTCTTAAGTTAAGCCCATAGAAAATGAGCATTTGCTAACACCAAAGACAGGAAAATCACCTTAGATGAGGGACACATACCCCATCTCTGGGTCAGATGAGACATTGGAATTATGCCTGTCCAGGAGAGCACACATAAGAATCATGTCCTGGCTTAATGTCTGGGCCACATCTCTTTTAGAATGCTTTTTTTTTTTTTTTTTGTACCAGGGGGAATTGAACTCACAACCTTGCACTTGCCAGGCTGGTGCTTATGCTGCTGAACTAAATCCCTGGCCCACATCTCTTTTAGAGATGGAACCTGAGACATTGTGGGGAGAACTGGCTTCCATGTGACAATGGAAGAAGCTATTCCCAAAGACAACCCACTCGGGACCCCTTCTGTCTCTCTCTCTCTCAGACAGAAGCTTTCTTTCCCTCAATAAATATTTCTGCTCTTAATCTCCATTGTTCCTAAAATTCATTTTTCTATTTTAGAGAACATGAACTCATTCCGGACATATAGTAGGTCAGGAGTTTCATTCCCCTATATCACAAGTATTATAAACTCATTTCCATATGCTGGAAGAAAGCCCAGCAGAGATACTGTATTAAATTAGAAAGTTTATTGTCCCCCTAGTGTTATAAACTGAAAGAGTAAATAGGATCCAAAATATACAATGGATATTGTAAAAGTGAAAGGAGAAGAAACTGCTCAAAAGGAAAGAACAATCAGGATGAAGGCAAAGAGAACAGAAAGAAGGGAAAATATGATATATATTGAGGAACAGAGGTTAGTAGTATAATCATCTAATATACTACTAACCTCTGTTCCTCAAAAGGAATGGTTTTTGTTTTCATTGTTTGATCATTTTTTCATGCCTATATCTTGTAATCTGAGCAACTACTTTGAAAACAACAATATGTAATATGTTAACCATTGTTAATTTCTTATTTGTTGTTTTGAAATTCTGTATTATTGCTTTTCTTCTTTTAAATAAATAAATTAGAAAGTTTTATTTGTTTAATTATTTTTTTTATCTGATTTGTTATTTGGTTTTGAGGAGGTAGTTTATTTATTGCTGTATTTCATTTTTTGAGACAAGATCTTGCTGTGTAGTCCAGGCTAAGCCTTGAACTCAGTATGTAGCCCAGGGTGCCCTCTAACTCATGGCAATCCTTCTGCCTCAGTCTCCCAAGTGCTAGGATTACAAGTATATGCCATCACATCCAGCATTTTCTTTGTTTTTTTGAGACTGGATGCCACTCCGTAATTTAGGGTGGCCTTAAACTCACTATATAGCCTAGGCTGGTCTTGAATTTGAGACAATCCTCCTGCCTTGGCCTCCTAAATGTTGAGATTCAGGCATGCACCACCACACCTGGCTACTCAAATGATAAAGTAGAATAAAGAGAACACAGCCCTGGTTCCCAGGAGTTCTACTCCCTGAAGCCAGAATGACAGCCAGGATTGCAGAGTGGGTCATCAGAGAAGGGGAGTAGGCTCCCTATTGTGAGGTCCTAGTAGAATGCTGAACTCAGATTGAATCCAGCCCTAGTTGGCCTTTTCCTCTTTCCTCATCTCTACCCTCTACCAGGACTCTGCCCACTAGCCTATTTCTGGACTTCACTCTCCCTCCTTGCTTCGTGAAGAGGTTTGAGAGCAAATACCCACAGGAGCAGAGCCAGTAGATGTCCTGAGGATGCAGCTTCTGTTGACTCATAAGGTCAGGCCTTTGGAGTTCTCCTCAGATTGCTCTAAGAAAAGGGAGTACCCTGAGGACTTATCCTAAATTTTTAGAACCAGATGAGCAAAGTTGTTTTGGGTTCACATCCTTGATCCAGGCATCACACACCTTAGATTGTCTTGGGTTCTTGAAGGACTGTCAGGGAAATTCAAGAATCTAGGGAGCAAAGATCCAGGTGCAGAGGAAGTACTGCCAGGGATTCAGAACAGGAGCACCTGAGTCACCAGAAATGGAAACTCCAAGCTGTAGAAAGCCAGATGCCAGGTTCTACAATGAGGAACCCTTGGGCCAGCAACCAGTGAAGGACTCTGAGTACCTGGGATTAGAAGAAATCATGGGCCAGTGTCCAGACAGCCAGGACAGAGCATCATCATAAGAAGGCTGGTGAGTTAAATCCAGGTGTACCTAAAATCGAAGGAAAGGGCACCCTGCCCAGCAAACAGAGATAACCTTGCAGTGGGGAATGGAGATTTTGCAAAGAAGCAACTCAAGAGTGAATCTGGCCAGGCAGACAAGGGGTCAGGACTTTCCAGGACAAGGCAGGGCCTGTATACTGGCATAGAGACTAGAGCCTTTTAGAGCATAGGCTAAGGAGGGCCTCTGACCTCACAATAGCCAGGGCCCAGTGTGCCAGCCTTGTAGGTTCTGGTGCCCTCTTTCAGCTCGGGCAAGGCCCGAGGCCCTGGGCAGCATCCAGGTGCAGTGCCCTCCTTTGGGCTGCACTTTCTCTGCTGCCCCAGGGTATGTCTCTACTTAGCAATTATGAAGGACTTAGGCAACAAATAGAAAGGCTGGTGCGTGAGAACGAGGAACTTAAGAAACTGGTGCGGCTCATTCGGGAGAATCAAGAACTCAGGTCTGCGATCAAGACTCAGCCAGGCTGCATCAATATCAGTGCATTCGCCAATGCGCTTGGTGAGGTGGCAACAAGCCCTGCTCAACACCAGGGTAACTATAAGAGCTGGGTTCAAGGACAGCAGGGAGGGGAGTAAGAGACTGTGCAGAGAGGAGAGACTCAGTATGCTGGGGTCTCACCAAACCATGGAAGGAGAACATATATACACCTGTATTCACAAACTTGGGGAGCACTGACCCCATCAGGTAAAGGGAAGATGAGCACATGGGACCATAAGGATAAAAGGGCAAAACTAGCTAGGCCCACTATGCTCACCTGATGGTGGGAGCCCCTCCCTGCACTCCTCCCCACAACCAAACTTCCAAGCAGCACCATAGACTAAGACTTTCCCGCTCTAGAATCCAAATGGATGTCTACTGGGTCCAGCATGTCACTAACCCTCAGCTCCCTACCCTGACTCCATCCCTAACCTCAGCTTCCCCCAGCTCTTGCCTTTAGCTCCTCTCTATTCTCCCCCATTACTTTCTAGTTAGAAATGGCCAAAAGGCAACTGACAACCCACATCTAGAAGCTGAGGAGAAGAGCTAGGGCTGAAGCTCAAGCTTTGGGAATTATTGGTGTGTGACAGAGGCCCTGGGCTGGAGATATAGAGAATGGGGTGAGACAGAAGAACAAAGAAGTTGCAGTTTTCAGAACAGCAGCTTAAATGAGCTTGACCTAAGTATAGGGGCTGAGTCAGTAACCAGAGATCAGAAAGCAACAAAGACCTGTGTGGTGACAGGAAGGAGAGACAAGCCTGAAGAAGGGGAGGCTGTGGGTAGAGTCATTAGCATTGGAGATATCAGGTAGAAAACTTCAGCAGGCAGGCAGCTCCCAGGATGTAGCCATAAAAGCCTGTGGTTGACACAGTTTAGTATGTCGGTGAAGCCTACACAGGTATAATCAGGTGACAAAAGACTGCTGGTTATTGCTCCACTTCCCTCCCTGTAACATTTTTCTGGTTCTAGAGAAGGCTGTGCTGCTTCCTGTCCAAGGCAGACTTTTCCACGTGTGCTCAGAGCCTACCCACCTTTGCAGTGACCTGCCCCTGTCACAGGCCCGCACATTTCCCTCCTGGCCTGGCTTGCTGTCTGTGCAACATCAGGCACAAACTCTTTCCCCTCCCCTGAGAGGACTTGGCTCTTCTGGCCTCTGCCTATTTAAGCCTCTCTAGCTTAGCAACAGACCCCGACGCCACTGTTCTAGAAAAGTTGTGGGTGGCTCCCTAGGTGCCACAGCCTTCTCCACCTCTGCATGGCATTTGAAACTAATAACCCTCCTCCAAGCCCCTCTTCCTGAGTTCCCAAGCCTGTTGTCTGCCCCCCTTGCTCATATTAATCACTGCTACTCTCAGGCTCTGGGGCTCTGCCCTTCCACCCTCAGCCAGCACACTCACTGGCTTCAATGCTTCACTAGAAGAAAAGAGTCCCTCCAAGAGCTTTGTAGACAGTGAGTCACTAGAACTTGGTTCATTCCAAACCAGACATATTTCTGACTTTGGGCCTTTGCACAAGGATGCTAGAGCCCATGGTGTGTATTCCTCTTCTGTTGCCTTACTCCCTGATCCCTACCCACAGTGTTCCCTACCATCTAACTTGGCTATAGTGAAGTGTCCTCATTTTCCCCTACTAATCACAATCACATAGGACCTTGGTGTTTGAAATGTGGTATAGTTAATGTTTATAGACTACTGACAAGGTGACAAAAATAATATGAATGGGAGAGGCCCAACATGTAAGAAATCTCATCTTAAGAGTCTAGGGCCAGGGATTTAGCTCAGTGGCCTAAGCGCCTGCCTGGCAAGCCCAAGGTTGTCAGTTCGATCCCCGGTACCAAAAAAAAAAAAAAAAGAAGAAGCTAGAGTCTGGATCATCCAACTCCAGAACCATCAAGTTTAGAGATCAGGAAAGGATTTCTGGTGGCAGGGAATCCATGCAGCTGGTGCTGAAGGCAGAAATGAGCATCTGGGTTGGAAGAGTAGCTTGAACAAAAGCCTGTTCTCAGGGGTTGTAGGAATGAGAACTAAAGCTCACCTTCTATGTGTGAACCTGTGTAATGTGTATCAGAGTATACATGTATATAAATGTGTGTTGTAATATGTGAGTGTAGTGTGGGTATAGAAGTGATGGAGGTGTGTGAGTATATGTGAATATATATGTGAGAATATGCATGAGTATATGAGAGAAAATGTTTGTGAGCTGGGAGCAGGATACATGTAATCCCAGCACTCTGTGAGGCTGAGGCAGGAAGATCACAAGTTTGAGCCCAATCTGTACAACCTAATGACTTAGCAAGCCCTGTCTTAAAATAAAAAATAAAAAAGAGCTGTGGATATAGCTCAATGTGAAGCCCCTGGGCTCAGTCTCCAGTACAGCAAAAGAAGGGGCAAAAGGTGAGAGAGAAGGAGGTAGCTGTGTACTTTGAAGAGTGTGTTGTATGAGTGAATATATACATAAGGCTCTGGGTGTTTCTGTGTTAGTGTGTGAATGTGTGCATACAGTATGTTTGAATGTGTGTATGATACGATCTGAGTGTATTTCTGCTGTATCTTTGATAGTGTGAATGTGAATCGCTTATGTGGATATCTGTGGTGTGTGTGGTATTTATGTTTGTGTGTGTTTATTGTGTTTCTGTGTTTTGGGGGCCAGTGAGTATGAACTAGAGGCATCAGTAGGGGCCAGACTGGCATGGACTGTTAGTGACATGCTAAGAGCCTGGAATTACTCCAACAGGCAAGAGGTAGAAGCATGGTTTCTAACAGAGTGATGAAGTCTGTGCTCTAAAAGTTCATTCAGAGCTGTGGGGAAATGGATTCAAGGGAGGTAAGACCAAAGCAAGGAGATGGTTGGTCTAAGGCTTTTGAAATCACTCCAGCAGGAGATGATTGTGTGAACTGCAGATAAGCAGAAGTTCATTCAAGTTATTTAGCAAGAAAACAGAAACTCTAACCACTTGAGTGTGAGCAGTAGTGTAACCAAAAAACATCTGCCATCCTGGCTGAGGTGACTGAGTGACTGATGGTGCAGGATTTGCCATCTCCAGATCCAGCCAAGGTGGATCCTTACAGTTTTCACTGTTTTCTTCATAGGGACAGCTCTTATTCTTGATTTGTCCTCATGAACTCAAATTTCAATTCCTATTTCTGAGCCCACTCTTCTTGTCTGTTACGCTCTTGGCCAATTCAGGAGGAACACAAAGGGAAATGAAGCTAGGATGATATGAGCAGAGATTGGACATGTGGGCTATGGGTGCTCAAAATCAGGAACATCAGACCCCTCAAAGTGCAAGACCAATTTCAAAGGGGAAAAGAAGGGGTGTGGAATGAAGTTGGGACCAGGGGATCCTCTCCCCAAGGTACCACATCCTGGCCCAGAACTCTAGGAAGTGCAAGTCTAAATTCAATTCTGATCTGCTATGTTGTTACAAAGTTTTATTTGTCAAAGTAAAAAAAAGACATTATTTAACAGTTGGCTTGAGTGATAATGTTCAGCTACTCTGACATGGCATGTGGGCCTCCATTTGTGCTCTTCCCACAGTCCTGCAAATGCTGGAGGTGAGCCTAGAAAAAAGAAATAAAGTTTTGGAGGAAGACAGTGAGTTACATTTTTGACAGACTAGTTTAAACATCCACTTGAAATACTGGTAATATGAGCCTGAAACTCAGAGAAGAGGTCAGGGCTAGACAGAAAACTCTACTCAAGATTTATTTGTAACTGAAGACACAGAGGGCATAAGAGTGTACAGTTAGCAGAAACTGAGGGATAGATTCTGAATAAGGACAGGTAGAAAAGTTGTCAATGAAGCACCCAGAGAGGTAGAGAAAATTTTTGAAGTTTAATGACATAGAAGCCAAGAGCTTCAGAGAGGATAAAGTGTCAAAATTGTAAAAGCAAACTAGGGAAACAACATCTTTCACAACAGCATTCAAAAAATGAAATACCTAGGACTCAATCTAACAAATGATTTAAAAGACCCCTACATTGAAAACTACAGTACTCTGAAAAAGGATATTGAAGAGGATATCAGAAAATGGAAAAACAACCCTTGCTCTTGAGTAGGAAGAGCCAATGTAGTGAAAATGGCCATACTTTCAAAACTGTTATACAGATTTAATGCAATTCTGATCAAAATTCCAATAGCATATTTCACAGAATTAGAGAAAATAACCCTCAAATTCATTTGGAACCAGAACAGACCTAGAATAGCAAAGGCAATTAAGGCAAAATAGGGGACATCAAAATCCCTGACTTTAAATTATACTATAAAGCTATTGTGATTTAAAAAAACAGTGTGGTATTGGAAAAAAAAAAACAGACCCAAGTATCAGTGGAACCGATTATAAGATGCAGAAACAACTTCAGACACACTAAGCCACCTTATCTTTGACAAAGGTGCCAAACACATTCACTGGAAAAAAAAGAGAGCCTCCTTAATAAATGGTGCTGGAAACAATGGCTCTGCACATGCCAAAGATTATAACTGGACCCACCTCTTTCACCATGCACTAAACTAAATTTGAAATGGATGAAAGATCTAAATATTAAAACAGAAATATTAAATGTGCTGGAAGGTAGGATAGGTAAAACTCTTGAAGACATTAGTGTAGGCAAAGACTTTATGAACTGAATCCCGATTGTACAGAAACTATGACAAAGAACAATTGAAATCTTATATTAAAAAGCTTTTGCACAGCAAGAGAAACCACCAACAGAGTGAAGAGACAACCCACAAGGTGGGAAAAATGTTTGCTAGTTGTTCCTCAGACAAAGGATTACTATAGAGAACATATAAAGAACTCAAACAAATCAGACTTCCTAGATTTAAAGACCCAGTCCAAAAATTGGCATGTGAGATGAATATGCACTTCTCAGATGAAGAAATACAAACAGCAAATAAATACATGAAAAAAAAACCTTCTCAGATAATGAAATACAAACAACACTGAGATTCTACCTCACCCTGGAAAGAATGGCTATTATCAAGAAATCCAGCAATAACAAATGCTGGAGGGGCTATGGGGAAAAAGGAACCCTTTACTGTTAGTGAGAATGCAGACTGGTGCAAGCACTGTAGAAATCAGCATGGAGATTCCTCAAAAAACTAGAATTGGAGATCCCATCTGACCTGGGCATTCCCCTTTGGGGTACCTTCCTAGAAGAATTAAAAACATCACACCACAGTAATATATGTGCACCCATGTTTATAGTAGCACAATTTGTAATGGCTAGATCTTGGGAGCGACCTGAACATCCATCAGCCAAGGAATGGATGGGGTCTCTTTATACAACGGAGTACTACTCAGTCATAAAGAAGGATAAATTGTAGACTTTTTTTGGTATCAAGGATCAAACTCACAACATCACACTTGTCAGGCGGGTGCTTACACCTCTAAGCTAATCCTCAGCCCTCAACTGTAGACTTTTATAGGTAAATGGATGCAACTCAAGACCATACTCAGAAGTGAAATAAATCAGACTCGCATGTGTAAACATCATATTGTCTCCCTGGTGTGAGAAGCTGAAAGAGTAATTAAGATCCAGAATGTGTAACAGATATTGTAGAATGGGAGGAAGCTTTGAAAGGAAAGAGAAACTGGGATGGGGAAATGGAGAAAAGAAGGAAGGGAAAAGCAAAAAAAAAATTTATATATATATATATGATAGTTAAGATAGTTATACTAGTTTCTCCCAGTTCACTGAAAAGAAAGGTTTTTTTATAATATTGTTTGGACAATTAAATGCCAATATTGTATACTCTGAATAACTAATTTAAAGATACAATGTGCAATGCATTAGTCATTGTTACCCTCTTATTTTGAAATCTTTTTTTTTTTCTCTTTAAAACAAAATTTTGCCAGGGATTTAACTTAGCAGTATAAATGCCTGCTTTGCAAGTGCGAGGTCGTGAGTTCGATCCTTGGTACCCCCCCAAAATTTTTTTAAAAATTTCTTTCTTTTTTGGGGGGGGTACTGGGGATCAAACTCATGACCTCATGCTTGCCAGGCAGATGCTTTATGCCACTAAGCTAAATCCCTAGCCAAAATTTCTTTAAAAAATTTTAAAAGGGTAAAAGCTGTCAAATACTTAAGCAAGAAAAGCACCAAAAATGTCAACAGTTTTTAGTTAACAGTGATTTGGCATTTATGACCTTGGTTAAAGTGATTTCAACTCCACTACAGATGAGAAAAGCCAACCAATGTGAAATGAAGAACAAGTGAAAATATGAAGAGAAGAGAAGATGGTGACAATTAGTGCAAGAAATTTGGCTTTTGTGGCACTGGACATAAAGTGGGCAGTACCTATAAAGGGGCGTGCAGTCTAGAATTTCTTTCTCTCATTATAGAAGAGACCTGAGTTTCTTTTCTTTTTCTTTTTCTTTTTTTTTTTTTTTTACTGGGAATCAAACTCATGATCTTGCGTTTGCCAGGCAGGTGTTGTGCTGCTGAGCTTTATCCCAGGACCTGAGTTTCTTAATATGTGTAAGAAACTGGAAAAGACTGAAAGCGTACTTTATGCAGATGTATCCTTGACTGCAGGAAGAGCATCTCTTCCACTGTCCTAGAAAGGAGAGAGGAAGAGAAGGATGAGTGTGAATACCAGTTGTTGGGAAATTACAGGAACTCTAGATGTATAGCTCCAATTTTCTCTGTAAAAAATATTCTTTGTGAGCAAAAGGTAGAGTGCAGGAAATGGAGGTGGTCTGTGAGTGAAGGTAGGAGAACCAAGAGGGGAAGGTCTGAGTATATACTTAGAGAAATAGCATTAGTCATCAGTGGAAATTTCCAAAGGCAGCAGCAACCTTGTGATTTCTGTAGCATCTGGTGGCCTGAGAACAGGCGTGAGGACAGTAGGCAAGTAGAGTGCTCAGGACTCTAAGCAAGATTGTAGGAACACCAGTCTCTGGGTGATTCCTCAGGCGCTGTTACTACAGGGAGGAGAAGCTCCTCGACTGTGTCAGCTGAGAGATAAGTGGAGACTAGAGAGGCTATTAGGTGGACAGGGGATAGTGTACTAGAGCTCTGGAAAGGCTTGGAGATCAGATGGCTGGGAGTGATCTTCCAACCAGAAGCTAACAAACTGTGTGGTCAGAAGTTAACAATCTGAGTGGCAGGAAATGTTCACTGGTGGCCAAATTAATGTCTTTAGGAAGAAATAGGTGCCAAGAAGTTCAGATCTTAGCCTACACACAGGGCAGGTGAGAGGTACAACCTGGACAGGACTCTGACTGGTCCTGAGGGCTCCAGGACTTGCTCAGAGCCCTGCACTAGGAGAGAGAGATGGATAGGGAAGCAGGACTGCTGGAGTAACAGGCAAGAGAAAATAAGGGCCAATCTAAGTGCCTAAGACATTAAAACAATGACTGCCTGGAAAATGGGCACCTGCCTGCACTGGTCAGACCTGGCTCCTCTACATGAAGGTCAGGTGACAGATGGTCAGGAATGGCACAGACTAGCAAGGCCAGACAGAGGTCAGCATGGAATACACCATCAGGACAGGATGGCGGGGGCCATGTGCTGCTGTTGCTGCCAGGCACATTTCCCACTACTTAATCCTCCTTTCTTCTTCACCTAAACCCATTTTCCTCCCTAGGCCAAATACTTTCTTCCCCATTATCTTCTCTTGGGAATTACAGGCTGGTGAAAGATTTCTCCAGCAGGGGGAAGCCTTCTTCCATCTTTTTAAATGTCTGACAAACCACCCTTCAAATCATGTCTTCCCCTACCCAGAAAGAACCTTGCCTCATACCCAAGACATGTGCATGCTCTAAAGGCGTCTTTACTCGTCTAGGAGCCTCTAATAATAGCACGTGAGGAAACATCAGCTCACCTGGAGACTAAAGCTGTGGGAGAGATCAGATTTTATTTCTCTGCCTACAAGGCAGGCTGAGATGGGATTGCTATCAGCAAAAATCTAAAGGGTAAGATTGAGGTGCAGTTTTAAAGAATCTCAAAAAGTCTGGATAAAATGCTGGAGTTTAAGGCTGTAAGGGCGAACAGCACAGGTACACAGAGCTGGCACTGGGACTGCAGCCTTACATTAAATTTCTTTATTGCCCTTGCTTCTTGTTTACCAAGGGAGAGCTATTGCTAGTAATGGAGAGGTCATTGTTTGCAGTGGACAGCCCAAGTCTCCCTCAGGCCAGTCCTGACACTCCCCTAAAATGCATTCCACCTGCTTCAGGATACTGAATTATCTGGACTCCTCTGAACCCTCCTACCTCAGGAAACTCTCCCTCAGGAACCTCTCCCTCTCAGCAATCTATTACCTTCAGGACCCTAGTTCCCCTCATGACCTCCTTCCCTCTTCTCAGGAATCCACTCTCCTCAGGAATCTTTTTCCTCAGAGTGCCCTCCCTTCTGAATGCCACTTTCCTCAGGACCCCTTCTTCTCAGGACACTTCCTCCCCTGGGGACTCTGCACACCTCAGGACACACTTTCCCTCTTGATCTCTTCCTCTCAAGGCGACACTCCCTCAGGACCCCCCACCCCGCCCTTCAGGACTCCTTTCCCTAAAGACCCGCTTCCTTTCAGGATCCCCTCCCCTCAAGACACTGTACTCCTCTGATCTCCCTTTACTGCTCCTCACTTCACCCTCCCACCCTCGGGCCAACTCTGTCAAAACCTGGGCTGCGGTAGCTGCCTTCCACTTTCTGCTCACTCTGCAGAAGGCTCAGGTTCTCTTAGCCCCGCCCCCAGAGATCTGCTCCCCTCCAGTGCCAAGAGGGTCTCTTTTTTCAGGACTGCTATCGGTACTTGGGTCGGGTCCTGTTGCACAGCACCGCCTCCTTGCACCACAGCCGGGGTTCACGTTCTGGCCCCGCCCATCCTTTGGCTCCTCCCACCGTGCTGTCTAGCCCGGCCCCTTCCGGCCGCGGCCTGTCCTCTGGTCCTGGTCCCAGCGCTTGGCTGACAGAGTAGAACTACGGAGGCCGCGTGGGCCTCCCGGCTTGGGCGTGAGCCGCTGTGTGGCGGACTCAGTAGTGAAAATGAGAACGTCTCGGCGACCGAGCTCCCCCCACGCGGCTATGGAAAGACCGAGAGCAGCAGGTTTGGGGAGGAAACCAGGAATTCAGATAATTTAAGTTTAAAAATGAGAAACTGCATTTCTAAATCTAAATTATTTGTTTTTCTTTTTAACCTCAATTGTCTGATGTAGCAAACCAAACTTTCAGTATTCTAAATAAAAATAAACAGGGACCCTGACGTTCCTGCAAGGTTCTAGAATGTACCAGGATTTTTAACTCAGATCTAAATCATTAAATGCAAATTTTATAAAATTAAAACATCAAGCTTGTACATTTTGCATTAGAAGAGTTACAAGAGTGAAATCTTAAAGTTTGACAGTGGGGGTCCATTAGATGGGAACACTCCATACCTGGGGTTTGGGCATATTGGTAGAATTCCCCAGATTCAAGTATCCATCTGAGGACTGCTGTTGAGTCCTCAGAGACCTAGTGAGTGGCAAATCTGTGGACACTGACCGAGACCGACCCAATGTAGCAAGGACACACACACTCTCCTTCAAAGTCTGCACCTGCGTTGCTTGCAGTGCTCTCCCCTGCAAGGCCCCTGAGTTGCTGATGTGCCATTCTAAATGTCTGGGGCCGTTATCGGATGGGGATCTCTGAGAAATTGTTTCCAGATTGCTGGGACTCTCAGAAAGAGTAGAAAAAATAAGACGTATTAAAATCAAAAGTACACTTACAGGACTAGGATTAGTGTGCAACCCATGTGCTGGATCTCATAAGGTCCTGAAATCATGGGAGGATCCATAGCTGGAGATTGACAGAAGTCCTGACTCAAAGGAGTAGGGGACTGCGCCCACCCATGAGAAGGGGAACTTTTTGACCATAGATTGAGTGATTGATTGATTGAGACAGGCTCTTACAATATAGTTCAGTCTAGTCTTAAAATCACTGTGTAACCCAGTCTGGCCTTGAGATTGCAGCAGTCCTCCTGCCTCAGCCTCCCTAGTGCTGGGATCATAGGTGTGCACCATCACACCCAACTCAATCCTTGTTCTAGGGCTTTCTGTTATTTACTTCTATCTCTACCTCCTACCTCAACCTCAGTCAATCTTTTTAAACAAGTTTATAAGAATGTAATTAATTCACTTAACATACAACGTGCCATGTAAAGTGTATAATTCAATAGTTTTTTTAACATATTCATAGTATGTATACATTGCCATAATCAATTTTATAAGTTTCATCATCCCCTAAAGAAACCTCATCCCCTTGGCTATTATACAACTACTCTCCATCTTCCTCCCTGGCTGCAAGCAACTATGAATATGTTTTTATGATTTGTCTATTATAGAGATTCCATATTAATGGAATCACATGTGTAGTCTTTTGTGATTGGCTTTTTCCACTTGGGGCATGTTTTCAAAGTTTATCTGTACTATAGTGTCAATTAGAACTGTTTTTGCTGTTTGTTTTGTTTTGTTGAGATAGGTTCTTGCTATGCAGTTCAGGCTGCCCTTGAACTCAGTATATAACCCAGGCTAGCCTTGAACTCAGAACAGCAATCTTCCTGTCTCAGCCTCCCAAGGACTGAGATTACAGGGGTGCACCACCATACCTAACTTTAATCAGTGTTTTTGGTTAGAGTTAGGAGTTTGCTGGGTTTTAAATCTGAAAATTTTTCCATAGTCTGTGCTATACAGTTGATAGACATTGTTTCCTCCTCTGGGCAAGTATGAACAATGCCATTAGAAGTATTCATGTTCAAATTTAATACATTTATTTTTTTTCATTTCTCTTACATATGTATCTAGGAATGGAATTATTGGGTCATATGGTAATGCTATTAATTGTTTGAGGAACTGCCAAATATTTTTCCAAAGCAGCTGTCCCATTTTACATCCCCATCAGCAATAAGGGATCTAATTTCTCTAAACCCTTGTCAACACTTGAAATCATCTAATTTTTTAATTGTAGTCACCCCAGTGGACATGAAGTGATACCACATTGTGGTTTTGACGTGTGTTTCCCTCATAAGTAATGGTGATGAGCCTCTACAATGGTCATGTGTATATCTCTTTAAAAAATGTCTGTTCAATCACTTTACCCTCTTTTATATTCTTCAATCAGATTTAATTTTGCTCTCTTTTAAAATTGGACCATGTCTTTTTATTGTAGAGT
Organism: Hydrochoerus hydrochaeris; assembly: GCA_004027455.1. NCBI lineage: Eukaryota > Metazoa > Chordata > Mammalia > Rodentia > Hydrochaeridae > Hydrochoerus > Hydrochoerus hydrochaeris. The sequence continues at coordinate 28,430 of PVLA01003615.1, read as the reverse complement.
TGTAAGAGTTCTTTAAACTGGATACAGCCAGGCATGGTGGCATATGCCTTAATTGTAGCACTCAGGAAGCTGAGGGAGGAAGATCACTTTGAGTTTGAGGCTGAACTGGGCTATATGGTAAGATCAAAACCAACCTGAACCACATAGCCAGACCCTGTCTCAAAATGAATAAATAGGGTCGGGGATATAGCTCAGTGGTACAGCCTCTGCCTGGCAAGCATGAGGACATAAGTTCGATCTCCAGTACCAAAAATAAATAAGATAGTTTCTTAGGGCCAAGGACTTAGCTCAGTGGCACAAGCACCTGCCTGGCAAGCAGGAGGTCATGAGTTCCATTCCTGGTACCAAAAAAATAGATACAGTTTCTTATCAAATATATGACTTACAAATATTGTTTCCCATTCTGTGAGCTGGTTTTTTTTGTTTTTGTTTTTGTTTTTTTTGTCTTTTTGAGATGGTTTCGCTATGCAGTTTAGGCTGGCCTTGCACTCACTTTGTAGCCCAGGCTGGTCTCAAACTTGCAACAATCCTCCTGTCTCAGCCTCCCGAGTGCTGGTATTACAGGCTTGAGCCACCATGCCCGGCAACACAGCAGTTTTCAATTTTGATGAACCCTAATTTATTTGCTTTTCATGTTTTTCATACTTTTGCTTCTTCTTTTTCTAGTTACTTAACATGTACTGTAAGGTTATTACTTGAGATATTTTTTTTTACCTGAACCTAGAGAGTACAAGGCTATACACTTGGTTCTCAGGTTTTTTTGTTTGTTTTTATTTTTTTTAGACAAGGTCTCACTCAATTGCCTAGTTTAACCTTGAATTTGTCATCCTCCTGCCTCAGCCTTCCAATTAGCTGGGATTACAAGTATGTATCACCAAACCCAGCCACCTGGCCTTTCTTCATTTTTCCATTTTTTTGATGTTTGTTTGTTTGTTTGTTTGTTTGTTTGTTTGTTTGTTTGTTTGAAACAGTGTTTCCCTATGTAGTGTAGGCTTTAGGTTGGCCTCAGTCTTTTTTTTTTTTTTTTTGTACTTGGAATCTGACTCATGGCCTCGCAACTGCCAGGCAGGTGTTGTGCCACTGAGCTATATCCCCAGCCCAGCTGACCTCACTCTTGAAGTGATCCTCTTGCCTCAGCTTCCTAAGTGCTCAGATAACAAGCATGCACCACCACATCAGGCTTGCTTGCTTGCTTTTTTGTTGCTGTTGTTTTGTCTTTTTTATTTTCAAATCTATTTTTTTTCCAAATCCATTTTATTTTAAGGAGAAAAAAAAGAAAGAAGAAAAAACTACAACAAAATTTCAAAACACATCAGAGGGACAACAATAGTACATAACATTGCACATTGCCATCCCCAAATCATTCACCCAGAGCACATCTGCATTCCATTGTCTCAACAATACCAGCACAAATCTTTCTCTTCAGTGAACCCAAAGAAACCAGTAGTATAACTATCTTAACTATTTTATATACATATACATATATGTATGTTGTTTCTTTCAGCTTCTCATCCCAGGAAGACAATATGTTTACACATGCATGTCTGATTTATTTCACTAAAGAGTATGGTCTCAAGTTGTATCCATTTACCTGTAAAAGTCTCCAGTTTATCCTTCTTTATGGATGAGTAGTACTCTATTGTATAAAAATACCATATCTTGAGCACCATGTACAAGCTGCTGGGGGGACAGCCAGACCCCAGCCTTTTCCCTTGAGTTAGTGCCACTTGTGGACTGTGGGGAAAGAGAACAGTCACCAAGAAGCAAGCCATCCCTGTGAATCAGTGCCATGTACAGGCCACCAGGGGGACAGTAAACTCTAGCGGCTTCCAGTGCACAGGCTGGAAAATAAGAAGAGCCAACCCTACCCCACCCTCACCCCCACCCCACCAAGCAACTGGCTGATCCAGAGAAATATAGGCTGCAATGACAGCTATTGAGGTGAAATGCAGTTTGATGCTGTGGTGTTTGGTGTTTCACTGACTGCAGGTCTGGGGCCAGTGGTCTGATCATCTATTCAAAGGATATCGGTACCCAGTGTGGCATCTATGGGGGATCTCCTTCTGAAGGTGGTAGCCATTGTTTATTTCCTATTATATTGTTTGAAGTTCTGTATCATATTCATTGTTTTGTTGGGTTGGATTTTATTCTGTTTTGTTTTGTTTGATTTTGTTATGCCTAATAGCATGGGCAGCTATTTCAAAGATAGCAAGATATGTTATGGTAGCCATTTGGGATTTACTATTCTTGTTTTGAATTCCTTCATTGCATTCATTGTTTTGTTTTTATTGGTTCTATTCTGTTCCATTTTGTTTGATTTTTACTATGTCTGAAAGTATCTGCAGTTATTTTGAAGACAACAAGAGGCATTATGATAATCATTATTGATTTCCTATTGTTCTGAAGTCCTGTGTCACACTTTTTTAAAGAACAGAATATATTTATTGAGAGAAAGAAAGCTTTTGTCTGGGAGAGACATAGAAGGAGTCCTGAGGTGGTTGCCCTCCCAAGTGGATTGCCCCACTGGTTTGTTTTGATTGGCTTTATTCTGTTTTATATTGCTTGGTTTTATTCTCTTTAAAATAAAAAAATTTTAAATACATCATTTTTACCCATTCCTCAGCTAATGGGCATTTAGGTTGTTTCCAAGATCTAGCTATTCCAAATTATGCTGCTATAAACATGGGTACATGGGTGGTATGATGTTTTTAATTCTTTTGGGAAGATACCCAGAAGGAGAATAGCTGGGTTGAATGGGACCTCTAGTCCTAGTTTTTTGAGGAATCTTGACACTGATTTCCACAGTGGTTGCACCACTCCACACTCCTATCAACAGTAAAGAAGGGTTTCTTTTTGCCCACAGCCCCTCCAACATTTGTTATTGGTTGATTTCTTAATAGTAGCCATTCTTTCTGGGCTGAAGTGGAATCTCAGTGTGATTTTAATTTGCGTCTCTCGAGTGCCCAGTGACATGAGCAAATATGAACACTTCTTCACATATTTATTTGCTGTTCTTCATCTGAGAAGTGCATATTTATCTCAGATGCCCATTTGTGTTTTTTGGGTTATTTTATTTATTTTTTTATTTTTTTGTCTTTTTGAGACAGGGTCTCACTGTGCAGTTCAGGCTGGACTTGAGCTCACTTTGTAGCCCAGGATGGTCTCAAACTCTCAATAATTCTCCTGCCTCAACCTCCCAAACGCTGGGATTACAGGCATGTGCCACCACACGCCGCTAACATGCCCATGTTCGGATTGGGTCTTTAAATCTGGGAGGACTGATTTTTTTGAGTTCTTTACATGTTCTTAATAGTAATCCTTTGTCTGAGGTACAGCTGACAAACATTTTTCTCCCACGTTGTGGGGGCTGTCTTTTCACTCCGTTGGTGGTTTCTCTTGCTGTCCAAAAGCTTTTCAATAGGATCAGATCCCAGTTGTTGATTCTTTGTAATAGTTTCTGTGTAATTAGGGTTTTGTTTCATAGTCTTTGCCTACCCCAGTGTCTTCAAGAGTTTTACTTACTCTATTTTCCAGCAGATTTAATGTTTCTGTTTTAATATTAACATCTTTTATCTATTCTGATTTTAGGTTGGTACATGTTGAAAGATATGGGTCCAGCTTTAATCTTTGGCATGTGTAGAGCCAGTTTTTCCAGCATCACTTATTAAACAGGCTTTCTTCCAGTGAATATGTTTGGTACCTTGATCAAAGACAAGGTGGCTTAGTGTGCCTGGAGTTATTTCTGCATCTTCTAATCTGTTCCATGGATCCTCAAGTCTGTTGTTTGTTTGTTTGTTTGTTTGTTTTTGCCAGTATCACACTGTTTTTAATCACAGTAGCTTTATAGTATAATTTCAAATTAGGGATTGTGATGCCCCACTGTGTTGCTTTTGTTGCTCAGTATTGCCTCTGCTATTCTAGGTCTGTTTTGGTTCCAGATAAATTTTTAGGATTATGTTCTCTAATTTTGTGAGATACACTGTTGGAATTTTGACCAGAATTGCATTAAATCTGTATAACAGTTTTGGAAGTATGGCCATTTTCATTACATTGGTTCTTCCTACCCAAGTACACAAAATATCTCTCTGTTTTCTAATATTCTCTTCAATCTCCTCTTTCAGAGTATTGTAGTTTTCAATGTAGAGGTGTTTTACATCCTTTGTTATATTGATTCCTAGGTTTTTCTTCTTTTTTTTTTTAGATGCTATTGTAAAAGATGATTTCTCTCTCAGTGATTTTTTGGCTTTTTTATTTTCTTTTTCTTTTTTCTTTCTTTTTTTTTTTTTTTTTTTTTTTTTTTTTTTTTTTTTTTTTTTTTTTTTTTTTTTTTTTTTTTTTTTTTTTTTTTTTTTGTAGCAGGGATCAAACTTAGAACCTCACACTTGCCAGTTAGATGCTTATGCCACTGAGCTAAATCCTTGGCCCAGAACTCTATTGAGGAAAAAAGATGGCAGATCAATAGGTAGCACGGTAGAGAGCCTCTCTGAGAAAAACAACTCAGATGCTAGAATTTAACACCATGGGGAAGACCAGACGAAAAGAGAAGGATTCTCACAACCCAGGAAGAAACTGAGGGAAAAGAAAAAGAAAAAAAAGGAAGAAGAAAAAAAAAAAAAAAAACATGGACAGAGGGCTGGAGCTGGCCCTGCACTGTGCTGGGTGGAGAGCTGGAGCTGGACATGCTCCTATTGACCCGGTGCCACTTTGTGCTGGGCGCGGCTTAGAATCGGGCAACTCACAATCGAGCTGAGGTAGTGGTCCTACCAAGATCAGAGGTTGGTGAGCCCGAGACCCTTGGCAGGAGGAAGCACCACAACAGGGAGCAGAACCAGCGAGGCGAGCTGCACTGACCCGTGATGAATGCTGGGAACTGGATCCCGCAGACGGGTTGTCCGGCTTGACAACATATTAGAGTTGGGTAGGACAGGCAACCGCAGCAGACTGATGGGATCTGCTTGGGCTGGGTCATGTCCCTGTTGGGACCCAATAGCCAGGGATGAAACTGTCCTGAACCTGTGACATCCGCAGGGCACAGACTAAAGTGCTGAAGGCACTCACTGGTTGACTGGCTCAGAGGAGAGGGGCCAGCCCACATCCCCTCTGCGTGCACCTCACAGATCAACAGCAAACTGAAGAGGGCAGCAACCCCCTAGCCAATACACTTCAGAAAAACCGTAAGCAATACAGGACCTGAGACCTCGACCTCGACCATACACCTGTCTGAAAGAAAACAGAAACATGACAAGAGAAAGAAACAAGAAAAAAACCTCCAGCCGCTGACCCAGGGAAAATAAGTCCAGGAGAGGTAAATACAGAAGAGATCAAGGGCAGCAAACATGCAATATCGGACCAGGCCTCAACGGAAATACTTCCGTGACCTCATCAACGAATTTAAATCTGAAATTCTAATTCAAGTGAAGCAAAATATAAGAAGATTAATAAAAGAAATGCTAAGCACTTCCCAAGAAGACACAGATGGAAGAATGGAGGAACCCAGAAAAAGGAGAGAAACCTTTGATGAAGAATATAAATAAAATCTAGAATACATGAAACAGATCCAAAGAGAATACCAGGAAATTTAAAACTCCATTGAAAGCTGGCAAAATTTCTTGACAGAAACTAAAGACAGACTTACAAAATTTGAAGATAGATTTGCAATGTATGATCGCAAAAGGAAAGATCTCTTAAAAATAACAAGGAACCAGGTAACCAGGAACAATACAAAGGCTAGAAGATGACAAGAGGATCTATAACTTAAGAATAATAAATGTGAGTGAAGAAGCAGGGGAAATGCAAATGAAATAAAAAAGGCCATTCACAGAAATAATTAAGCAAAACTTCCCAAGCACAGGAAAAGGAAATGATATTCAGATATATGAGGCATAAAGAACTCCAGCCAGCTACAACCAAAACAGATCTACACCCAGACATATAATAAGCAAGATCCCAGAAATTCATCATAAGAACAGAATATTAAAAGCCTTCTGAGAAAAGAAACAGATTACCTATAAAGGAAAACCCATCAAAATCACAACAGACTTCTCGACACAAACTATCAAATCAAGAAGAGCTTGGAGCAAAGTATTCCAAGCCCTGAAAGAAAATAACCTCCAACCCAGATTGTTGTACCCTGAAAAACTATCACTCAAAATTAATGAAGAAACAAGATGTTTCCACAACAAAGAGGAACTAGGGGAGTTCATGACCACCAATCCAACCCTACAAAAAATACTGAAGGACATTCTAGAGAAAGAGAAGAAAATTATCAGGATTCCAGGTACAATGGCAGAAATGAACGGGGCAGACAGTGGAATGAAGGAGAAAAGTAAACAACAATGACAGAAAAATAACATAGCAGAGATGAGGCAGAGAAGATTGGCTATAGTTTGATTTTATTCTGTTCCAGTCTGTCTACTCATACTAGAATTGAAAGCAGACAGCTACCCCCAAAATAGCAGGATATACTACGGTAAATATCCTTAATATCCTATTAAGTTAAACTGAAGCCTTGTATTACTTACACTGTCTTACTATGACTGATCTTATTTGAATCTGGTTTGTTAGGTCACTGTTTTGTCTTGATTGATTCTATTCGAATCTGGTATGCTTGATAGTATCAAGTCTGAGAGTAGAGGCAACTATTCTGAAGACAAGATTCAACAGGATATTCATACTGGTTGGATTATTAACTGCTTTTGAAGTCGTACAGTGTCTCCAATGTTTTGTTTTTATTAATACTGCTATGTACTGCTATGTCCCATTATACTATGCCTGATGATATAGACAGTTCTATTGAAAATAACAAGAGACATCATAGTAACTACTGTAGATCACCTAGTATTGTGGTTCTATATGACTTTTTCATTTCGTGTTCTTCTATGAAGCTGCTTTGTTGTCTTGTTTTGATTTGTTCTTCCCTCTAATACAGAAAGGATAGGTATACATGTAGAGATTCATACATGCGTAGAACTTCTAAGCAGTTTACAAGAACTGAATATAGTTATTGTAAAGAAAGAGACGAAAAGAAAGTATTCTAAAGGGTATGAGTGCATGTATGTTTAAGTGTGTAAGATTGATAACCAAATTACTAAGTTTGTGTTGGATAGGTGGACAGAACTGGTTGCAATCTGTTTAAATGTCCACTTTGTATGCTTTACTTATGTAACTTGAGCAACTACTTCTAAGAGGAAAATATGTAATTGTCAACTAGTGATTTCTTACTGTTTTTAAAAATTATGTATTATTTCTGCCCTCTTTCTGGTTTTTTTCTTTAAAAAAAAAAGCCCTATCTTTTTTTTTTTTTTTTTGTACTAGGGATTGAACTCATAACCTTGAGCTTGCCAGGCACATACTGTGCCACTAAGCTATATCCCTGGCCCTCTCAGTGAGTTTTTATTTGTGTACAGGAAGTCTATTGATTTTTGAGTGTTGACTTTGTATCCAGCCATGCTACTGAATTTGCTTATTAAATCTACCAATTTTGAGCCAGGCATGGTGGCTCATGCCTGTAATCCCAGCACTCAGGAAGCTGAGGCAGGAGGATCGTTGTGAGTTTGAGACCAGCCTGAGCTATAAAATGAGCTCAAGGCCAGTCTGAACTACATAATGAGACCCTGTCTCAAAAATTAATTAATTAATTATCAGTTTTTTAGTGAAGTTTTTGGGGTCTTCTATGTAGAGTATCATGTCGTCCGCAAATAACAATAGTTTAACTTCTTCCTTTCCTTTCTTTATTACTTTTATTTCTTTCTCTTGTCTAATTGCTCCAGCTAAAGTTTCCAGGACTACGTTGAATAAGAGTGGAGACAGTGGACATCCTTGTCTTGTTTCTGGTTTTAGAGAGATAATTTTCAGTTTTTGTCCACTTAGTATGATGTTGGCTGTTGGCTTGTCATGGATGGCTTTTATAAGATTAAGATAAAGACCATCTATTCTAATTTTTGTAGGTTTTTTTATCATGAAGGGGTGCTGAACTTTGTCAAAAGCTTTTTCTGCATCTATTGAGAGGATCATGATTTTTTTTTTTTAATCAGTACCGGGGATCAAACTCATGACCACGCACTGGCAAGGCAGGCACTTATGCTGCTGAGCTAAATCCCCAGCCCCAGTGATGACCATGATTTTTGTCCTTGGCTCTTTTCGTATGGTGTATTACATTTATGGACTTACATATGTTGAACCATCCCTGCATCCTTGTGGTTAATCCCACTTGATAGTGGTGTATAATCTTCTTGATGATTTGCTGCATTCTGCTTGCCAGTATCTTATTGAGGATTTTTGCATTCATGTTCATTAGGGAGGTTGGCCTGTAATTCTCTTAGTTGGTTCTTTCTCTGGTTTTGGAATCAGAGTAATGCTTGCTTCCAGGAATAAATTTAGGAGTATTACTTCCCTTTCAATTTCATTAAAGATTTTGAGAAATAGAGATGTTAGGTTTCTAAATTTCTTGTAGAATTCAGCAGTGAATTTACCAGGGCCTGGGATTTTTTTGTTGTTGTTGTTTTTGATAGGTTTTTAATTACATCTTTTATTTCATTGATTGATATTGGCTTATTTAGGATTTTTATATCTTCTTGATTCAGCTTTGGTAATTCATATGTATCTAGGAATCTGTCCATTACTTCTGCATTTTCCACCTTATTAGAATGCAAGTTTTCCAAGTAAGTATAGATGATCTGGATTTCTGCAGGGTCTGTTGTGATTTCACCCCTTTCATTCCTAATTACATGGATTTGAGTCCTTTCTTTTCTTCTTTGATAAGGCTGGATAAGAGATTGTCAATTCATTTAATCTTTCAAAGAACCAACTCTTCAATTCATTCATTCTTTGTATTTTTTTAGCCTTGAGTGTTAATTTGTGCTCTGATCTTTACAATTTTCTCCTTCATATGAGCTTTTGGCTTAGTCTGCTCTTATTTTCCCAGAAGTTTGAGGTTCACCATTAAGTTGTTTAAATGTACTTGCTGTGTTTTCTTGATATGGGTATGTACTGCTATAAATTTCCCTGTTTAAGACTCCTTTCACTGTGTCTTATAAGCTCCAGTGTGTTGTATCATCATTATTACTCCACTGTAAAAACTAATTTCTTCTGTAATTTTTTTTAACCTGTTTGAGACAGGGTTTTGCTATGCAGTTCAGGCTGGCCTTCCACTCACTTTGTAGTCCAGGCTGGCTTCAAAGTCACATTGATCCTCCTGCCTCAGCCTGCCAAGTGCTGGGATTACAGGCATGTGTTACCATGCCTGACTTCTTTAATTTCATCTGCAACCCATTGGTTGTTTAGAAGGTGTTATTTAGTTTCCATGTATTTATGAAATTCTTGTGGTTTATTTTCCATGGATTTCCAATTTCATTGCACTGTGGTCTGATAGTATGCATGGAATACTATTTTGCATTTGCTTAAACATGTTCTATGAACTAGTATGTCTATTTTGGAGAACATTCCATGTGCAGCTGAAAAGACTGTATTCTGATGTTGTGGGTTGGAACACTCTATAGACATCTACTAAGTCCATTTGTTCCAAAGTTTAGTTGAGTTCTAACATTTGAGCTGGGCATTTCATGATTTTTGGTCTAGTTGATCTTTTTGTGACAGTGGGATATTGAGACCTTCCAATACAATCATATGAGGGCTTATTTGATTTTTCATGCACATTAGTATTTGTTTTATATAGTTGGGTACACTGGTATTTGTTGTATATATAGATTTATGATTTTATCTCTTTCTCTTGGATTGTTCTTTTTTTTTTTTGGTACCAGGGATTGAACTCATGACTGTGCACTTGCCAGGCAGGCCCTTATGCCACTGAGTTAAATCCCTGGCCCTGGAATGTTCTCTTTATAAGGATGTAGGGACCTTCTTCAACTCTCTTCATCAGTTTTGGCTTGAAATTCCCTTTGTCTGCAAATAGAATACCTATCCCTGCTTTTTTCTGGGTTCCTGTCATATGGAGTATTTTTTCTTTTGTCCTTAGACTGAAGTCTATGACTTTTTAAAATTAAAATGTGTTTCTTGTATGCATTATATTGTTGGATCTTCTTTCTTGATCCATTCTATCAGTCTGTGTCTTTTGATTGGTGAATTGAGAACACTAACATTAAAGGTAATAACTGGTATGTATTGACTTAACCTTGTCATGTTTTTTTGTTCTGTTTTGTTTTGTTTTTTGGTATTGGGGATCAAATTCATGACCTCACACTTGCCGGGCAGGTGCTTACACCGCTGAGCTAAATCCCTGGCCCCACTGTCATGTTATTTTCTCATTGTTGGCTCACTCTTTTTTCTCCACCCTCTAACTGTTTGCCTTCCCTGGTGGATTCCTTCTGTTAGGGTTCATGGAGCTGTAGTCCTTATTGTCTCTTTCTAGAATGTCCGTCAGAACATTTTGGAGTGCTGGTTTGGTGGCCATAGATTTCCTCAGATAGTCTTTGTTATGGAAGTATCTTATTTTGCCATCAATTTTGAAAGATAGTTTTGCAGGGTACATCAATCTGGGTTGAAAGTTGTTTTCCTTTAGAACTTGGAATACTTCAAGATATCCTTCATTTGAGAGTTTGTGCCAAGAAGTCAGCTGTGATTCTGATGAGCTTTCCTTTATCAGTAATTTGTTTTCTTTTCCCTAAAGCTTTTAAGATTCTATTCTTATATTGAATTTCTGGAATTTTGACTATGATATGCCTGGCTGCAGATTTATTAAAATTATGGCTTATTGAATTCTATATGCCTTATCTATCTATATGTCAAATTCTTTTTCCTCTACCAAGTAAGTTTTCTGTTATGATAGCTATGAACATTTTTTAATATCATTTGTGGTATCTCCTGTTTTTTCATGGTCTCCAGCATCTGCTGGATTGATTTCTTATGGTCTTTTGCTGTTTTTGAGAGATCTTTGTTTTCCTGGTCACTAACTGCAGCCTGTCTTCAGTATCTGAGTCCTCACATTGGCCTAGTCTGCTTCAAATACTTTCAATGGAATTTTTATTCTCCTGGATATCTGCTTGAATCTGCTTTATGGATTCAATTTCTTTCCTATGCTGAGCTTCCATAATGTTCTTCAGTTCATATATTTTTCGTCTATATCTGCTTTAGTGTCAATAAGTATGGACTTTATTGTGGACATCATCTCTTTAGTTATCTGAGAGATTATTTCTGATTTAATTTTTTCCAGAGCCTCATTCAATTGCTTTGTTGTTACCACTTCAGAGAGACCTGGTGAAGGGGCTTTCAGATTGTCCCACCTCATTGGCACCTGGATTTACCTTTGATGAACTGGATGTCTGAGACTGCATTTTGTTTAAGTATTTTCTCATTTTCTTTTCTTTCTTTTTTTACTTTAATTGCTGGGGTGATGTGTGTAGGTTGCCTATTTCGGGTTGCTTTATTGTTAGTATTTAGGACCCTTAGGTGATGAGTATTCTCTGAGGTATCTTCCAGGTGTAGCTGGTTTTTGGTTTTGAGTCTGCTGGAAGATCTTACCTCTTCAGTTTGTTGGAGATGAGAAGTTGTTGCTTGTTTGGCCCAGTCCACTGGTTCTTTGGCACTGTGCCACAGTATTTTCTGTGACCCTTAGTCAATCTCAGTCATAGAATTGCAAGACCAACAGGTGCTTTAAAAAGTTATGACAATTTTGGCTATAGTGGTCCCAATGGCATCAAACACAGCCTATAAAACAACAAACTGAGCTAACCCTTAATTTGCCACTTTTATCTTTCTGAACTAGATTTACAGTTACATAACAATTGCAGTACACACGACCTTAGTATGTCAATTTTGCCCTCAGGGGTTAAAATTTAAAATAGATTAAGGAGAAAATAGAGAAGTGAAAGAAGAAGAGATTAGAAATAAGGATGGAAGACAACAAGGGATCATGCCAAATTGGGAAACTGGTGCAGAAAATTAAAGGAAAAGAAAGATGGAAGAGATAAGAGGAAGAACAGAACAGAATCACAACCACAAAGAGACTAGGAACCACATTCACACCCATATAACAAGATCAAACAATGAAGGAGAAAGAGAAAAAAAGAAAGGAAAAGTCCACTTCCAGGAGTCTCTCTGGTTCCACTAGTAGACAGCCTGTGGAGACAGAGTCCTGATTTGTGCAGTCTATCCCAACAAGCCAACAGTAGCTTTTTAGTGGGGTAGTGGATAATCTCAGCAGGCCTGCCTCAAGACCAGAATAATTGGGCTTGCTGCTGTCTAAGCAATTTCTGTGGGTCTGAACCCAGCTGCAAGCTGCTAGATGGAACCAGCCACAGTTCTGAGTTCTGAGCTACACCCCTCCCATCTCCAAAATGGCTCCCAGCCAATCACTCTCTCCCATAAGGAGACTAAGTCCTCTGCACTCACCGCCAGCCACGGCAGTCTTTCAGGTCTATTATTCCCTTCCACTGCTATGTTTCTCTGTAGAAGCCTCCAAGGTCACCAGTTGTCACCATCACCATGCACTCCAGGTTCAAACCACTCCTTTTGTGTGATGAGTCCCATCTCAGGGAGAAGTTGCCACCAGCTACCTTCTTTGTTGAAGTTTCTCTCTTTACTCTCTCTGTGGGCTTCCATTCATACTTCAGATTCTTCCTGGGTCCAGTGAACCCACTTCCCTCCTTCTTGTCTTCCTCATGATGCTATATTCTAGCGTCTCTGCTTCTTACTGCTCCACCACCTTAGGTCTGCTTCAGTCTTCTTAGTCACTGGGATTATAGGTGTGTGCCACCATGCCTGAGTTTCCTTCATCTCTGAAGGGTCATTTTGTAGGATATATAATTCCATAATTCCCATTAGATTTTTTTCCTTTCGCACTTTAAATGTTATACCACTGCCTTCTGGCCTTAGTTTTTGGTGAAAAATGTGCTGTTAGTCTTATACAGGAGCCTCCTTCCTCATTCATAAATCATTTTTCTCTTGCTTCTTCTTTTGCCCTGGGCATTGGATCCAGGGCCTCAAGCATGCTACAGCTGCAAACTTCTGTCTTTTGAGTTTGGTTATAATGTGTCTCAGTATATATCTCTTTGAGTTTATCCTACTTGGAGTTCACCAAGTTTCACTGTTACATAGATTCATCTCTCTCACCAAATTTGGAAAGTTGTTAAATATGATTTTTTCAAGTATTTTTCTAATCTTTCTCTTTTCTCTAGTCCTTCCAGGAGAAAGAGAAAATAATATGCTGGATGGTATCCTATGGGTTATGTAACCTCTGTTCATTTTTCCTTTTATTTTTCATACTGAATAATTTCAATTAATTTAGTTTCCAGTTTGCTGATTCTTTTTTCTTTTCTTTTTGATTATGTTTTCAATCTGCTCAAATCTACTAGTTAATCCCTCCAGTGTATATTAGACCAGCTTTTTAAATTGCATATCCTGTGCCATTGCTCCTCTGGCCTCGATCTGGGTAGTTACCATTCAGTGCCACTGGAAAGTCCTCGTGGTTTTTGCATTATATATTTTGGTGTTATTCTTTCTGTGACTTGCACCTTTGATAGTCCTTCTTTTTACCGACTTTATCTAAAATTCAATCTGGTCTGAAGCTCAGATTGAGCTGTTTTCCTCTGGGGAGGTCAGGCAAGAACCATCCAGGGATCCTCAATCTTTTAGCCCTGATTTGCCAGTAACATCACAGTAGTCACATTCCCAGAAGACAGCTACTTCTGGTGTGTACACAAATGTGAGTTAAGAATCAATTTTACAAATCATGTATAGCAGTGCAGTCCTGTAATTCCAGCACCTGGAAGGCTGAAGCAGGAGGATTATAAGTTTGAGCCCAACCTAAGTGACTTAGTGACTTAGTAAGACTTTGTCTCAAAATAAAAAAAAAGGTCTGGGGATATAGTTCAGTGCAAAGACCCTGAGCTGAACTGTCAGTATTGCAAAAATGTTTTTTGAGATGGTTAGAAAAAAAAAAGAAGAATACTATTTGGTGACACATAAAAAATACATCAAATCCAAAAATTGGTGTCCATTTATAAGGTTATTGACACACATAAATGGTCATTCACTTCTGAGTTTTCTTAGACTGCTTTCACTCTAGGATGACAGACCTGAGTAGTTGGGATAGAGACCATGTGGCTGGCTGGCAAAGCTGGAAATATTTACCACCTGACCTTTTACTGATCCCTGATTGATGTGAGCATAAAGTCTGCATAGCAACAAGGAGCTCTTCAACAATGTCTAACCATGGGGTGACTGGACTATCAGTGGTTTTTCATGTTTTTTATTTTCTGTGTTTCTATTCTTTCCTTATGAGGAGTATGTGCTGCTTTTATATCAATAACAACAAAGTAGATGTTATAAGCTAAATTGCATACTGACAAAAACAACTATGCTTCCAAAGGACTTCTCCCTAATTGTGGTCATTCAAGGGAGATCTCCAGAATACAGAGAAAATGAGCTTTAGACTCCCACACAAGAATTCAGAGCTCCTACTTGCCCTCCTAGGCCCAAATTCCCTCATAGATGGACTGTGTGTGTGCCCTGGGCCAGTTCAGGCTCTACCTGTTGAAACTCTGGCTCCTACGTAGTGGGGCTCCTGTCTCCCACAAGGATAGTCACCAAAAGAAATAGGCCCATTCCTCCCCACCAGAGACCAACTTGGCTACCTGGTAGTTCAGTTACTGAAAAATTCTCCTTTCCTGGGTCCTTAACTCAGTACAGGAGGCACTATTGAAGGCTGCAAAGGGACCCAAATCCAGGGTCCTCCAAGGTGGTCATGGAATGTCCTGTAGCAGTCCTACAAGTCATCACCCTGACCCTGTAAAAAGTGAGGCAGCCCAGCACCATATCTAGGCCCTTCCCACCTCTCCCTTGCTCCTGGTAGGCTCGCCTGGTATCTCAGTGCTTTCTCTGTGTCTCCCAGGTATCTTCTTGTCCCCGTCCCCAGGAGCAGCAAATGAACCTGTCCTGGAAGATGTAGGGCTTGTAGCCCTACAACCCATGGTCGACATGCTAAGCAGCCCACACCCCAGCCCTACAGCTGGCTCTCTGACAGGCACTTTCAACCCACTGCTGCCCATCCCAGCATCTGGGTCACAGAGCAGTCCTTTCTGCAGCATCCTGAATGGCCCCCTAAGCAGCCACTTGACCAGTCCCATGGCTGTTCCCCTAGGGGGCTCTCTGGGCATGCCCCCTTCTTGCCCCCTGAGCAGCCACTTGATTGGGCCCATGGCGGTATCCCCTGGGGCCACCCTGCCTGACCTCACGAGCCTGACCTCCACTGGCTCCCTGACTCCAAGCAGCCCCCTAGCAGGGCCCCTGGCCATATCTAAGAGCAACCCCCTGATGGACCCTGTTGCTCTCTCTCTGAGTAGCCCCTTACTCACCTCTACAGCTGCCCCTATAAGTGTCTCCCAGAACCTTCCAGCCAACCCCATGAGCAGCCTGGTGCTGTCAGAGGCCTCAAGGCTGCAGCTGGCACAGCCACTCCAAGGAAGCCCTTTTGGGCCCTGCTCGTCAGCTGGGACAGGGCATGCAGCCAGCTCCAAAGGTAATAGGGGCAGGGCAGGGGTGCAGGGTGTCTTGGGAGAGCCAGTCTCTGCTCTTGTCCTGCTGCTTTCTAATGCCCCTCCTGTCATGTTTGCCTTCTCCCAAATCACTAGCACTTTCCAATGAACACCCACAGCCCACCCAAGACCCAGAGCCCCTCAGTGTGACATTTATAGGTGCACCACTCCAGGCATCCACCCCTGTCAGTACTGTGGCCACGACTGGTCCAGGGATAACCTCCTCCTGTGGTACCTCAGATGCCCAGGCCCAACCTAGTGTCCCCCAAGGACAAAAGATTCCTGCCTCTGCCCTCATCTCCCCAGCCAGTTGCCCACTTGGCAGAGTCTCCAACTCTGCCCCTACCCCTGCTCCTCAAGCTGCTGCCAACCCTACCCCCTTGAGCACTACCCACTCCCTCTCCCGGTCACCATGCACCTCCCACTCTCCTCCACGAAACCCTCACACCTCTCCTCGAACATCCATCCCTGCTTCGGTCACGGACACCCGGTGTTCACGTACCACGGAGACAAATCGGAAAAGCGCCCTGGAGTTGGAGCAGAAGCTGACTCACCGCAAATCTAGCAAATTCCCTGATGGCTCCCCAGGTCAGTGACATAACAGGGCTCTCCTGGGGGCCCCTAGGCCATCTATCCTGCTGCCTCCCTGAGCTGCTGATGAGAACCCTATCCCCCCCACCCCCACTCCACACTCAACCAAGACTTTCTGTCATCTCCAGATTCGAAGCAGCTGTCCTGGGAGAGGCTAGTGGGGGAGATTGCCTTCCAGCTGGACCGCAGAATCCTGTCCAGCATCTTCCCAGAGCGTGTGCGCCTCTATGGCTTCACTGTCTCCAATATTCCAGAGAAGATCATCCAGGTGTGTGGCCATCCATTCCTTGCTGCTGGGGCCTGCAAGGATGGGGTGGTATGCTGGCCCTGGGGGATGACTAGGGGGTCCTCCCTACTGTGAGGCTAAACCCTCTGGAATCCAAAGGGACCCTGAAATGGAGGAAACCAGTGCTTTGTCCCAGCAGTCAGCAGATTTCCAGGGTCCCCATCCCACAGTCTCTCCAGAGAAGAGCAAAGCAGGATATCCCAAAAGTGGACAGGTGGCTCTCCACCTCTGTCACCCCCACAGCCTCCAGATGGGTGGCCCTAACTCCCAGGGACTGAGCCAGGGGACACAGGCCCTGGAGATGCTGAGCAGCTGGCAGACTTGTCACCTGGGACTTCATTCCAGTGTATTCCCAAGGTACTTAGCCTCCTCCTCTGGGAGGGTTGGAGCATTTCTCTACATCATCAACTGCTATGTGTGACAGTCTGTGGAAGGTTCGGGGGAGGAAGGCAGGGCTATGGGTACAGGTCTGCACTGCGCTGGACACTATAGAGCATCTTATGAGTCCCCTGGAAGCCCCTTTCTGGCCAACACAGGGCTGCTGGAGGCCCCATCCTGCTTATCAGCCATTTGGGCTTCTCTTGGGAAAATGATCTCACTTGTGTTCCTGAAATCTGTCTACCTCTCTACCTCTCTCTCTGTCTCTGTCTCTCTCTGTCTCTGTCTCTCTCTATGTCTCTGTGTGTGTGTGTATGTGTGCGCGTGCACATGCTACCGGAGTCTGAATCCAGGGCTGTGCACTGTACTACATCCTCACCACTTTTTTTTTTTTCATTTTTTATTTTGAGACAGAGTCTCACTGAGTTGCCAGGCTGGGTTCAAACTTGTGATTCTTCTATCCCAGTCTCCCAGAGTGCTAGGATTACAGGCCTCTGCCACCACACCTGGCTCCCAACCATTCCCCTTCCCCCATTCCTTTCAAGCTGCCTCTATTTGCAGATTGTCGGCTTGGCTTCCGTGTGAAATCTAGGCAGGAGTAACTTTAAGTTACAAGGGCTGATTTTGGAAACAAGTTTAAGCTTGCCCTTTCCTTTTGTTAGGTATTTAATTTTAATGTCTACTGTTGATCTCTGCCCTTGTTTGTACATTTTATATCTTACTTAAGGAATCCTTTCCTAAGTGAACTACTCAGACATAAAACTTAAATATCACATGGTTTCTCTTAAATGAGAAACCCAGAGTAAAAATAAACAGTAAAATAAAAGATAGCTAATAGGAAGTAGGCAGGTATATCATTCTCAAAAAAGGAAAAGGGATTAAGAGATGGGAAGGGCAGGGAAGGAAGGCATAAGGGGTGAAAATGGAATGGAGGTGTGTTATGTACATGAACCAACTTCATACAAGGAATGTAAGCATTATGTACTATAACCATGTACCCCCCCAATAAGAAAGAGGATCAAGAGACAGGAGGAGAGAGAGAGGAAAGGGGAAGGAGTTGGAAAAAGGAATTGTTTTATGTACATGTACCAACTTCCCACAAGCAATGTAAACATTATGCACTATACGCATGTACTAATAAACTAAAAAAATTCTTCCATATCTGAAAATTCTATAATTTCCACATTCTATTTATTCTATTGGTGTTTTGTTTGTTTTAACAGTTCAGGCTGGCCTTGAGCTCACTTTGTAGCCCAGGCTAGTCTCAAATTTACAATAATCCTCCTGCCTCAGCCTCTGAGTGCTGGGATTACAGGTGTGCGCTGCCACATCCTGCTTCTATTTATTTTTGAAGTTTTTGGAGTTTGATATTTTCACTTGAGTCTGCTTCTGTCCAATAATTGATTATACTGGATAGTGTAAAGAGGGCAGTCCCTCTCCTGAGCATTGATAGCCCCTTGTCTAGCCTCTGAGGCCAGCAGGACACAGAGGGCCCATTGGATCGGGATGACCCCAGGCCAGCACATAGCCAGAGTACAGAGCCTCAACTAGAAGTAGTGAAGAGACAGTCCCGAGGCCTGAGGGACACTGGGACAAGGGGCAGCAAGACAGGAGACAAGGAGAGCTATGTGGATAGAGTAATGGTGGCAGCTAAGAACTTCCTCTCAGATGCACAACCAATCCATGGGAACCCCGCAGGACTGTAATAATGGGGCCACCAGGCCAGCCTCTCTGGGCTCACAGCTGTAAGATCCTGGCACAGCCAGGCCATAGCATGTCTGGTTGCCCAGAGCCCACCTCAGTGCTCACTTTGACCTGCATCTGTGTGGCTCTCCACTCAATCAAACTCCCACCCACACTGGCCTCATCATGGGGGTCCATGGAACAGTGTGTCATGCGGGGCAGGCCCCTTCTTGCTCTTCTCCCACATCATCTTGCCTCTCCCCTTCAATATGAGTTTTAGGATCAGTTCATCAAGTTCCAGAGAAAACCTGGTTCTTTTTTTTTTTTTTTTTTGTCTTTTTGAGACTGGGTCTCACTGTGTAGTTTGGACTGGCCTTTAACTCACTTTGTAGCCCAGGCTGGCCTCGAACTCAAAACAATCCTACCTCAGCCTCCTCAGTGCTGGGATTACAGGTGCGCACCACCACACCCGGCTAAAACCTGGTTCAGATTTTGAGTAGCTTTATATTGGTTGATGGATTAAGGTATACTGACTTGTAGACCACCATCTGTGCCTGTCATCATCGTCAGCACCTTGGGGTGTATGTTGCTCATATCAAGGGGACCCTCTGGTTCAGTTGCTGACTCTTCGGTGCTATTCAAGGCCACAACCACTCTCTTGCAGTGCAGACTGTCCAGGGTAACTTAAAACATGGCAGGCACACTGTAGAAACATAATTAGGTCTCTAAATTTTGGCATCTGATGTCTGATTGGCAAAGACAACATTTGATTATTAGCAAAAGTCTCATTCTCTCTGTAGAAATTACTGTGAAAAGAGGCTTCTTGTTGTGTGAAAATAGACATTTAAATGGAAGTTGATAAAATGTGTGGAGCTCTGATATAGGGGTTGGCTGTGTCAGTACCCCCTTCCCATGGTTCCTTTACCCTTAGCATAAGAGGTATCACCTAGGTTGTAAAATTTGCCAGTCATAGCACTCAAGGGCTACTCTTTAGGAAAAAGGCAGAAGAAGAAAGAGCACTATTTCTCTTGGAGTCTAAGGAATGCAAACCAGCATGGCACCCTCTGAACCATGCTGGCAACTTCACTCTAGTCATCCTGCCCATCACTAATTCCACACCCACTATTCCTCTATCAGCAGTGGCTAGCAGTGGCCATTGTATACTTGCTTCCCAGGGACCCTTATTCCTCTTCGCAATAGCTGCTCTCAAGCCATGCTTTAGAGAAGTGTCCTTTGGGACCTGGACTAACACCCAGAGTGGCTCTCTGAGGGCCCACTTCAAAGTGATAAATGTCTAGTCCCATTCAGGAATCCTAAATCTGTCTCCTGGTCTTCATATCATCTAGTTGCCTAAGGGGTCATTGTTGATCCATATCTGAATCTAAGTCCACTTGACCCAGCCTTCATTTCCCTTCCACAAAACAGTTTGTTCTACTGAAGTCCAATGTCAGTTGCTGCTAGACTTCCTAAATTCTACTCAGACCTAGTCATTTGCTTAAGGATTGCCATGAAACTTTAGGCCACATGACTGAAAAGCTTTAACTGAGCCTCATTATTCAGTGAAGACTCACTGCTGACATTTCATTGAACCTGGGTGTTTTTTTTTATGAGTCTGCAGTTGTGACATGTTTTATAAACCAACTAGAAGCATTCCCAGTGGTCACACCTATCATTCTTTCTATGCAGTTACCAAGATCTCTATGGAAAATGTTCTGAGCTCTGTTCTCAGTACCTTAGACCTAGGAGACCCTGAGTCCAGCTTTTTCCATATGATAGGAACAGGGGCAGTATAAGGGGGCAGGTGGTGCCCTGGACACAGCCACAAGCCTCTGGTGCTTCTTGCTGGGCTGCCAAGAATGTTTTGAGTTTTGCAAAATTATTTGGTATCCAAACCCTCTGACTAGGGTCAAACCCTAGTACTAGGTTCTAATAGGTTATATATGGTTTTGGCTTTTCTTTGCAGTCAATCATATCATATAGACAGTTGCAACTCTTATATTCCCTTTTAAATCAAACATATTTAAACTGATATAAAGAAACAGACATAGAATATTAAGGTGCTATATATGTGAATACACGCATACACTGTGCAATGAGGTTACTCAAAATGATCTTATATCTTTCTCCCTCACTCACTCTCTCTTCCTCTCCCTCTTTAGTGCTGGGAATAAACCCAGGATCTTGTGCATGTTAGACAAGCTGAGCTACACCCCAAACCCTAAGTCTCATTTCTTTTTTTAGCACATTGTAGCTGATATTTAGATTCTTGGGCAAAATACAAGCACTGGTCATGTGGACAACCCTCTCTTGTATCCACCTTGACAAGAATGCTGGTCTCCCCCATCAGTGTGAAATGTATTTCGGGCTATTCATCAGACTTTCTCTTAGGCAAATCAGTCAGCGTGCTTGGTTGCAAATAATAAAATTCACACTAGCTGATGTAAGTAGAAAAGGGTTTATTGTACATGTTCAGGAGGTTAGAGAAGTTCCAGAATAGATGCAAAATTAGGCTCATTTGCTGTACTGCCCAGAAAAATCCCACTACAGCAAGGAATTTCCTAGGGAACACTCCACTAACCCAGGAGAGCATGCAGGCACCTAGTCAGATGCTCCCAATCTGGCAGATGCCCCTGAAGAAATAGTGCCATATCGATGGTCTACTTCAAGTGTTCACCTCTATGTGGAGGTCCCACCACCTGCCCCTTGGTCACCTATCTGCTAAAAAGTCCAGATGCTTTGGTGAAGTTGAGACTAGAAAAGAAAAAGATGCTTGGCTTCTGCTCTTTTTTGTCTATATGTTTGCTTTTTTTTTGAAACAGGGTCTTGTTATATAGCTCAAGCTGCTCCTGAACTCACTATGTAGTCCAGGCTGGCCTCAACTTGTGGCAGTCCTGCCTCAGCCTCTTGAGTGCTGGGATTACATGCATGCACCACCATACTGGCTCCACCCTCTTAAAACAGTCACTTCTTTACTTTAAATTGAGCACTTCGGTCATTTTAAGTTATATTTCTTTTTTTATCTTGGTTTTAAAATAAATGTATATCAGAGGATGCAGTTCCCTCTAATGAGGAAGATAACTGGTACAACAGAAACACTAAGTAATAGTTAGAAAGGATCTTTGACTGATGCAGTCACTGCCCAAGTTGAGGGTACAGTGGGTGAGAAAGAGAGAGGAGACTGAACCAGTGCAGTTGATCCCCATATCCAGGTACTGGGGCCACCAGGACCCTTAGTGCTGGGGCTGGAAGGTTCTTTCAGGATGGAGCCCAGATAAGGAAGGAGGGGCCTTCAGAGGAGGCAGAGAGGCAGCAGGCAGAGCAGCCAGGAGAAAGACCCACAGATTCTGGGACCAGGCAATTCTAGAGACATGAAAAGCCCCTTGTTTTTCTTATGCCTCCAGATTCCCACTTATACTCTCTGTCCTTAGCTCCTGGTGATCTTGGCCAGGTCTTAAATATCTGGTGGTAGATGGAGGCCATAGGGATAGATACTTGAGTTTTAGGGAGCCTCTGGCCCTGTGTGGGTTGGATTGAGCCTTGGGGAGCCTCTCCCTACCCTAGATTCCTCAGGCCTCACCCCTAGGACTTCCTTGTGTACCCCCTTGGACTGTGGTCTGCCATACTCAACAGCCTCCTGCAGCTGCGCTCCTGTGTGCCAGAATGGGGCTGGAAGGTCTCTGATAGCCATTTTCCCCGCAGGCCTCTTTGAACCCCCATGACCACAAACTGGATGAAGAACTGTGCCAGACACTCACACAACGCTATGTGACCATCATGAACAAGCTGCAAAGTCTGGGCTACAATGGACGGGTGCATCCAGCGCTGACAGAGCAGCTGGTGAATGCCTACGGTATACTGCGTGAACGGCCAGAGATGGCTGCATCCGAGGGTGGCTGCTACACTGTGGACTTCCTGCAGCGGGTGCTGGTGGAGACCGTGCACCCTAGTATGCTCAATGATGCACTGCTCCTGCTCTCCTGCCTCAATCAGCTGGCACATGATGATGGCAAGCCAATGTTCATCTGGTAACACTGGCATCCAGCTGGCCCAGGCATGCTGTGCCCTGCAATCCTGTGCACAGCCATTAAATCTTCCCATAGAGGATACCACTGGGCCCAGGCTGTTCTGAGGTGCTGCCTCCTCTGGGTGGCTTGCCAGATCCCTGCACCAGGGTCCTTCAGTCCTGCCTTCTGTGGGGTTCCATGCCCATCAGTTAGAGAGAGCTCTGGAATAAGGAATGGCAGTTGACTGGCATTGGTCAGGAACCTCAAGGTCCCCTTTTCTTGGTGATGGAAACAGTGAAAACTCTGAGGTTTGGATCAAGAACAGAAACTAGAGGCAAGGAGCTTTAGGGCCTGGAGGGCAGGAAAGCAGTAGAGGGAGGAGAGCCATAAGAAAACAGCCTCACCCAAACCTGGGCAGAAGACAGCCAGGGAGATGCCAGTCCCTTTCCAAAATGCCCAAAGTCTAGAAAGAAGAGGGTCCTGGAGGCCTGGGTGTAGGGGCTCATAGCCAAAGAGTAGAGCCCTTAGTGTTCCCCTGCAGCTTCAGGAGTGGACATGACAAAAAGTATCTCTTGTGGAACTGTAAGGCCAGGGTTCCTTCACTTTCATTCTTACTTTTCATATGAGCTGCTGAAATTTTGCACGGATAAGGAGAGGCTTCTCCTAGCATCTGAATCCTTGGGCAAGTTCTCCATAAAGGCTGTGCTACATTGTCTTGACCCCTGAGACATCACTGGAGCTCATGTGGACTCACCTACAGTTTAACTTGATGCTGAAAGTGAGTATCCTGGGCACCTTGCAGCCAAGGAACCCTGTGTGCCATGCAGTCCCTACCAGACTGGCCCCTTTGCTGCCCTGCAGCCCTTACCCTTCCTGTACCAGGAACTATGTGTCACTTTTCACGACCTACTAAACTCAACAAGCTGCTGGGCTGCTGGGCTCACATGGTATGCCCTGACAGGCTGAGGTAGCCGTTTTGCTGCCAGGCCACCTCTGCGATACAGGTGCTGTCTGCTGAGCAGTGGTATATGGATTCATCTTCCGCGCTGCCAATCTGTGTCTGCTCCTTGATAGACTGGTACACTTCAGCAACCCGGTGCACAGGCAGCCATTTGCTTAAGTCAATGGTGTTGCACTGCTAGCCAGCCTGTGGTCTTCACTTTGTAAACTACCAAAGGTGTGGCCTGGGGGTGCTGAGTGCAGTGCTGATGGAAATATCTGGACTCTGCATGCCTACAAGAGTTGTTTGATCTCCATGCAGCCCACTGCATGTGCGGCCTGGGACCAACTGCAAGCTGCTAGGCAGCAGGTTCCTCCTGGTCACATGCTACCTCTGCTACACACCACACTCTGTTGTTTCCCCAGTACCTGTCAGGAGGAGGCACTGGCCTCCAGAGGCCTTCTGTCCACTTGGATACAGGATCGGTTTCTGTAGTATAGTGGTTATCACATTTGCCTCACACTTTGGTACAGAACCTCCCAACTCCCCATCACAGTATGCCCTGGTGGGAAGGAATGAGCTTTAGGGCCAAAATAGGCAAAAGGAATTGGAGCTTCTAGTGACACTGGAGGCACAGCTAAGTAGCTTGGGCAGCTGCTTCCCTGAGGGGCTCCTATACCTCACACATGTGAATGCACCAACTGGTGAGCCCTGAGAGAAGGGCACTCCCACCCATACTCTTTTCTCCACGGCAGCAGCAGATCCCTACTTGCATCTTTGCTTCCTACCTCTGTTTGTTCCCTGACACAAGCACCACAAGTCCCCAGAAATGCCTTGGGGGTATACAGATCAGGATCTGGTTGGGGGTCAGGTGTCCAGGGTGCAGATGACCACCCTGGGCCTATCACGCTGCACACTCTCGGCCCTCAAAAAGGATGAGCCCTTATGCTACACATGGTTGTTGCTGCTGCACAACTGGACCAAGCAGTCTGAGGGCCTTCAGCATGCCCCTGGGTGATTTAAATTTCATATATATTGTTTGCTGATTTGTTTAAGACAAGGTTTCATATGTAGTTCATGCTGGCCTTGAACTCACTATGTAGCCCAGGATGACCGTGAACTCACAGGCAATCTTTCTGCCTCAGCCTCCTGACTACTACTTAGGTGAGGTGAAGTTCTGGGCAAGGCAGGGTTAAGGCTCACCTAGCATTGGGCTTCTCTGCATTCATGTGCAGGAGCCACTACAGCACAAGCTCTTTAGCTATTTCCAAGTCCCCTGCCAGCTGACTCCCTGGGCCCTGATATTACACCTTGGGGGAAGGCTGGAGATGACCCTTCTGTGAAGCTCCTGGTGATTCCACCCTCCTCAGCCCCTTACAGGGTTAATCCCAATCTTTCAAGCTCCTGGGGATGCTGCAGAGGCGAGTGGAATGCTAGGGCCCACACAGGAAGGGATTCCCTGCCCAGGGCCATGAAGCGAAAGATAGCACCACTTCTACTAGGCAGGAGCCCTACCTGAGACCACTCACCTAAACCCTGGTGTGGCTAGTGCCTGGACTACATCATGTACCAGAAATGCCACCACTCGGGGCGGCTAGGTCTGCCAACTTTGGGACCACCTCTAACCTGAGTCCTGCCCTAGAAGGTAAAACAGGGGATGTTCAGTACTGTCCTGGTGGTGCTCATGGAACACTCAATGTCCTCCTGACTATGGCACACAGATCACAGGCATGGCAGGTGACAGAGACCACAGTGCAGAGACAATCATACCCCAGAACTGGCAGACTTAAGGAAAGCTTTATTGTGGGGCCAGTCATACAGCCTCCTGGGCACAGCGGTACTCATAGACACTGCCACGTTCAGAGAAGGTTGGGAATTGTGGGAGCGAGCCGGGAGGTGGGGCAGGGTCTTCTGGGTCCCCATAGCCCCCGCCACCAGGGGTATGAAGACAAAACACATCCTGTGGAGGAGAGGTACCAGTTCAGAGTAGGGATGGCCCTGCCCCAAGCCAAAGCAGTATCTGCCCTTCTGGATCTCAGAAGACTAGTGAGCAGCCCTCTTAAACATCAGAGCCTGCACACACTAGTAATATCAGCATTCTGGGAGACTGAGGTGGGAGGATCACAGAAAGTTTGGGCAACTTAATGACTCAGAATAAGTCTCAAAATAAAGGGCTGAGGAATATAACTCAGTAGGAATGCTGAAGAGGGGAGGGAAAATAGCAGGTGACTCTCTTACCCCAGGGTACACAGTCACTGATGTCTTTGCACCCAGATTCACTGTGCGCCCATCCTTGCGGATCAGCAGGTTTAGGCCACTGGCACCTGGCTTACCCCCTGTAGCAGGAGGCAAAGTGCAAGGGTGTCCAAGGAAAAATGGAATGGGGAAGTCGGGGAGATAGGGAGGTTAGACCCATCAAGGCTGAGCTTGGGACCCAGACTGGGACAAAGAGAAGGAGGGGCCGGGAGCCACCCACCATAGAGGCCATAGGGTCTGAATGCACGGCGCTCAGTCAACACAGACAACAGGGCTTCCTCACGAAAGAGCAGCTCACGGACTACACCGTCACCACCCCGGAAGCGGCCTTGACCCCCAGAGTCTGGCCTCAGCTCAAAGCGCCGCAGGATGACAGGGTACCTGCACAGACAGGGGCTCAGGTCAGCCAACTTCATTCTTGCCCAGCTGCCCACCCCTCACTCCACTCACCGGCTCTCCAGGATCTCAGGGTCAGTGATGCGCGTGTTGGTCATATGGCTATGCACACCACTGCGCCCATGCCAGCCAGGTCCTGCACCCGCACCTCCGGCCACTGTCTCATAGTAGCCCATGTGGGCATTGCCCAGGGTCACGTTGTTCATGCAACCCTGGCAAGGAAGTGGTCACTGCCCTTGGCATGCATTCCCTGTACCACCAGTCAGTCTAGCAACCCCGAAACTATATCCACCCTACCTAGTTGTACCTGGGAGGCTGCACAGGCCCCAAAGGCCCCCAAAATGACGTCCACCACACGCTGTGACGTGAGAACATTGCCACCCACTACTGCAGCCTCTGGAGATGGGTCCAAGATGGAGCCTCTAGGAATCACCACATGCACAGGAGCCAGGCAGCCCTGTGTGCAGGTGGGTGGGTGGTAGCCAGGTACAGTTAGAACTAGATCCTTCTCGGGTTCCAGCCCATGAAGAAACTAGTCTCTGCCACTCTTGGTCAGTTGGGGGTGACTTTGCCTTGGGGATATCCTCCACACACCACATCCCTACAAACCTGGTTGAGAGGAATGTCACGGCCCACAAGACAACGCAAACAGTAGATAAGGGCAGACAGCGTTATGGCCCGAGGAGCATTGAGGTTGCCAAACACTTCAGGCCCAGTGCCGCTGAAGTCAAACACTGCACTGCCCTGCAAAGAAGAGAGGTGGGAGAGGGGAGAGCTCAGCAGCCCTAAGCCCGCAAGGCCCCTGAGGCTAGATAGTCCCTCCTTTCCTCCCTAATAGTCCTGACCTGACTCAGGTTGATCTGCACACGGAGGCGGATGGGGGAACCATCATCCATGTGGTCCTCTGCACACACCTCCAGAGGCAGGCCCTGGACTTGCCGGGAGGTCCCGAAGGCCCGAAGCATGTCACGGACTGCCAGCTCAGCATTTTCCTGGCCAGGAGAGGAATCAGCTACATCTATGCCACTTTCAGGGTGGCCCAGCTGTCCTGAGAAAAGCTCAGCACTGCCACCATGTACCTGTTCCCAGACCCACCTGAATATGGCCCATGTAGGCCTGCACCACTTCCAGACCATACTGCCCGATGAGCTCCCCTACCAACTGGATGCCCTTTTGATTGGCTGCCACCTGGGCACGGAGATCTGATAGGTTGTCATGCAGATTCCTTGTTCCACTACAGCCAGAGATCTTGCCTGGTGCCCGCAAGGCTTCTGTCACCGCTGGATGGAGAAAAGGTCACCACTGAGCCACCCTCCAAACCTTGGGCCACCTGTTCCATAGCCACTGCAGACCCCGGGCAGTGGAAGCCCCCCATGTTGGCCCCCAACAGGCTCCCCACCTCCTCTATTGACTCAGTGCCCTGAACACCTCCATCGTTTTGCTGAGCCTTCTTCCTAAGGGCCAGAATCCCAGGTCACCCTGGGCAGGCAGCTCTGCCAATGACCTCACTGAAGCTGAAGGTATCTGGGGGCAGGAGGGGCATAGATTCATCTCTTAACAAATTTCCCTCCCTCTTTCATCCCTCCTTCCTTTCTAGGCCCCTTTTCCCTCTCCTAGGAGAAAAACCACTTCCCTGACATCTTCCACTTATCCTGCCCTTAGTCATTGCTGCTACTGGCCTTCAAAAGAGTATCAGGCATCTGCCTGTACCCTGCCCTCTGTGCTGCAGGATTCCCAGATCTGGTTGAGGCTCCCCTTTCACCCCGGCAATCAGTGCAGGTTGGCTACCAGGACCACTCTGTACCACTCTGCCTTCCAGTCTGGGTCATGCTCCCCTTCTCCATACTTGCATTGCCCCTCCATGATCTACACCCCTGCCCCAGCCCCTAATGACCAGGGCCAATCATTTTGTGTTTGCTGCACTGAGAAAGGCCTGTGATGGTTCTACTCCCGCCCTCCTCCCTGCCCTCTCACCTCCCCTCACACTGGAACACCTCTCTGACCTCCCACATCTGTGACCTCAGGTCAGTTTTGCCTTTTCCTTCCTACGCTGCTCTGTGCCAGCTTGATGCAGGGCCTCCATCTCCCAGCTGTCCAAACTTGATATCTCACTGCCTTCAAGCCCCATCCTCCACCCAGCTTGATGCTTAGCATCATTTAGGGCAACTTCAGCTGCCACACTGGACAGCTCCTCCCTGAGCTCCAGGTCACTCTTGGATGCCCATCCTCTACAGATGGGAATGCAAATAGAGCACTGCAGGTCCCACTGAAAGTCCTTTGCAACAGTCCTGCTGCTCAGGAACTCAGACCCAGATGCAGGCTCAGAAGACTCTCTAGGACCTGCAGCCCCTTACTCCTGGCACTGCTCTGTGCAGCCCCCAGACCCCAGGGTAGACTGTAACAACCAC
>PVLA01003614.1:0-206207 GCA_004027455.1 Hydrochoerus hydrochaeris | reverse complement strand
ATATTTGATTTTATTCTGCAGTAAATCATTATTTCTTATGTTCAATTTCAGTTGAATTGTTTTTCTTCTGCTTTTGATTCTATAGATTATATCTATCTATAATTATAATATGTGTATGTATATATGTGCTTAAATATTCTCTCAGCCTGTCAGTTATCTTTTGTTTTGGTTTACAGTAAGTATTAAAATAGAGAAATATTAAATTTGAATGAATTCAAATATGTCAATAATTTCCTTTTTGGCTTCCAGGTTTTTAAACATAACTTTTGTTTCTCTGAGATTGTGTGTTTATATGTATCTATACTTCTAGTACTTTGTCAAGTTTTTTAGTAGATATTTAATTCATCTGGAATTTATTTTTAAATCTATATACACAAAAGAACTCTACTTTTAATCCAGTGATTTGCCAACTTTCATAGTACTATCTTCCATCATCCTCCAATGCCAAAGTACATTTACTTCCTTAGCTTTCTTTTATATTCTATGTCTGGTAGAGCAAGTCCATAGTATCATTCCTAATTTTCAAAAACTTCTTTGTTATTCTTACATATTATCTCTTTAATGTGAAGTATCGAATCAGTTTATCAAGATTCTAAATGACATTGATATAAGTTTGTGGATTAAATTGGCAGGAATAATAGCTTTATGTGACAGGCAGATCAACGCCCTCCTCCTAAAATTCCACCTCCTAATGCCTAGACTCTGGGAATATGGTATGTTACATAGTAAAAGGAAATTGAGTTTGCTAACTGGTTGATTTTAAAGTAGACTGTTCTAGATTATCTTGGTGGGCTCAATATAATGAAAAAGGTCCTTAAAATTACAAGGCAGAGGCAGAAGAATAGAGTCAGAGAGAAACATGACTATAGAAAAGGGGTCAGAGAGATGAAATGTTACTGGCTTTGAAGATGGAGGAAAGGAAACCATGAGTGAAGGAATGCAGTGGTCACTGGAAGATGGAAAACCCGGGTAATCCATACTCCCCTAGACCCCCCAAAAAGGTAAGTCCTCCTGACACTTTGATTTTAGCCCTGGGAATCCCCTGTTGGACATCTAATTAACAGAGATATAAGATAAATTGTGTTGTTTCAAGCCACTAAACTTGTAATTTCACAGCAGCAATACAAAACGAATACAATCTATGATATAATTCTTTTTTATTTTAAAGAGAAAAAAACAAAATTTCAAAACATGATAGATGGTAACAATGGTTAATACATTGCATATTTTTATCTTCAAATCAGTTACTCAGAGTACAAGATATCTGAATTTATTTATTTATTTATGTACTTTGTTGTACCAGGGATCGAACACATGACTCATGCCCGACAGGCAGACACTGAAGATATCTGAATTTAATTTTCCAAACAACACTTGCACAAATCTTTCTCTTCAATGAAATCAGAGAAATAAGTAGTATAACTATCTTTACTATCATATCTATATCTATGTGGATATATCTAGATAGATAGATAGACAGACAGACAGACAGAATTTCATTCAGCTTCTTACATTGGGGAGACAATATGATTTTTACACATAAGTGTCTGATTTATTTCATTTAGGAATATGATCTCAAGTTGCACTCACTTATCCTTACGTTTGAGTAGTACTCCACTGTATAAAAATACCACATCTTTGTTATACAATCCTTAGTCAATGGGCATTTCTGTTTTCTAACATCTAGCTATTATAAATTGTGCTGCTATAAACATGAATAAACATATATTGTTGTGGTGTGATGTTTTTAATTCTTTTGGGAAGATACCCAGAAGAATATCTGGGTCAAATGGGAACTAGTTTTTTGAGGAATCACCATGGTATTGTAATTCTTATAACCATGGGGATAATTGATTGCACCAGAAATGAACCCTAGCTAATGTAATACAAAGGAAATTTGTTGCAATAGTGTTAGACATCCTATAGGATCTCCAACCTTCCAAAATCAGGATCTGGAAGTAAAGCAAGAACCAGAGGAGGCCAAAGAGCAGGATGTATAGTCAGTGTTTTTTCATCAGTCAGTGTGCAATTGAAAAATCAGAAATACTCTAGATATTGAAGCAGGGAATTGATTGAATGGTTGTTGGAAGTGCTGAAGGAACAGAATTTCAAAAGGGGAGCCACAGAAAAAGGAAACAGAAAGAATGACTGTGGATAGGAATATTACTCCAAGATCACTAAAGAAATCATGGCCTCTGGACTGAAGCCCGTGAGTCTGCACTCATCACAGGTTCTGGAGACATCATTGTTGCAACTACTGGTATTGAAACTATACTATTTCTGTTGAGTAGGAATCTGGAATCCCAAAGCCTCACTAATGACAACAGATTGCCAAGATTTCTTCAGGTAATTCAATCAGTACTCTCTCTGATGGTGCTGTTTGTTGCCCAAGACCTCCTCCAAAAGTGGGGAAATAATGTTTCTCTCCTGCCTTCAAGTATTCCACCATTACTTTACAGTGGCAGATTCTAGAATAAAGCCAGCCACTAATGGAGTTTAACAAGTGTAGTTTGCAGAGTTTTAACCTCAGTAGTCTACAAGAGATAAGAAGAATTGAGTGTGGAGCTGAAGGACTATGGACATCATCTCCAACAGGAAAAACACGGGTAGCATGTTAGTTTTCTATTGCTGTGTAACAAATTACCACAAATACAGCAGTTTGAAGAAATCCACACTTAGGCTGGGGATTTAGCTCAGCAGCATAAGAGGCAGCCTGGCAAGCACAAGGTTGTGAGTTCAATCCCCGGTACCAAAAAAAAAAAAAAAAAGAAAGAAAAGAAACCTAAATTTATTATTTCTTAGTTTATTCAGGTCAGGAGATAGCATGGTATAACTGGGTCCACTGCACAGGGTCTCACAAGACTCTATTGGAGATGTCAACCAGGCTAACGGTGGTAGCGCATGCCTATAGATCCAGTTAATTGGAAGGCTGAGGCAGGAAAGTCACTTGAACCCAGGGGTTCAAGACCAGCCTGGGCAGTATAACAAACCTTGTCTCTAAACAAACAAAAAGTCAGCCAGGGCTGTGATCTCATCTAAGTTTTTGGGTCCTTGTCCAAACTCACATAGTTGTTTGCACATTTAGTACCTTGTAGTTCTAAGACTGAGGTCCCTGATTTCTTTCTGGCTGTTGATCAGGAGCTGCTTTTCCCTTTAGAGGTTTCCTTTAGAAGTTTAGAGGTTTGTTGCCATGTGGTCCTCTAGAAATAGCAACTTACTTCTTCAAGATAGCAGGATAATCTCTTTTTCCAGACTACTGAGATAGAATTTTATATGATATAACATAATCAAGAGAATGTCCATCTTATCTTATTGTCCATTTTCTATGGATAAGGAGCATGTCACAGGGTAAACCCATATTCAGAGGGATGGAATCAGTCATGAGTGTGGCGAGTGTAGTAGATCCCGGTCCCAGTAGCATGCAACATTTGTGCTTAAATCTTAAGATCACCATGCCTATAAAGTTTATAAGCTTCATGATATTCTAACATCACTCCTTCAGGATTCAAGAAATGGACTGGATGTGGTAGTTCAAGCCATAACTGCAGCACACTGGGAGGCTGACACTGGGCTGATTACAAGTTTTAGCCCAGCCTAGGCAACCTAATGACTTAGCAAGATAGGCTCAAAAAATGAAACAAAACAGCAAAATAAATATACATATATATGTATGCATACATACATATATATTTGTACATACATATACATATATAGAGAGAATGTATGTGTGTGTGTATATATATATATATATGCAGAGAGAGAGACAGAGAGAAAAAGACAGAGACAGAGAGAGAATGAGAGAGCAAGGGAGAGAGATAGAGAGCTATGGGGATATAGTTCAAGTCAAAGGTCCTAGGCTCAAAAATAACTCAAGGAATGTAGGTGAACTTTTATCTAGATGACAGGGAGAGGGAGAATTTCCCTCCTTTTTGTCCATAATGGTTTCACCAATACATAAAAAAAGAGGAAGGTCCAAATCAAAAGGTGTCTTCTTGAGCATCTAATTTTTATGTCTATTACAGTGGTGGGTTTTTTTTTTATAAAAGACCTGCATGTTTTTGTTAGAGTTTTTATAAGTTAATGATCTCAGTTGCCTGTGACAGGAGCAAGAACAAATGAGATAAAAGAAAATAACAATACTGCCTCAGATATTGATAAAACCAAGCCTCTCTCTTCCTCTGTTCCTACCTCCCTCCCTACCTTATTCCCTTCCTCTCTCCCACTCTCTTCTCCTTCTCCCTCTTTCCCCCTCTTTCCTGCCTGAAATCCTTCTGTCTGGATTATTTTTCTTGTTGCTGAGACAAAATACCCAAAACCCAAAGTTAAAAGAGGAAAAATATATTTTGGTTCAGTTTGTAGAAGCTTCACTTCATAGTTGGCTGGCTCCAAGGCAGGATGGCATGGCAAAGGAGTGTTGCAAAGGAGAAACAGTTCATGGTGGGCAGAAAGCAGCAAAGCAGCAATGTAGTAAAGAATCAGTAAGTGAAAACAGCAGCTTTCCTTCTGTCCTGCATATTCTATACAGGCTACTTGCCTCAAGAGTGGGCATCATTCTTGCAGGGCCTCTCCATTATTTACACCCAAAACTATGCCAAACCAATCAATATACTAATTTAGTAATCACACACCCTTGATCTCAGCATCACATGTTTTCTCCCAGCATCACATACTTTAGATCCACTCACCTCTGAAAAGCCATACCTATGACCACATGAGGTTTTGTGGGACCATCTAGACATAAGCCATAACAGCTTCCAAACACTTTGTCCATGAGGTAGGGAAACATATAACCTTATCTCCATAAAGGTAGTTGGTATTAAATTCATAATACCAAAATTCAACTGTATAAAAATTAAACTTTCTAATCTGGGGTTCATATATTTCATTGGAAATTAGAAAACTCAAATTATGACACAATTTCTGTTGTTTATAGTAATCTACAGAATTTCTTTAAATGTACTTTAAATAAATTTTATTTAAAATATTTTAACTTTCAAACAACATATAAAATTACAAATTTTCATGTAGGGTATGATGGCACACATTTGTAATCCCAGCACTCAAGAGGCTGAGCAGAAAGATCATTGAGAGTTTGAGGCCAGCCTGGGCTACAAAGTGAGCTCAAGGTCACCCTGAACTGCATAATGAAAGCCTGTCTCAAAAAGACCCTCCAAAAAGTATAACTTTTTTCCTTTTTCTTTAAACTTATATTAGCTATAGAGCTCATAGGAGATCAGCAGTAAAAACTTGGGTAACTCACCCATTTCTGGCTTGAAACTCAGACTCTCTTGAGTACTTCCTGCCCATTCTCCCCAGGATTGAACTAGATTTTTTCTGGGGGGTTTACTTCAGATTAGGGTTCAGAGGGTTTCTAGACAAATATCTCTGGTCTTGTATCAGAAGTTATCATAATTTGAAGAAGCTGGGAAGATGGCAGATAAATAAGCAGCAAAGTAAAAAACCTCTCGGAGAGAAACAGCTCAGATGCTGGAATATAACATCCTGGAGAAAACCACATGGAAGGAGATGGATCCTCTCGATCCAGGAAGAAACTAAAGTGAAAAAAAAGAAAGAAAGAAAACAAAAGAAAAACGTGGACAGAAGGCTATAGCCAGACATGATCTCACTGGAGCAGGTTCCACTGTATGCAAAACACCACTAGAATCCGAAGATGCATGGTCACGGTGAAGTTGGGAGTTGGCAAGCCCAAGGGCCTTGGCAGTAGGATGCGGTCATGGAGGGGAGTGGTAGATGGGAGAACTGCACTGGCTTATGGTGAGTGTGGGGAACTCAAGCCTCCTGTAGGAGTGGGTGATTGGCTGAGTGACATTTTGGTGTTGGGCAGGATAAGCCTGGAGCCAGAACTGCAGCCAACTTCATTCAGCCACTCCTAACACAGAGCAGATTGGTGAGAATTGCTTGGACTAAGTCCTGCCTCTGTGCGTATTCCAATAGCCAAGACAGGTTTCCCTGAAGCTATCCCTAACTGGACCGACCACGCAGTACACACTAATGTGATGAAGACTGCTAGTGGTTGACCAGCTCAGAAGGAAGGGGCCAGCCTGCCTTGCCCCTGCTTGTACTCCAGTGGTTACCAGCAGACTGGGGAGGGCAGCAATCTCTAGCCAGCATGCTTCAGAGTAATTATAACCAACTACAGGAAGTTCTTGGGACTGCAACTATCCACTTGTCAGTAGGAAACTAGAAACATGACAAGAGGAAGAAACAAAAGGAAGTCTCCAGGCTCCAACTCAAGCAGTACTGGCCCAAGAGAGGTAAACACATAAGAGATTGAGGGTTGCACACCTGCAGTTTCTGAAGAAACAGCATCTGACATAAAGAAATATCTTCGTGAAATCATAAAAGAACTTAAAAAAGAAATACTAATACAAGCAAAGGAAGGTATAAGAAAAATAATAAAAGAAATGCTAAGCACCTCTCAAGAAGACACAGATGGAGGAATGGAGGAGCACAGAAAAAGGAGGGAAACCTTCAATGAAGAATATAAAAAATATAGAATTCATAGAACAGATTCAAACAGATTACCGGGAAATTAAAAACTCCATGAAAAGCTGGCAAAACTGCTTGAAAAAAACTAAAGATAGACTATCAAACCTTGAAGACAGGTTTGCAATCTGTGTTTGTGAAAGGAAATATCTCTTAAAAATAACAAGGAACCAGGCATTAACAATACAAAGGTTAGAAGATGACAAGAGGATCTATAACTTAAGAATAAAAATTCTGAGTGAAGAAGCAGGGGTAAATACAAATGAAATACAAAATCTATTTACAGAAATAATTAAAGAAACATTCCCAAGCATAGGAAAAGTAAATGGTATTCAGATTTATGAGGTATACAGAACTTCAGCCAGCAATAACAAAAATAGATTTATACCCAGACATATAATAATCAAGATCCCAGAAATTCAATACAAGAACAGAATATTAAAAGCTGTCAGAGAAAAGAAATAGATCACCTACAAAGGAAAACCCATCAGAATCATGACAGACTGCTCAACAAAAATCATCAAATCAAAAAGGGTTTGGAGTGAAGTATTCCAAGCCCTGAAAAAAAAATACCTACAAGCCAGAATGAAGCACATGCAAAACTATCTCTTAAAATTAATGGAGAAACAAAGAGGAACCGAGGGAGTTCATGACCATCAAGTCAACCTTAAAAAAATACTGAAGGAAATTCGACAGAGAGAAAAAAGACCATGGCTTCATAACAGTGGCAGAAGGGTCTCACTAAATGGGGCAGACATTAGAATGAACAGGAAAAGTAGACAAACAACAGCAGAAATATAGCAAGGCAGAGATGAGGCAGAGAAGGTTGGCCATAATTGCTAACATGGATGGCCTTGATACACTAATAAAAAGAAACACAAGCAGAGTGGATCAGGATATAGGGTCCATCAAGATGCTATATATATATATATATATATATATATATATATATATGAAATATAATTAACCTGAAAGAAGGTTTATGGACTGAAAGTCAAAGATGAGAAATGGATTGAAAAAGACAAGAAGGCCGATCAGTGAGCAACAAAAAACAGAGCCTCCCAGGAGAAACAACTCATATGCCAGAATAAAACACCCTGGAGAGACCCAGACAGAGGGAGATGGGTTCTCTTGACACAGGAAGAAATTGAAACATAAAAAAGCTCATCAAATACATTGGGACTACAAAAGGAACAGCTGGACACAGTGTTTTCACTGTGGCCCGCCAATTTTGTAGCAGACTGAATTTGCACCAGCCTGAATCTGCCACAGCCGGCAGAGCCGCCCAAATTCGTTCCCACCATGACTCATGGGAAGCAGAGCAGCACTGAAGTCGGGGGTTGGTGAGCCCAACAGAGAGCAGCTGGCAAAGGGACTTTCATTAATCCACGGTCAGTGCTGGGATTGGGAAACCCCCCACCACAGCAAGGGTGCGATCAAATGGGCGACATGTTGGAATCTGGCAGAGGAGCCTGAACTGGGAGAAAGAGTGACTTCAGTTGGTTCCTTCCTCCCCAAAGCAGATTCATGGGATTTGCTTGGACTGGGCCGTGCCCCTGGCTGGGACCCAATGAGCCATCCCAAATCGATTCCCTGTGCCTAGCAAGCACTAACCAGGGGGAAGGCCTCTGCAGTTTGGTTGGCCCGGTTGGGAGGGGCAGGCTTAGGCAGCCGCTGCTTGCACCTCAGTGATAAGAGCAGTCAAGAGAGAGGGGAGGGCCCTCGCAAGCATGCTTCAGAGGAGGCGTGGCCAACAGAAAAGGGGGCTGGGACCTGCAGTGTGACCTGTGTGGAGAATGCTGGGACCATGACAGGAGAGAGAGGCAGGAAGTGGCCCCCAGCCCAGAACCCTGAGAGCCCTGATCCAGGAGATGGAAAAACAAGGGCAACTGAGGTCAGCAAACACGCAACAGCAGGCATGTCTTCAATGGACATTAAAAGATATCTTCGGGACCTTGTAGATGAGCTCAAAACTGAAATATTAAATCAGGTAAAGAAGGATATGAGTAGAGTAATAAAAGAAATGTTATCAGGGAGCATCTCTCAGGATGATACAGACAGTAGAAGGGAGAAACACAAAAAAAGGAGAGAAACATTCAATAAAGAATATAAAGAAAATAGAGAATACATGAAGCAGATTCAAAGAGACTAGCAGGAAATTAAAAATTCCACTGAAAGCTGGCAAAATGCCTTAAAAGAAACTAAGGATAGACTATCAAACTTGAAGACAAGTTTGCAATGTGTGATTATGAAAGGAAAGATCTCTTAAAAATAACAAGGCAACAGGCAGTAACAATACAAAGGCTAGAAGATGATAAGAGAATCTACAATTTAAGAAAAGAAATGTGAATGAAGAAGCAGGAATACATACAGGTGAATTACAAAGGCTATTCATAGAAATAATTAAGGAAAACTTCCCAAGCATGGGAAAAGAAAATGATATTTGGTTATGTAAGGCATATAGAACTCCAGCCACCTACAACCAAAACAGATCTACACCCAGACATGTAATAATCAAGATACCAGAAATTCAATATAAAAACAGAATATTAAAAGCCATCAGAGAAAAGAAACAGATTACCTATAAAGGTAAGCTCATCTGGATTACAGCTGACTTCTCAACACAGACCATCAGATCAAGACGAGTTTGGAGCAAAATGTTCCAAGCCCTGAAAGAAAATAACCTCCAGCCCAGATTGATGTACCCTGCAAAACTGTCACTAGAAATTAATGGAGAAACAAGATGCTTCCATGACAAAGAGGAACTGGGTGAGTTTGTGACCACCAATCCAACCCTACTGAGCATACTGAAGAACATTCTAGAGAGAGAGAAAAAAATACCAGGATTTTAGGAACAGTGGCAGAAAGGCCTCAATGAGTGGGACAGGCAGTAGAATGAAGGAGAAAAGTGGACAAACAAAGGCAGAAAAGTAGCATAGCAGAAATGAGGCAGAGAAGTATAACTAGAAACTCTAACATAGATGGCCTTGATATGCTATATTGTTAATAGTGCACCAGGATATAAAACACATATTACTCACACTACTCTGTTTAGATGTATTATATTCTGTTCCATTCATTCTACCTGTACTAGATTTGAGGGCACAGACAGTAATCCTGAAAATAACAGGATATAGTATTGTAATCATCCTTAATTTCCTATTTAGTCAATCTAAAGCTCTGTAAAACCTACACTGTTTTACCATGACTGATTGTAATCGAATCTGGTTTGTTGGATCGCTGTTTTGTATTGACAGATTTTATTCAAAGCTGTTACGATTGATAGTATCAAGTCTGAGAGTATAGGCAACTGCACTTAAGATGATAAGCTTCACTAGAATATCCACTATGGTTTGATTATTACCTGACTTTGAAATTTTATACTGTTTACAATGTTTTATTTTTACTAATATTGCTATGTACTGCTATTTTCAACTATACTGCTATATTCAATTATGACTGATGATGTAGAAATTCTATTGAAGATAATGAGAAACAACACAGTAATCATGGTAGATCACCTTGTACTGTGGTTTTATATGACTTTTTGGTTTCATGTTTTTATACGAATTTGTTTTGTTTTGTCTTACTTAGTTTTCTTTTTCTCTCTAATACAGAAAGGATAGAAATACATGTAGAGACTCATGTATGCATAGCCATTTATACTCTCACTGTTTGACGATCTGCTTTGTATGCTTTAATTTTGTAACTTGAACAACTATTTCTAAGAGGACAATGTGTAATTTATCAACTAGTGATTTCTTATTGTTTATATTTTTTCTGAAATTCTGAATCATCTCTACCATTTACATGCTTTTTTCCCTTTAAATAAAAATTTAAAAAAAGATGAGAAAATAATGCTCTAATGTCAGGGAACTAGAATATAGTGGGGGTAGCTCTCCCTTCAGCTGCAGAGTGGTTTGTAAGACATAACACTTTTATATAATGGAGAACTACACAGCTAAAGGAAGGAAAACCTTGAGGCTCTTGTAGGTAAATGGATACAGCTGGAGACCAAGCTCAGGGGTAAAAAGTTTCAGAACCACTTAGTTCAATAGTGGGTTGCCTCCCTAATCTAAAAACT
The DNA here is from genome assembly GCA_004027455.1 of Hydrochoerus hydrochaeris. NCBI lineage: Eukaryota > Metazoa > Chordata > Mammalia > Rodentia > Hydrochaeridae > Hydrochoerus > Hydrochoerus hydrochaeris. The sequence goes on along the minus strand of PVLA01003614.1, from coordinate 195,616 downwards.
AAAGGAGTTAGTGGGATACAAAATGTACAATGCACCCTGTGAAAGTGAAAGGGGAGGAACTGTCTAAAAAGGGAAAGCAGAGGACATTGTTAATTTTGTATCATGATTTGAAACGCATATTGTTGTCATTGCTCTGTTTAGTTTGGTTATATTCTGTTCCAGTTTGAATACTTGTACTAGATTTGATGGCATGGACAGCTATTCCAAAGATAGCAGGATATACTATGGTAACAATTTTTAATTTCCTATTACCTTAATCTGAAGCTCTGTATTGCTTTCACTGACTTGTTTAGATTGATTTTATTTGAATCTGTTTTTTTTATCACTGTCTTATCTTGACTGATTTTATTCAATTCTGTTATGTTTGATAATATTAAGTCTGAGAATATAGGCAACTACTCTGAAGACAATAAGATTCACTATGATACCAATTCTGGTTTGACTATTACCTTCTTTTGAAGTCCTATAATGTCTCCAATGTTTTGTTTTTATTGATTTGGTTCTGTATTTCTATGTTTAATTTTATTGTGCCTGATGGGGCAGATGTGCCTGATATGGGCAATTCTATTGAAAATAACAAGAGACATCATGGTTACCATTGTAGACCACCTTGCATTTTGGTTTTAAGTCATGTAGTATGTCCATCCTTTTGTTTTGACTGACCCCATTTTGTTTTTTCTCATTTGGTTTTCTCCTCTTCAAAATAAAAATAAAAGAAGTTTTCTAATTTAATGTCCTTATCTAGTCATCGTCATTGAGTTTTTGCATTGCATTCATTGCTAAATTCTGCAATTCCCATCATGACATGTTATTACCAAGACACAGTTCTGATTCTTCTCCATCCAGATCCCAAGCAGCCTAGGGTCCACCAGTACTCTTTAAGAGTCTTGGAGGTTTAGGAACACGCAGAACTTTGCCCACACGGCCAATGTGCATGGATGTCTATCAAGTTGACATGAGGAGCAACTGGTGGGGACCTCTCAGCCTCAGTGACCTCTTCTTCGGTGCCTTGCTATGTAAGAGTTTCTCTTAGAGCAGTGGTGGTGAACCTATGTCATGTGTGTTACTTGTTTTTAAGACAAAAGATGTTAATGTATGAGGGCTTTTTTTTTCCTCTAAACTAAAACCCCAGTATTCAGGTTTAATTGCAGTGCTGGCACTTTAAGATAAGTAAGTAGATTTGAGATTGCAGTTGGGGTTCTTGTCTCTAAAATGTTTGCCATCACTTTCTTAGAGGTCCTGGCCCCGCTTGAGATGTGTGGTACAGTTCCTCCCACCCTCAGATCCCCTCAAACCCATCAGAAACTTGCATCACCCTTTCTCACTTTAGACACATCCCAGAGAATAGGAGTGAGGTTCCAGAACTCTTAAGGGCACTCATTGATCATTTTCCATTCCAAGTTCAAACTCTTCCTCACCCTGGAGTTATGTACCAGTTCAGGGCAGGAATTGTTTTCATGTTATTGATTATTTCTAAACCACTTTTTGGTTTATTGATAAATCTTCTGTTCCACCTTACTTCAGAGGCATAAAGGGAGTGAAATGGAAAAATGTTCTTTGAAACTTTTAAACACATAAGGTAGTGTTTCAACTAAAGTTTTCATAATGGGTAATAACTTCTTAGTTTGAAATTAGTATTGTTCAAACTTTGTGGGGGAACAAAGCAGTCCACAATGATGGTCTGGAAGCCTGAATTTATAAAGTTGTTTGTACATGCTATTCTTTTAAAAAAAAAATACCTGTATCTCCAGGGTATGATTACCTTCTGTGGAAATTTGCATTAGCTAAAATAGCAGTTGATTTTTCTTCCAGGCATCAAAACTAGTTTTAGGGTTCATTTTTATTAATTTTTGTGTCACACCCAATTAATTATAAGATGACACCCTCAAAAAATATTGACCACACCATTAAGATATTCAATTAACAATAAGTCCAATTAATAGTCTAAAATTAAGATGAAAAGGAAAATGGCAGCATTCAACTTGAAGTCAGAAATAAGGTACCTAGGAACTATCAGAGGAATTCTACACATTAGAGGATGTTTTCATAATCCTTTCACACTCATGATCATGTATCAGGAATCTCTGGTGAATGCAATCTTTAAAATATTCATTAGCATGTATTAACTTTATATATTAACGGAATTAACTGTATTTCCATAAATGCACATGGTGTGCACTGAGAAACTCCCATTACTCCTTTCCTCTCTATTCTATATTCCCTACTCCTCCATATCTAGTAACTACTATTCTACTTTAAAAGTTAATCTTTTCAGCTTCTACATATGAGAAAATATTATACTTGTTTTCAAGTGTCTAGCTTGTTTCACTTAACAATACCTTCTAGTTCCATCTACTTTGCTCCAAATGATAAGATTTCTTTCATCTTTTTGGTACAATAATACTCCATTGAGTATATGTGCCATATTTTCTTTGTCTCTTTGTCTGCTGAAGAGCACCTAGACTGATTCTGTATCTCACTTATTGTCAATAATGCTACAATAAACATGGGAGTGCAGATGCATCCTCATTTAAATTCCCTTGGATATATACCTAGAAGTGGAGTGGCTGGATTATGTCATAGAAATGTTTTTTAGTGCTTTGGGGAACCTCCATACTGGTCTCCATAATACCTGTACAGTACTAATATACATTCTCACCAGAGTGTTTAGGGATTCTTTTCTGTTCACATACCCACCAGGTTCATAGTTTTTATTCTGTTAGTCATTTGTTATTTAACTGGTAGTATGTTATCTCATTGTGAATTTAAATTGCGTTTCCCTGATGGCTAATAGTAGTGAGCATTTTTTTTCATATATTTGTTGGCCATTCATACTTCTTTTGAAAAGTACTATTCAGATCATTTGCTCATTTTAAATTGGATTACTGGGGGAGGTCTTTTAATTTTTTTCTTATTTGCATGTTAAGTTCCTAATATACTTGGATACTAACCCTCAGATTCTACATTAGTTGCCAAAACATCCTTTTCTACTCAATAGGTTGTCTATTACTCTGTTGTTTCCTTTGCAGTGCAGAAGACTTTGGTTTGATATAATCCCTTTTGGCTGTTTTTGGTTTTGTTTCCTGTGTTTTTGGGATGCTATCCAGAAAATTATTGCCTGTACCAGTCTTGAAATTTTTTTTCTTTGTTTCCTCTCAGTAGTTTCAGTTTTTGAGCCCTTACACCTAGATCTTTGGTCCATATTAAGTTTATTTTTCTACAGGGAAAAAGGTAAGTGTCAAGTTTCAGTCTTCTACCTGTTGACATCCAATTCTCCCAGTCCTGTTAGTTGAAAAGGCTGTCCTTTCCATAATATTTACATGCTTTTCGTGCCTATGCTAAGGTTCATTTGGCTGTAGATCTATTTTTTTCCTGGCATCTCTATTCTATCCCATTGTTCTATGTGTCTATTTTTTTAAAGCAATACCATGCTTTTTCATTTATCACGTTTTTCTAGCATGTTTTGAAATCAAGTATTGTGATGCTTCCAGCTTTTCTCTTTTTATGCAAGCTTCTTTTGGCTCTTAAGAGTCTTTTGTGTTTCTATATTAGTTTCAGAGTTATTTTGTCTGGTTCTTTTAATAATGTCACTGGAATTGTGGTGGTGGTTACATTGAATCTGTAGATTGCTTTGGGTAGTATGGATGTGTTAACAATATTAATTCTAATTCATGAACATATAATATTAACTCTAATTCATGAACGTGAGAGATCTTTTCACCTTTTAGTGACTGTTTCAATTTCCCTTATTGACGTTTTGTAATTTTCATTGCCGAGATCTTTCACTTCCTTGGTCATGTTTATTCCTAAGTATTTTCTTTTTGTTGCTACTGTGAATAAAACTGCTTTTATGATTTCTTGCTCAGCAAATTTTATAATTTTATAATGTTATGTAGAAAATCTATTGATTTTTGTATATTGTATCCTGCTACTTTTCTGCATTCATTCATTAGTTCTAATGAGTGGTAGATTCTTTAGGCTTTTTATATAGAGAATCATGTAATCTACAAACAGGGATAACTTGGTTTCCTCCTTTTGTATTTGTTTGCCTTTCTGTCTTTGTCTTATAGAACTTTTCTTCCCCAAACTTCTAGTACTATATTGAACTAGAGGTGAGAATGGATATTCTTTCCTTGTTACTGATCTTAGAGGAAATGCTTTCCACTTTTCCCCATTTGGTGTGAGGTTGGCTGTAGGTAGCCTTTATTATGTTGTGCTATTATCCTTCTATACCTAATCTGTTCTCAGATTTTATCATGAAGGGATGTTGAATTTTATCAAAAGATTTTTGTGTCTAATAAGATAATCATATGATTTATCCTTTCTTCTATTGACATGATATACTATGCTTACTGATTTTTCCATATGTTGAACCATCCTTGCTTCTCTGGGATAAAACCAATTTGATTATAGTGGGTCTTTCTGATATGCTACTGAATTTGATTTGCTACCTTTTTGTATCTATGTTCATAAGAGACAGTAGTCTACAGTCTTCTGTCTGATTTTGGCTTCATAGAGTGAATTTGGAACAGTTACTTCTTTTCCAATTCTTTTGAATACACTGAAAAGAATTGTCATTAATTCCTCCTTAAAAGTTTGATAAAATTCAGCAGTGAAGCCATCAGGTTCTGACCTTTGCTTTGGTGGAAGAAGTTTTTATTACTTATTTAATCTCACTATTCATTATTAGACTATTCAGGTTTTTATATCTTTATAGTCAGTTTTAGTAAGTCATATGTGTTCAAAACTTTATTTCTTCTGTTTTCTAAGTTGTTACCATAGTTTATCATAATTTGAATAATCTTTTGTATTTCTGTGGCATCATTTTAATGTCTCCTTTTTAATCTCTAATATTATTTATTTAATTCTCTTTTGCTTGTGTAGTATAGCTAAAGTTTTGTTGATATTTGTTATAATTTTAAAGAACAACTCTTTGTTTCACTGATCTTTTGTTTTTTCTTCTTTTTAAATTGTTTTTTATTTAGAGAAAAAAATGAAACAGAGGATAGAAATACAAAATTTCAAAAAAATAATAAAGCAAGAACCAGTGAGAAATCACTAGTTCACATTTACATATTTTCCTCCTAGAAGTAGTTGTTCAAGTTACATAAGTAAAGCATACAAAGTAGACATTTAAACAGTGAGATTGTAACCAGCTCTGTTCATCTATCCAACATAAAACTTAGTATTATTGTCATCAATCCTACACACTCAAACATACATGCAGTTATATCCTTTAGAATACTTTCCTTTCCTCTCTCTTGTTTTACAATAACTATAACCAATTCTTGTAAACTGTTTAGAAGTTTTACACATGTATAAGTCTCTACATGAATACTTAGCCTTTCTGTATTAGAGGGAAAAACAAACCAAAACAAGTCAACAATACAAATTCCTAGAGAAACACGAAATGAGAAGGACATATAAAACCACAATACTAAGTGATCTACGGTTGTCACCATGATGTCTCTTGTTATTTTCAATAAAATTGTCTATATCATCAGGCATAGTATATAATTAAACTTAGTGGTACATAGCACTATCAATAAAAACTGAACATTGGAGACATTATAGGACTTCAAAGGCAGTTAATAATCAAACCAGAATGGGTATCCTATTGAATCCTGCCATCCCCAGAGTAGTTGCCCCTACTCCCAGACTTGACACCCTCAAGCATACCAGATTTGAATAAAATCAGTCAAGACAAAAGAGCAATATAGCCAATCTTCTTTGCCTCATCTTTTTCTGTCATTGTTGTTTACTTTTCTCCTTCATCCCACTGACTGCCCCTTTCATTGAGGCCTTTCTGCCATTGTTCCTGGAATACTGGTGATTTTCTTCTCTCTCTTTAGAATGTCTTTCAGTATTCTTTGCAGGGTTGGATTGGTGGTCACAAACTCCCCCAGTTCCTCTTTGTCGTGAAAATATCTTGTCTCTCCATTAATTTTGAGAGACAGTTTTGCAGGGTACATCAATCTGGGTTGGAGGTTATTTTCTTTCAGGGCTTGGAATATTTCCCTTCAAGTTCTTGATTTGATAGTTTGCATCGAGAAGTCCGCTGTGATTTTGATAAATTTTCCTTTATAGATAATCTGTTTCTTTTCTCTGATCACTTTTAATATTCTGTTCTTGTGATGGATTTCTGGGATCCTGACTATTATATGTCTGGGTATAGATATGTTTTGGTTATAGCTGGCTGCAGTTCTGTATGCCTCATATATCTGAACATCACTTTCTATGCTTGGGAAGTTTTCCTTAATTGTTTCTGTGAATAGCCTTTTTATTTCATTTGTATTTGTCCCTGCTTCTTTGTTCACATTTTTTATTCTTAAGTTATAAATCCTCTGTCATCTTCTAGCCTTTATATCGTTATTTCCTGGTTCCTTGTTATTTTTTAAGAGATCCTTCCTTTTGCGATCATACATTGCAAACCTATCTTCAAGTTTTAAAAGTCTGTCTTTAGTTTCTTTTAAAAAGTTTTGCCAGCTTTTTTCAATGGAGTTTTTAATTTCCTGATATTCCCTTTGGATCTGTTTCATCTATTCTAGATTTTGTTTATATTCTTCATCAAAGGCTTCTCTCCTTTCTCTGGGTTCCTCCATTCTTTAATTTGTGCCTACTTGAGGAATACCCAGTGTTTCTTTTATTAATCTTCTTATATCTTGCTTCACCTGAGTTAGAATTTCAGATTTAAATTTGTTGATGAAGTCACAGAAGTATTTCTTTATTTCTGATGAGGCTATGTCTGATACTGCATCTCTGCTGCCCTCAATCTCCTCTCTACTCACCCCTCCTGGGCTTATTCAGCAGTTGAGGGCCTTTTGCTGTTTCTCTGTCTTGTCATGCTTCTGGTTTCCCTAACACAGGTAAATGGTAGAGGTGCCTGGACCTTTACATACTGCCTTAAGTCCCTCTGCAGCTTACTGGCTAGGGCAGTGCTGCTCTCCCCTGTCTGCTGTTGATCTGTGAGTGTTTTTTCCTCTTAATTTATCCCCAGTTATGAACTTTGTTATTTCTTCTACTAGCTTTTGGTATGGTTTGAACTTGTTTTTCTAAGTACTTGAGATATTTTCTTGGGTTATTTAATCTATTTATCTATTTATTTATTATTTTTTGAGGTAGGGTCTCACTATGTAGTTTAGGCTGGCACCGAATTCACTATGTAGCCCAGGTGATCCTCCTGCCTAAACCTTCTGTGTTCTGAGATTACTGATATACACCACCATAACTGGCTCAGATTGTTTATTTTAAATCTACTTTTTAATGTAGGTACTTATTATGATAAACTTCCCCTTTATTGTTGCATTTGCTAAATTTCACATATTTTGATATGTTTTATTTCCATTTTCATTTGTTTCAAGAAATTTATAAGTTCCTTGTAACTTTCTTGATTACTCCTTTTCAGTCAAAAGTGTGTAGTCTCTATGCATTTGGATAATTGCTAAATTTTTGGGGTGGGTGGCTCCTAGTTTCCACTATGATTAGAAAAGCTATAAGATATGATTTCAATTTTTGTAATTGGTTGACAGTTGACCATTCCATGTGCTTTTGAAAAGAATGAGTATTATACCTGCAAATACGTGTTAAGTATATTTGATCCATAGCATGTTTCAACTGTTTCACTGTGAATTTTTTGGTCAGGATGATATGACTATTATGGGAATGGGGTGTTGAAGTCACACACTACTACTGTAATGGAGCCTACCTTACCCTTTAAGTTTAATAGTGTTTGTTTTATAATATCAGGTACTCTTACATTAGAGACATATATGTTTATGATCATTATATTTTCTTGATGAATTGATCCCTTGATCATTTTATAGTGACCTTCCTTTTCCTACATAGTTGTCTCAATATCTATTTGTCAGATATAACTTATTCTGTTTAAGTTTCCATTGCTTAGAGTACAATTCTCCATCCTGTCACTTTTAATCCGTGCTGTTCATCTAGTCTGACTCTTTTAATTGGAAATTTTAGTCAATTGTCAAAGTTATTATTGATAAGTAAAGACTTTCTTTTGTTGATTTTCTTCTAGATGTTTTGAATATTCTTTGCTTCTTCCTCTCTTATTCATCATGTTTGTGGTTTGTTATTTACTATATTGTTAATGTTTGAGTCTTTTGTTTCTCTCTTGTGTATCTTGTCTACTGAGGGAATTTATATTTTCATATGCCTTCAAAATAGTAGTTATCTTTGTTTCACTTCTGAATGTAGGTCTCTCATATGTACTGTTTGTAATGTTGCTGTGTAGTCAAGAATTTCCTCAGGTTTTGCTTATCCTGAAGGATTTTTCTTTCTAATTCATTTCTACAGAACAGTCTTGATAGGCATAGTATTCTTAGTTGGTAGTTATTTTCTTTTGGGAAATTGTTGTATTCTGTCTTAGTTTGCAAGGCTCCTTCTGAGAAATCTACTGTGATTCTAATGGGAATGCCCTGAAATATGACTTGGTATTTTTCTTTTGATATTTTAAAATACTTTTTCTTGTATTTTTGACAGTTTTGACTATAGCTGACATGACAAAAATCTTTTTGGATTTGTCTATTGGGGTTCTTAGAAATCAGTATATGGATGTCCATATCTTTCCCCAGTGTAGAAAAAATCTGTTGTTGTTTCACTGAATAGGCTTTCTATGCCCTTAACCGTCATACCCCCACTTTCAGGTATTTCAGAGATCCAGCCATTTCTTCATTTCTTGGTGTCTCAAAGATCTGGAAAGCTCAACTGATTTTTTTATCTAAATGGCATATTTCAAAGACCTGTCTTCAAGTCAAGATATTCTTTCTTCTACCTGATCAATCTAGTCTAGAAGCTGTTTTTAAAAAAAGGAACTATAAAGAAAATTGATGGGAGAGAGAAGGGCTAGTTGCATCTACCTATTAAATTTTGATAATGATACACTGTAATCAAGTATTAACCAATAATAGTAATATTATTAGCTATTAATATAATAGTATTTTTCACTGACTGTGAGAAAGACACTGTGCTATACCTTGTACTTATCTTATTTAATAATCACAACTCCATTGTCTCCATCTTAAAAATGAGAAATTGAAGGCTTAGAGATTTTAAGTGATTTGATCATGATCAATCACACAGATCAAATAGTAGAAGAATGAAAATACCTGACTCATAATGTTGCATGATCATGAAATGAAATATTATATTGCAGAAACTTCATAAATATTAGTTATTGGGATGAGAAAGATAAATAAAAGAAAGCTAATCTATAATGAGATCAAATATGACCAATACACAGAAGCAAAGATAAGATTCAGGGAGCAAGGAAAAAATATTGGCAATCGTAACTCTGATTCCAAATATTTCTGAGACCCAAGAAAAACACTATGAGGCAGAATATTTGCTTTTCTGACCAAGTTATTTTCTGTAGGTTTCTGAAATTGACAACCAAACTCAAACCCTATCTTCCCCTTTATATTTTCCTATCCACATATAGGCTCCCATCCATCATTTATAGGAATAAATATCTTATTTACAATCTAGATAGCAGAGAACCATTGAATGGGTAAGAAAACTAACATGTCTTAAACCTACAAATTTACTTTTAGCCTTTATTTTTGTAATTGTAGGAAAGAAACATAATCTTTGGAAATAAACCTATACTATGAACAAGGAAAATTAAAGGTGTTAACTTGAGTTTTCTTAAAAGCACACCTTATGTCATGTGGGCTGATGGAGGTAGTTTATTTGGCAGGTGGTCCAGGAAACACATACAAGGAAATGAGTACGGTGGAAAAAGGACAGGAAAAGCCTACAAAGTTTATCATTGTAGGATATTAAGTCTCAGTCCTGCTGAGAATCACTTCAGATATATAGGGAAACTCCCTTTAAATTGCCTCACAAAAGACGGAGGACACGGAGGAGTTTATCTCTTAACTTCCTCTTTTCCCTTGATTGAGAATCGTCCTTGGGCCAGTTTCCCTGCACAAGTTGTGCCTTTATAACACTTAACAGGCCTTTGCAGTGTCAAAAAAAAGACCTTGGCACAAAAATGGAGATACATGGATACATTGTACTTGGGAGCTGCTAGCTTACTGGAAATGTCCATAGCTTCAAGTGACTCAGATAAGCCAAATGAACATGAAAGAGAATACTGTATTAATGACATCTAGTCTGTTAGATACCATCTGTCCCCTAAGTAATGGTGGCAAATCTATGGCACACGTGCTGCAGTAGGCTGTTTGTATCATTGAAAGCTCTCAAAGGTTTGCCATCATTGCATCTGGAACTTTTCCAGGGTCTCCAAGCAAAGCTCTTACCACCTCCAAACTCAATTTCTGCAAACACGTTTCTTGGTAACTCAAGAAAGCCACAGTTAACTCTTTACTTCCATGAGTTCCCCCAGGGAGACACCACATCCGAATTAGTGGAAAGGTCTTATTCTTTCTTAGATCTAAGCTCCTCTGTAAGAAAGGTGACTTTAAACTCAAAGATTGAGATTTTACTTCTAGTCGTGGTGGCATGAGTGAGATTTGTCATGTTTCTCCATCATAAATAACTACAAAACTCATCAAAATTTTAAAAATTTTTGAAAATTGGACAATTGGCAGCACAGCACCATAAAAGCATAAGGAAGACAAACAAATAGGATGACTCATACATTTATTCCAGTCTCTTACCTAGAGGCAATTTCCACACTGTGCTAAATTTCGAGAAGATGAAGGATATTTTTTGTGAAAAGAAGACACGCATTCCAGTGTTCAGGAAGAATTAGGTGGCTAGAATTTGTAGTAAAGAGTACCAAGGACGAGAGAGATATACAGAGAAATAGTCCCAAAAATAAACTTATAAGCTGGGCATGGTGGCACCCACACTCTACTACCAAGCTCCATCCCTAGTCCTTTTTATTTCATTTTGAGATAAGGTTTCACTGAAATGCCCTAGCTAGTCTCAAACTGTGATCTTCCTGCCACTGCTTCCCGAATGCTGGGATTAAAGCTGTGTAACACCACACCCAGCCCTTATTCATATATCTTTAAAAAATTAAAGATCACAGTTAACAGAGGCCGCCAGAACTGGTACTCTCTTAACAGTTGCTTTAAGAAAACTGTATTTGCTCAAATATAAATTTTTTACAAACTATCTGCAGTTGTAAATTCCATATTGCTGAGTAATAGCAAATGTGGCAAATCCTGGGAAAATATTGCCTATAACTTAAGATCAGTGTTATAAATTATACTGTAGATATTGGAAGCACTGCAGAAAATATGGTATTTATGGTCACTTCAGTTGGTGACTTAATCTGTCCAGGAGTCTAATTAGTCTAACCAGATGAGGATAGCAAAAGCTTGAGAAAAGTAATCCAAAGCAAGTGGTTTTTTAAAATTTCATTAGCAATTTCCTGCTGTTTCTTGAAATTGCCCAGAGTGCCTGAAGAGAGGATCTTCCCCTTTCATTTCTAACAACAGACTATTGACAATTAAAATCATGTTCCTGGTTTTGGTATATGTAGGCCTCACCCTTCCAGATTCTGGTTTGACAAGTTCTGTTGGCATGAAACAAAACCAAACACAACCTTAGCCAGGCTAATGTGGTGCCATGTGGAAAGAGACAATGAAGAGGTCAGGGCTTAGTAAAGATAACCCTTATTATAGACTTCTAATTGCCTAAGAAATGTTTAACAAACATAGCAGGTTCGAATTTAAGTCAAAATAATGCAAAGTTATGTCATTTTATATTACATGACTGTCCTAGGTTAGAGCTCTGTAAGCACCAGTGAACACAGAAGATGCTGTAAATTCACACCTTGGATCTGATGAATCAGATTAAGAAGCATGTCCAGGTTTCAATTGCTATCCATCAAGTTTCCTTTGCTAAATTTTCATCATGCAAGGCAACTGCCTGTAGTTTTATTAAGGCCTCTTAAACTGCATTCCTGGTAAGGTTGCTTTACATAGTGGCAAATTGTTTTTATGAGTAATCATCTAATGCAGCCCAAACTATAGACCCCTTGGTCTGCTAACTGCTGAATTTAAATTCAGTATCTCTCCCTACTTGAAAAAATTTATTTATGACATTGTTTAGAGAATATGCTATAACTTTCCTCAATAATGTTAAGAATAAAAGTCAAATTGCAGGCTTAATTTAATTGATATCTCTATCCATTGACCATCAGATATGAATGCATCTTTGTGATTGAAATGAGGGCTCCTGATTATCCACACCTACTCTCTCCTTGGATCAGCATCATTATGAGATTTAAGGTCTATAATGATAGCTAAGTCACTGGATTTAAGTGGTGCAATACAGGGCTGTGTTCTAACCTTGCGTTATACATTATGTCCTGATTATTTGCAAAACTCTTTTAGATAACCTAAAATCACATCTCATTACTTCAATACTCATTGTAGAATAGAAAGTTCAATGTGCTTTTTTGTATAATTGAACTGGCAGCAACATCTATAGGCAGTTATGTCAGCTAATTATCATCAGAAATACTTGTCAAGATCAACTGTGATAGAACACTACCATTATTTTGGGCCAATGATCCTGCACCATGCTTAAGATTAGCTACAAGTGATGGAGACCAAAAATAACTAGTTTAAACTTGATTGAATTTATTTCTATCTCATATGTGGAGTCTGAAGCAATCTTGAGCTGACCGGGAGTCTCCTCCATCATCAGGGATCTAGGCTGTGCCTAACTTATCATTTGACTATCTTTAAAACACACCTAACACATCATGATCCCACATAGTTTCTTCAACTTCAGTGCTTATGTTAATTTCCAAGTTAGCAAAAGAATTGAAGATGTTTACTCTCCTCTTTATAATGATGCTTATACTTGTAGTCTATTGATGAAAACTTAGTAAAAAGTTCATCTAACTGCAAAAGGGGTTGAGAAGTGTCAGGCATCAAAATACTCAATTAAGTTTGTAAGTTCTGTTAGAAGAAAGGAGAGAATGGATATTTATTTACACACTTCATACACACACACACACACACACACACACACACACACACTTTCTAAGGGTGATAAACCCAAATCCCCAACTAGTTATTACACCCATACCTGTTAGGTCTGAGACCTATAATGTCCCGCCAAACTCTTATGTATTTGGATCATGGGGTCACTGGTAAGTTCAGTAGCTGAATGTGTTATTATGAAGTGGGGCCTGGTTAGAGGCGGGTCACTGGGGTTGTGGCCTTGAAACTGTGTTCTTGTCCCTGGCTGCTGCTTTCTCTCTGCTTTCTGACTGCTATGATTTAGGCAAATTACCTTCCTACCCCTTCTACCATCCCCCTTTTTCCCTTGGAATCAGCAAACTGTGTGCTGAATCTTCAAAAAACTGCAATCCAAAATTAACTTCTCCTTCTTTAAATTGTGGGTGTCAAATATTTTGTTCCAGGGATGGGAAAGTGAGTAGTATAACATCGTAGTTTAGGGGGTAACATCAGGAGATTCTCTCTCTCTCTCTCTCTCTCTCTCTCTCTCTCTCTCTCTCTCTCATTTTCTCTCTCTCTCTCTGTCTCATAGTACTAGAGATTGGACCTAGGGTCTTCATACTGAGCTACATATCCAGCTCTTGTTTTATTTATTTATTTATTTATTTATTTATTTATTTTTGAAATAGGATCTCGCTAAATAACAAAGTGGCCTAGACTGGGCTCAAACTCACCAACCTCCCGCCTCCACTTCTTATAGTGGTGTCATTACAGGTATGTGCTACCATGCCCCACTAGAGTTAACTCTTAATGGATTAGCCACTGAAAACTAAAAGAATAACTTATTCATATTCATGTTCTGAACACCCCAAGGATACATAATTTGAAGTAGAAGCACAGTGTTAAGGTAGTTATTAGTCCCCCCTACCCCATTTAGTTACAATGGGGGGGGAAATAATTTTATCCTAGAAGTCATGTAACAAAATAAAAACAATGGGTTTATATTTCTAAGTAAGAATTGCAGAATAAATATTATGGCAACATTGTCTGTAATCTCTGTCACAAGCTTCAAATCATGTATTGACTTTTTTAAAAAAATTTTGCTACTGGGGATCAAACTCACGTCCTTGCACTTGCCAGGCAGGTGCTTACACCGCTGAGCTAAATCCACAGCCCTCAATCATGTATTGACTTTTAAATATGCATATCAAAATGTTCCATACTTCAGGACATTAAAATGTCCATATCCAGAAATTTATCTTTTAATATTTTAGACAACCTATCTAATGAGATTGCTGGAAAGCCGTATTAGATAAACTATTTCATGGTTGCATTATTTTAACTCTTTCCCTGACATATGATGGGTCACTAATGAATTCTGCTTTGAAATTATTAGAAGAAATCACTGAGCGGTGCTTTATGGAATAGATTATGTATTCAAGGGCCTGAAACTTTTTTTAAGTAACATCTTGGCTGTCCCTTGGCTCACCTACACACCGGGATGGTTTTATAATACAGGGTAGAGTTAATATTAAATCAACCCTCCACTAGGTTAAATGGTTAAGCATTCAAATCTATTTTTAATCAGCAACATGAAAAATCCTGTACTCAATGCATGAATCATCCTGCTTTCATATTCACTCCTTTTTCTAAGGAAAACTACCAACTCTGGTCGCTATGTGAGCTAATTGAGACTCTTGATTTCTAAGTGACAGAAACTCAGATCAAACTAGTTCAAGCAGGAAAAGATTTTTGTCTACTGGTTCACATGATTTAGCAACCTAGGAATGGCTAATTTTATGTGTTCAGTCACTTACAAGGTATGTATAATCAAAAACTATGGTAAATGTTTAAAAATTTTAAAAAAATATTACAGTAAAAGGCCCAATGCCATCAATCCCCACCCCCAGAATGCTCTCCCTTGATTCTAACACACTCATGCTGCATTCTTGCTACATTCTGTAGCAGTTCTGAAAATTCCCTTTCATGAGTATCTTCAGTTTCACTGTCATGACTGCCTTGATGTCCTGAATAGATTGAAACAAGTTACTTTTTATGGTCATTTTGACACTGGATAAGAGACAAAGTAACACAGTGGGGGTCTGGTGAATAAGATGCATGAGGACATACTATAAAATTTTTAGGAATCTGCTTTTACATTGGATGATACTCAACAGTAACACTCATTGTGTTATTGATTATACTGCATAAATACATGAAAGAGGATTTCTAGAACTGCTTTAGAAAGTGGCAACAATGATGAGGTAAAAGTATTCCAGGGACAGGGGAGTATGCTGAGGGGGGTTGATGGCAATATGTCTTTTACTGTCAAAATTTTTTAAGTTTAAACACTCATATTTCTTTCTCAGCTTGTGCCTACATGGTTATTCAGTTTCCTTTCTATGATGTATGTTGTCTGGTGGCACTCAATCTGCCATATGAATATCCTCAGTCTTTGTGGTCCTTCCCATAAATCGATCTCTAGCTTTAACCCATCTTTCTTTGTTACAAACATTTTGATTTTTTTCCTTTTTAGCTTCCTATTTATATGGCCAAGACATTTTCCACTGCCTGTGACCCTGTCTATATCTTCAAATTTCAGTAGAGATGCTCTTCTTGTATTTCTGCCCACTGGAAAGACTTTTCTTCCCTGGAAGTGTGTATATGTGTATGTGTGATACTAGGGATTGAAACTAGGACCTTTTCTACAGAGCTACATCCCTAGCCCAGTTTGTTTGCATGTTTTAAGATAGGGTCTTACTAAATTACTGTATTAAGGTGCCCAGGCTGTGATCAAACCTGTGATCTTCCTGCTTCAGCCTTCCATAGGCTGGGATTAAAGGCAAACACCACCACACCTGTTCACCACTCTCTTTAAATGTTATCTCAAGCATGACTATAGAGCAACTACTGTACATTTACTCTACATGTACTGTACTGTGTATCTATATATTGAGATAGACCATATATAAACTACAGTCAGACATTTTTGTACTTTGGGTGGTTGATTCTATAGGACCTACATAGGGCTATAAATGCCAGCTAAAGACAGGATGCATACAACCATGAAGGCTGATTTGGAATCTGGCTTACATACTCAAGTAGTTTGCTCATATCCTTTTGGTCTGTGTGGGCTTGATTGTGGATGGATAATTTTCTTCTTTCAATGGATTGCTGCTGGCTCTACTCAATATTATGATTTTGTGAGAGAACCTACCTTATTCAGGTAGATCTTGATGCATGCCCATGGTAATTCCTCAGGATCCATCCAGTTTCTGTAGGGGTCAGATTAACAAATTATTGAATTCATGATCCTTTAAGGGTAGCACTAATCTCTGCTATTCTCCTGGGATGCAAGGTTGACTGGGTAATACTACCTTAGCTGCTGGGAGGGATAGGTTTCATCTGCTTGGCCTTCTCCACTATAATAGCTCTTGGCCCTGCACAACCTAAGAACCCAATGTGAGTGTTAAATCAATTGCCCAGCACATTAACACCAAGTATACATTCAAGGGGTAGGAGAGTGACTGTTGGGTGGGTCCATGAACCAGTAGAAAAACTACAAGCTAGTTTTGGGCCCCCATAGGCCTCTACTACAACAGAGTGCCATGATGATATTCTGGAGCTCAATTTAAACTCAAATCCTCTGCCTTACAATTCTCAAATTTCCTTTATTTTCCCCTTTCCCCAGTGTAATTGACATCTGAGTTAACAACCAGTTCTTTTAGGAAAGTGCTGGGGAAACTGCCATGCTGTACACTAGCCATAGTGTTACAGGATTTTTTTTCTCCTGGGAACCTAGATACCAGGATCCCTGGCCACCTCTTCAGTCACTGGGTTTGGGTTTCAAAAACTGGCTCAAATCCAGGAAATGGGCAATGAGTCAGGACTTTTTATTAGAGTTACATACTTCTTTGTATATACTTTGCTTCCTTTTGATTAAGCAGCACCCTGGTTCAATGCCCATCAGTTTTGCCCCTAGGGAGCTGTAGCTTTTTAACTATCTTCACAATTCTCTGCTGGTTAAGGTTCCTTGGCAGCAACTCCAACCTTTCTGGTCATAATGATAATTGCACCCCTATGGCTTCTGGTGATTAAGCACCACCACCTGCCTTGTTTTTGAGTCCCATAATCCTTGTTGTTATCAAAAAAGCCAAGCTTTGTGATAGCGTCTCTCTATTTTTACTCAGGCCAGCATGCAAAGGAAGCCACCATCAATGTTTTAATAATGTAGATAACTGTGTCACCAGTGGTTTTTTGATGGTCTTTGTAAATGATATGTCTTTTTAGCTTTTCTATGGGGC
Source organism: Hydrochoerus hydrochaeris (assembly GCA_004027455.1). Taxonomy (NCBI): domain Eukaryota; kingdom Metazoa; phylum Chordata; class Mammalia; order Rodentia; family Hydrochaeridae; genus Hydrochoerus; species Hydrochoerus hydrochaeris. The sequence goes on along the minus strand of PVLA01003614.1, from coordinate 178,407 downwards.
ATAATCTATTGGTGGATTATTTGGACTGTCATAATATATGTATTGGCATCTGCATACTTTTCTTATACTCTTTATTCCTTGTTCTACCACTTGTAGTGACACTTTAGGCTTTTCAATATAGCTGAGCATGTGCTACCTCTTTCTCTGAACATCTAGGAGCCATCTAGCAATGAGTTTGCCCCATTTTCTAAGGTTCTTGCGAGAGTGTCTCAAGATAATGATATGAAGTCAATATTCTCCCCATCCACTGTCCATTTTCAGCCTCATTCATCAATCACCCTCAAAATCCAGGGCATTATTATTCTTCTAGCTCTTGTCAGTACCTGCTTAATTGCAACAGGTCTTGCAACTCCTTTAGAATAGGTCTCTTTCTGGAACCCTTATCAGAACCAGCACTTCTCTGGTTAATGATGCTAGTGTGACTAACAAGGAGGAGTGGGCTAATTCTGAAGGTTCTCAGTGTTTAAAAGAACTGGGGAGACAAAAGTCACTGGGGCCATGTGTCTATCCCATGTTTCAGAGTCCAAGATTTCCACAAACAAGGCTGTGGCCTTGGTATAATAGAACTTCTCAGCTGATTCTACAAACATCTTTGAAGCCCAATGAACATAGCCATTGTATGAGTTTTGCCCTCAACTTTTTCAGCCCTTCCACTGCAGGAGATAAGGTTCCCTCTGTAAACTACCAAAGAAGCTTTCAGCCTTCATAGCTGTTTTTCAATTGTTCATTAACTACACTGGGTTTTTATTATCTCTGTAGGATTCTGAAGGTTCTCAGTGTATAAAGCAGTTAAGCAATTGCATTGTTCTTTTACGCATTGTGATTACCCCACCAAGGGCCATTCAGATCTTTGCACCAGCCAGAGCATGCCCTTTTAACAGAACTTTTCCCAAATCACCACCAGGTGAAGTTTTAGCAACAAGATTGCAACATCAGTCATCTTACTACCAAAGGATCCCTCAATGTTAGTCAGGGGGGTGAGTGACTCAGTCACTACTCCCTGCTCCCTTTTAGTGGTAACCAGGGACTAAACCCATACCATCTTTTCTTCTGCCCTCTGAGACCATATCCAGCGCCACCATGTCATGTCAGGTCCCCTGAGAAGCAAATGGTAAGATGGAGTGAAGCATGCAAAAGGTTAACTGAGAGGTTTAACACGGGGGGGGCGGATAAAGAGGGATGAAAGATCAACAGAGAAAGTCTTCAAATAGTGGTGTATATTTGACACTTGTTTTTTTAAAAAAATATGAAGGAGGGAATGGAATCTGGCAGAGAGCTTCAGACTGCAGTGCAGATCTGACAAGTCTCAGCCAACACAATGAGGAGCTCTGGACAAAGATCATCTGTTAATGAAGACCTATGTTCAGCAGAAATGACCATGTTGCTGAGCGAAATTCTGCCATCCTTGAAAGAATAGGCCTTCACAATTATGTGCTGAGACAGATCCTGAAGACACTACAGGTGGAGATTGTCAGCTAACTGCACAATTTGTAGCTGGTAAGTTCTTTATTGAAGGAAGATACAAGTGGCATATCTCCTTGTTTGCCACAGTAGGCAAAAACAACAGATGTCCCTTTCCTTTTCATCAGTGCTGTGAATACCTTCTATAGTAAACAAATAAGTCAGAAAGACATTCTCCAAGTTCCTTTTTTAAAGAAAAAACTGCCTTATCTACAATGTGCACTGAGTAAAAGTAGATAAAAAGTATAACTGCCATTTCTTTAGCACCTGCTGTTTTTAAAACAACAAACAAGTGCCTGATATAAAATTTCTTTAATCTTTGTACACCTCCTTGTCCTAGGGTCACTTTAATTTCCAAGAATGTGCCATCTGAATCTATTGGCAAAACTGAATAGTGCAAAAGCTGCTACCTTCATGACTCAGGTTCAGGTTCACTCAGCTCTTTCCCCACTGTTTTATTTTTTGAACTCCAAACTTGTGTGTGCCTTTGGCTGGCACATACACCTGGATTTATCAATGAGTTTCTAAGTTTCTTTTTGTTTTGTTTTTGTAGCACCGGTGATATAATCCAGGGCCTCAAGCATGTTAGGTAAGCACTCTACCACTGAGATATACACACCCCAGCTTATAACTATGGTTTCTTCTCCTTTTTGACACCTTAAATTTCCTCTTCCCTTTCATCTGGTATTCCTTCTAGGATTCCCATTCTCCAGATATAATGGTCCAGACTGTGGTCCATTTTCTGACCTATATCCTAATACCTTCAAGTATCTATGCTTAGCCATGGGTGTAAAATGTAACCAAATCCAGTTTCTTCCTGCCAAGGGGTTATCCTCACTTGGTCTCCATTAGGTGACATGCAATAAAAAATAAAATAGCCAAGGTATACATCATCATTCCAGTTTTACAGGTGAAGAAACTGAGTCCTGGTGAATTCAGGTAATTCCTCGAACACTAGTATATTTCATTATAAGGAATCCCAGTTATTGTTAAGATACATTATTTAAAACATGGGAAATGGTGGGGAGGAATTTAACTGCATGTTTTCTAGTTCTACCTGGGATGCTGATGGGATCATTCAAGCACTGTTGTATCTAGGGTGTATATCTGTGTGTAACTTTGCTACTATGCAATGGCTTAGACTCTGCATTTACATGTTAATTTTCTGTCCAGTAAAAAATTTTCTGTCCAGCCAAATTTAGTTTTATCACCCCTTTCAGTATCAACCATTTTAACATTGTAATTGCTTCAAAGTATTTTTCCTGATGAACTATAAATATCCCAGTGCTCAAAATGCTCTTTTAATCAGCCTTACCATATTACTGATTTTCCCATTCATGTATTAAATAACACCTTTGACAGTGAACATTCTGTATTTGTATGAGAGTCATGCTTTTAACTTTCGAAACTCACTCTGGCATTATAATGTTTGATTTCAAAGCCCTTGGCTTTTCCATATCCTAGATTACATTTGAAGATGGTAATGGCACTAGATGGAAAGGAGCTGTGACTATGATTGATGCAATTGGGTGAGAAATCTTATACTATATCTCTCCTCAAGTCAAAGCTGAGCTTCGATTCTTGGCTGCATTTTAGGAAACAGTTTTCTTCTGGGCAGAGATTTCTGGAGAAAGAAACAACTCAGGTACCTTGAACCATGAGATCTGCTTAGAAAATTGTTCTTTGAAGTTTTGAAATCTTGAAAAAAAAATCCAAAGAGCTTAAAGCAGAGCCTTTAACTCCTCTTTGAGGACTTTCTGCTTTGGGAAGACTCTTGGAGGTATAAAAGTAAAGTCAAAATCTACTTCCAGAATAGACTAGGATGGACTAATCCATTCCATTTAATGTGAAAAATCATCTAGATTATGGGCAGGGTGATATGCAGAAAGCTTATGCTTATTGGACTCATGGAAATAATCATTGCCTGGGAAGATACTAGAATCTCTTTTTCTAGTCTAAAATGTAGAAATGCTAGGTTAGATATGAAATAAGTTTTTTTAAACATAGTTGAAATCCAAGAAAATTCCAGTGAGTCATGGTAGTGGGAAGAAACTGAAACCAGACAGCTTTTGGAATATTGGGCCAGGTGTGGTGGCACACACCAATAATTCCAGCATTCAGGAGGCTGAGGCAGGAAGATTGTCATGAGTTGGAGGCCAGCACAGGTTATATGGTGAATTCAAGACCAGCCTGAACTGCATAAGGAGACTGTCTCAAAAGGAAAAAAATAATATTGGTCCTGAATATACACCAATCAAATCAGGAAACTGGACCTTGGTTCTCTAAATATGGGTAGGCACCATGAACGGACTTCCCTACCCTTAACCAAAGAGTAAATGTAGAATGCACACAGTTATTGTGGTTACTCTGGGGCATTGATGGAAACAGAGTTATCTGTAGGAAACTGGAGTTCCTAGTTTGAGTTATGTCTTGGTGTAGAAACAAGATTTTATACCTCGGTATGGGAGTATCCTCTGCTGAGAAACTTAATTAAAAATTGATCCTGAATCTATGAAATTTGCAAGACTAGAGCAGAGATAAATGTTAAGCCATCCAGTTGTGACACTTCTTTGATCTTGGGTATACAGAGGACTCATATGGAAGATAATTCTCACTGAAGGTGAGTTCACAGAAAAAAAAATTACAAAGCACATGGGCATACCCTCTGCTCTGAGTATTAGTAGATGCTAATAATCAAAGAATCCATTGCAAGGAACCACAGAAAATTCTAACAAGTAAATGTGTTAACCATCCTCTCCTGTTTTCTTGAGTCAATTAAAGATGAACTTTTGCCTCTTAACATCACTGGGAGGAATTTTGCCTCAATTTGGGAACCTCAAAAAGCAGACTCTGAGACAATAATTCAGTTGCTAGTATTTATCTGGGCGTTATACAAATCACCTATAGGTGAGAGTTTGGTGGGAGTTAAGGGGACAATGCAGGAAAGGTGAGACTGATAAGGTATGTTATTAAGTTAGGTATTACAATGAGCATCTGGAGTTCAACCCCAAAGGGCAACCCTGGAGGAAATGCATAAAACATACATCCCAGAATTATCCCAGTAAAGGGTTAAATAATTTACGACCTGAACAGTCAGGTAGAATTTATAATGGAGGATAACAATTATAAGAGTTTTTGGCTGAGAGTTTATTCCCTGGCAATTCTGGCTTGGTGCACGAGAAAAAGAGTAATCTGGGAGGGCCAGAGATTCAGATGCAGAGATGCAGGCACTGCCCAGTGGATATCACAGGGAATCCTATGAAATGATGCACACCAAAGCATCAGGAAAATGATGCTGAAAGTATCTGTGAAAAGTAACTTTTTCCCATGTCTCTGGCCCTTCATTCTCATTGCCTAGGTGGGGATGGAGGGAATATGCACAGAGAATACAGCCCATCTCAGAAACACATTTATAAATTTCTTTTCCCCCTGACTCTCCCCTCTGCTAGTGCTGGGAAGTCTTTATATAGCTCTAGGTAGCTGTGACTGATCTTTTCTTCTACACATTTCTGTGTCTATCCAGAAACCTTAAGGGCCTTTCTTTTGCTACCCAAACCACTCAGGCTCTTGTAACCCAAAAACCTTTTCTCTCATAAATATCAGCTCTACAAAAAGCTTCAAAAGCCTATTTTATACCAAAAATTAAATGATATTCTTTTCTTTTTTAACATTTTTTCTTTTTTTATTTAAAGAGGAAAAAACAGAAAAAAGGATAGAAATATTACAGAATTTCAAAAAAAAAGATAAACAATAAGAAATCACTAGTTGATGATAAAAAATGTTGGCGAGGCTGTGGGGAAAAAGGAACACTGCTCCACTATTGGTGGGAATGTAGACTGGTGCGCCACTATGGAAATCCATATGGAGAATTCTCAGAAGACTAGGATTGGAAGCACCATTCAATCCAGCTATTCCCCTCCTGGGAATTTTCCCAGAAGAACTGAAAAATTCATATCACAGTGATATATGTGCACCCATGTTCATAGCGGCACACTTTGAGATAGCTAAATCCTGGAAACAACCAAGATGCCCATCAACTGCAGAGTGGATGAAAAAGATGTGGCATTTTTATACAATGGAATATTACTCAAATATAAAAAGGATGATCTTGAGGCCTTCATAGGCAAATGGAGACAACTTGAGACTATCCTCATTAGTGAAATACAAAGTATCATATTTATAAATATCATATTGTGTCTCTAGTGTAAAAAGTAAATAAGAACTACAAGTGTAATAAAACCAAAATGTCTAATTGCTATTGTAAAAAAGAGGAAAAGAAAGTGCTCTAAGGGATATAACTGCATGTATGTTTGAGTGTCTAAAATAGATGACCATATTGCTGAATCTTTGTTGGATCTTTGAGCAGAACTGTTTGTAGTCTGACTGTTTGAATGTTTACTATGTACTCTTCAACTTTGTGACTTGAACAACTACATCCAGGATGACAGTATGTGATTTATAAACTACTAATTTCTTAGTGGGGCTTTTTCTCATTTTCCTTTTTTTTCTTTCTTTTAGAATTCTGTATTGTTGCTACTCTTTTTCTGTTTTTTTCTTCTCTTTAAATAAAATTTTTAAAATGTATAATTGCTATTGTAAAAAAAGAGGAAATAGGAAGCCCTATAAAATATATAGTTTAGGTGTGTGGGATTGATATCCGTATTTCTAGGTTCTTGTTGGGTTGTTGAACAGATCTGTTTGCAGTCTCACTGCTTGAGTGTCCACTTTGTGTGCTTTAATTTTGTAACTTGAACAACTATTTCTAAAAGAACAATATGTAATTTATCAACTAGTGATTTCTTACTGTTTATCTTCTTTTCTCGAAATTCTGTAATATTTCTATCCTTTTTCTGCTTTTTTCTTTAAATAAAAAAAAGAAATCAGTTTTAAAATTTTATTTAAAGAGAAGAAAAAAATTTTATTTAAAGAGAAGAAAAAAATTTATTTAAAGAGAAGAAAAAAGCAAAACAGAATAAATGGTAGCAACAATATATTCTTTTCATTCATTTTATAAAGGAAGGACTATGGGGATAAAAGAGAAATTACCTATATGAAAAAATACAGTGATTTACATAGCAACATACTCTCCTGATGTATCAAATACACAGAAAATATGTCATAATTTTGTTTTCTATGAATTACCTTAAGTTTTGCTTTGAGTCTCTATTCCCATGGGGCAGATTATCTCAATCATTATTAGAACAGCTACCCTCTTACTGTTACTTGAAAATTCAGGAATCTTTTAAAGAAAAAGAAAGAAAGGTCTCGTGTAGCAAGGAATTTGTCCTTGTCCAACAAGAGTGGCCTGGCCTTTGTCAGGCTCCTAGAAGTAAATTGTAAGTCCTTCAAATTTATGGTGTGATGGGAGTGTTTTTGTTATTCATGGTGGACCACTTGGGCTTCACCTGCTAATTTATGATGTGGAGATGACTCACTCAGAGTAGAATAAATCATGATAGTCTTTCTCTGGAGACTGGACTCACCACAGACCAACAATGTGGTAAGGGAATAGGGAATGGAGATTGAACTATAATTTAATCAATCATAATTACATCATAAAGCCCCAGTAAAATCTCTGGACACCAAAGCTTGACTGAGCTTCCTGGGTGGGCAGTATACATATAGAATTCCTTGTAATGCTCCATGCTTATTATTGCAGAGCAGTGTCAGAAGAGTAATGTGTCCTTAGGACAATGGGAGCTTCCAGTTAGGAAGTCTCTAGAACCCTCCACCACTCTGTCCTATGCATCTTTGGTTAATTATGATGAAGACTTTTCTTGAAAGAAATGTAGCTATGAGGATCACAGGTTTCAGTGGACTCTGTAAATCTTTTGGGTGAATTGCTGAAACTAAGAGTGATTTGGGGAAACCATTAAACTTGTAGTTGGTCATACTCAGCAGTCTGGTAGTCCATGCTGTTAGCCTCATAGTTTGGTTAACTCTGTATAGCATTTAAACTTCAGTTCATTGTGGCTAATTGTCCATTTTCAAAGATGAGTTTTCCTTGAGGTGTCTTAATTCCTGCTTTAGTGCCCTGCCTGGGCCACAGTATTCACAGAGGTGAAAAACCCGCATAGCTAGGACCTAGCCTCCCTGTCTTCTTTGTACTTACCCCTTTGAGTGTTGCTACCTCTCTGAGGTTTTGCCAAATACCAGCTTTTCTTCTTCCTTACTATCAAAAGCATTCATAGTAGTACAGTTCACAATAGCCCCAAAGTTGAAACAATACAAATGTTCATCAAAAGTAGAATAGAGCCATGTATGGTATTATATGCCTGTAATCTCAGCTATTCAGGAAGCTGAGGCTGAAGGATAGCAAGTTCAAGCCCAACTTAGGCAATTTAATGAAACCCTATCTCAAAATAAAAAACAAAAAAAGGGCTAGGGATAGGGATGTAGTTCAGTGCTAAAGTACTCACCTAGCATGCATGAGGCCCACGATTCAACCCCCAGCACTGAAAAAAAAGTAGACAGTTAAGTAAATTGTAATATTGGATATTATAAAGCAACAAGAGTGAACAAAGTAAATGACATACATCATAAAGAAATCTCATAAACTTAATGTTAAATGAAAGAAACTAAAAATGAGAGTATAATCTATGTAATTCCATAATAGGCAACTATAAAGCATTTTGAGATAACTGTTATAATTGCTATTCAAGAGGATAGTGACCAAGGATGTACAAGGGAGCTTCATAGATGCTGGAAACAATCTTTTTTGTTGACCTGAATATCACTTATATGACTGTTCACTTGGTAAAACTGAATGGAACTGTACAATTACAACTTGTGAAATTTTTATGTTGTCTGTTGTATTCTAATTAGACATTTACACAAACATAAAACCCCTCCTTTTTCCCTTACAGATACCTCTCTCCAATGAATTCAGCATTTAGAAAAAAAATCCAAGATGGGAAATATATGTCTTTTTCTTAAATTTGGTACCAGGAATTGAACTCAGGACCTCATGCTTGCCAAGCAGGCATTATGCCACTGAGCTATATCCCCAGCCCTGCATATGTCTTCTGCTTAGGATTATCAACTTATCCTGGCTTTCCAGGGTCTTTCCTAGTTTTATTACTAAACGTCCCAGGTTCCAGAAACTGTTACCCACCCCATGTGCTGGGCAAACAGACATAGTTAGTGCTATGGTTTGAATGTGTTTCTCAATGTTCATGTATTGAAAATTTAATCTCCAATTCCATATGTTGATAATATTTGGAGGTTGGCCTTTTGAGAGGTGATTAAGTGATGTTATGAGAGTGGGGCCCCATAATGAAATTAGTGATTTTATAAAAAGGGGAACAGAACTGGCCTGGTGGCACATACTTGTATTCCCAGCTACTCAGGTGGCTGAAGCAAAGGGATTATTAGTTCAAGGACAACTTGAGCAATTTGGCAAAGGACTATTTCATTATATCATAAAAAGGAGCTTAGATATAGCTCAGTGGTATAGCACTTGCTTAGCATATGCAAGGCCCTACTATTGCCAAGACAAATCAACAAAACACAAGACAGAGGCTTCAACTGATATATTCCCTTTCTTTCATCATATGATACCCTCTGCCATGTTATGACACAGCAAGAAAGCCTTCATGACCATCTTGCTCTTGGACAATTAGGTCCCAGAGAAGTAAGCTGGTTTTCTTTGTACATTACCTACTCTTTGTTATTCTGTTACAGTAGCCTAAAGTGGATGAAGACAATCACTTTATTTTTGCTTACAAATAAAATACCATATTAACTCTTCTCTGGAAAAGTACAAGAAAATATTGAGTAACTTTATGGAATAGGGAAGGAAGAAGCATTGTGATCTCAATACATTGTCCTGCCATAATACTTGTAAACTTGTAGTTTACTCATCATTGCAAGCAAAAGGTTTCTCTGGGAAATCAGTCATGCCATCTTGAGAAGTCAGAATCTACATTAAGCTAAAAGTTCAACACACATACACACACACACACACACACACACACACATCTTATCCTAGATCCATAGGGAGATACTCAGTTAAAAAGTTTACTTTTAAAAGGTCAAGTTATACTCCCTAAAATTCCTATAGACAAGTGATTTTAGAGATAGAAGTCTCTGGAGATCTAAAGGAAATAGTATGATAATACAAATAAATCTTCATGCAACCCAGCTGTGACATTTTATACAAGAGAGAATATGACTGAAAACACACACCACCACTCTGAATTTTCTCAAACAAAAAGGGAATTGTCAGAGGCAACTATAACTTTCAAGGGAAAAAACCAAAACACAGGAATTTCCATTTATAGTTCAAAGTATGATGATGATGGGGGTGGGTGGTAGCAGTGGGCTGCAGAATAGTTACCAAACAGATATATTAAGCTCAACCATTGCCAAATCGTTCCAAAATGGAAAGCCAAAGAGGACAAGGAGAAAGAAGACCCTGTTTAAATTAACTTTAGTTAATAAGTCTCTTAAGCAAAGTGTTCCTTTAAAATGTTCTATTACAAAGTGATCAAATGCACTCCCACATACCTCTGATTAAAAACATTTTGTGGGGCCTATTTCTCCAATCCAGTCCTATAGCACTTAATGTTCCCTCCAAAATTGCTTTGGAGAAAGCAATCTTGTGTCAGGGAAATGAATTCGAAAATGTTTTCCCTGTAAGGGTTGAAGGAAATTCACACCTTCAATCCACAATTCAGAAAATAGCAGACTTTAGATTACTTTTAGAATTTTGCAAAATAAATTCAAAAAGAAGCACAATATTGAATGAGGTAATCTTTAGACAGTTCACATATACACATATACACTTAGTCTTTAAAACTATCATTACTGATATTTTTCAGGAGAATGTATGTGTTATCCAAGTGAACTATTTGAAAAGCTTGTTTTGTAAGCATTAGCTTTTATAAAGCTACCTCCTTTTCAGAGACAATATTTTCACTGTTTGCCTTTCCAACTTTTGGAGACACCGTATGTTTACATTCTCAGCATATACAATTTAGCATTCAGCCACAGACTGAAAAAGACCCCTGTGCAGGTTTCTGGATCCTTTCTGCCTTGTTCTTTCCCTCCAGTACTCGCCTAGCATACACACGTACCACTCCTGGACAATCCTTCTGGACTCGTGGACAATGATGTGTATTTGGACAGATTGCTTGATCTTGTAATCCACTTGGAACAGACCCCTCACAGCTTCTTTCATACATGGCCATGTTATTCTTTCCTTTAAATTGATTCTCTTTCAAAAGCCATAGCTTGACATGAACTCAGGAAACACTACTCACATACATGATTCAGTTAGAGTTTCATGATACCTAAATCCTATTTTACTCTCCTGTCCTTATTTATGTTCACCTAAAATAAGGCCTAGTTACTCACCTATATTTTCCTGAAGACATGATATCTATGCTTTTCATTATTTGTTTCATCAATAAAAAGATTTTTGACCACTCTTCTGTATATATACATATCTCTATGTATAAAATACATGTACATGCATATGTAACACATATGTAATATATATATCACACAAGAGAACTTTTAGAAGTTTGAGCAAACTAAATATAAATAGAACTCCAAATAGTTTTTGAAATTATCAGATAGGATGAAAAAGCAAGACTCAGGAATGCTGCCTCAAAGAAATTCCTTTAGATATTAAAGATGCAAATACTTTAAAAGCAAAAGCATAGAGAATATATACCTGTGTTAGTTGACTTTCTGCCACTGTGACAAAATCTCTGAGATAAATGACTTGAAGGAGGAGAGGTTTATTTTGTCTCATAATTTCACAGGTTTCAGACCATGACCAGCTGGACTCCAAGGCAGAAACATCATGACAGAAGGGTGTGGTAGTACAGAGATACTCATTGTATAAAATGCAGAGATACTCACTGTATCAAGTAGAGAAAATGAAAGCATGTGCAGTGGACTTCCTTCTCCATCTGTTTTTGTTCCATTCAGGCCTCTACCCTATTTGATGGTGCTGCACACATTCAGGGTGGGTCTTCCCCCTCAGTTTAATGACTCACATGTCATTCTTCTCTGGAAATACCCTTAAAGACACACCCAGAAGAGTGCCTTACTAATCTCTTTGTCATCTGTCAATTCAATCAAGTTGATGAGCAAGATTAACCATCACAATACCACACTATCACCAATGAAAATAGAGCCAGAGTGGCTATGTTAATATGAAAATATATTTCAGAGCAAGGACTGATGTCAGGGATAAAGAGAGTAATTTCATAATGATAAAAGTCAATTCATGAAGAATATACTTCAATTACAAATGTTTATGAGTTTGATATCAGAGTTTCAAATTACCTAAGCAAAACCTGATAGAAGTGAAAATTGAAATGGATAATTCTACAGTTATGGCTAGATATTTAAATACCTCATGCTTAATAATCAATAGAATAAGTAAATAGTAAATCAGCAAGTATATACTATGACCACAATGGTATTAAATTAATAAAAATATTGATAAATATATCTTCAATAAATCAGAGGAGAAACTAAAACATATTTAAACCATATATAAGTGAAAATATGACAAGTTAAACTTTGTAGGATGCACCTAAAGCAGTGCCTAAAAGAAAAGTTTTAGTACTGTATGAGATAAAAAGAAAGATCTCAAATCAATAACTTGGACTTCCATGATGGGCTACAGAGCTAAATGACTGTATACAAGCCATTGAAATTCTTCCTCTGGATTCCCTTTTTGGAGATTCTTGTTCAAATTATTACTATTGGCCTCTTGCTATGAGTGGTACTGGCAAATGGGCTGTATCACTTTTTTCCACCCACCAGCTAGAAATAAGACCTCTATCCCCACCTGCATACCCCAAGAAGCTTAAGCAGAAACCAGTATCAGGATGAAGAGAAAAGCTACCTAGGAAAGGCAACTTAGGCTACTTTCTAGTCTGGGCAAAACAGTGCTCACTGTGCTTTAGTGATCCAGTCTACTTCCCGCGGGCTGAAATGCCCACTCAGTTTTGGGAGGCCAAAGCACCTTAGAATGCACCTTTTTCAGCTTGGGCTACCATCACAAAATACCATATACTAGATGGCTTAGAGAACAGAAATTTGATATATCACAGTTTTAAAGGCTGGGAAGTCCAAGATCAAAGTGGTGGAATATTTGATGTCTAGTGAAGGCTCTGCTTAGACTTCAGATGGCCAGTTTCTCACTCTTTCATCATCATTCTCCTCTTTTCCCTCTCTTTCTTACCCTCCCCACAGCTCCTTGTCTTGTACAAATCCCATAATAAGGGTCTCACTCTCATGATCATTCAATTCTAATTACTTCTCAAAGGTCCCATTTCCAAATACCATCTGATTTGGAATTAGGGCTTTAACATATGAACTTCTGTGGTATATAAGCATTCAATCCATAATAAGGTATTCTTACCAAATAGCTTTGTCAGAAATTTGTGACACTGAAGATTGCTAGTTAGAATTTTGGACTTTGGTCTCAGTTATCATTTCCTTCTTGAAGATATAGCAACCCATGTTACGGGGAACCCTTGCAGTAAGTCCCCAATGCCCTGCAAGGTGTTACAGCACATAGAGAAAATAAAGAGCAAGAGACAAAATGGTGATACATTGTAGCTCTGGAATGACCAGTTGTTCACAGGGAGCAAAAGGCCACCAGGCAGCCAGAACCTTGTTATTCATCAATCACATTTACATTGAGGAAAATGGTGAGGGGATTATCAGATGACTCAGAGAGTGGCAGTGGTCTTAACCTAATGAATATTTTATGATGAGGAGGACAATGGGGAGAGATGGTGGGTTAATGTTTGTCCTTTCCCATAGGTGAAATTTTTTTTTAATACTCTGTTCTCCAGGAACCAAGGTATCATCAGCTGATATAATCTTGGCCTGGAGCATGACAGCAACACTGGACTATTGAGGGCTGAACTGTGACCAAAGACACACAGAGTTATGTTTCCACATACCATAGCCAGCTTACATAGCAAGATACTAGGCCTCTGACAAGCTCTAATCACAATTTAATTAGGAAATTATTTTTCCCAAAAGTATATCAAATGGCCCTCAACACAATTATGTATCACCTTGGATAGTGGAAGAGAAAAGAAACTCTTTATTAATTTAGGACACATAATGATATTATAGCCTTAGGCTACTATCCTTAAAAAGATGAAAATGAGATAGACTGTACAAGGAGATGAGTGGAAAAGAAAATCACAGAGTAGCTAATTGCCAATATAAAATATGAATTTTTTGTCAGTGTTGGGATTGAATCTAGGGCCACATACATTTTAGGTATGTGCTCTACCACAGAGCTACACCCTAGCCCCAACACATGCCTTCTTTAGCTAACATGATCTTTTGTGTCAAAGGTCTTCATGCCCTGGTTCTACTACTAATCAACAAATTAAGACAAATTATTCACTTCTTTGAAGTTCAATTTCCATGTTTGTAAGATGAGAATAGTAATATTAAACACTTTTCAGATTTCTCACAAGACCAGAAGACTATATGAGGAACACATGAAAGTGTTCTCTCAATACTAATGTTGCCACTCATGTGGCTGTTTCCTCAGCCATCATCTCCCATTGGAAACACATGTCTGAGACACTTTAACCCACAATGGCATTCTTATACTTTGTGCCACTTCTCTTTCCTGGTATAAATATTCAGAGACACTAACCTGAGGTTAATTGCATTTTTACCTTGTCTGAATGTTTTTATGAATTTTTTTTTTTTGGCGGGGAGTACCAGGGACGGAACTCATGACCATGCACTTGCAAAGCAGGCGCTTATGCCACTGAGCTAAATCCCCAGCCCCTGTTTTCATGAATTCAATATTCTTAATTATATAAACTCATCCTGTCAGAAGGCAGGCTAGACATAAACAAGAAAAAAAAAACTATATCTCTCTTAATTACTTTGCTTAAATATTTACTTGAGAATTTTAGGATTACTAAACCGAAAAAAAATCTATGAACTTGTTAATTTAGTATATATTTACTGAAAGTCCACCAACTACTGTCTTAGGCTCCAGATAACAGTGAAAAAAACCAGAAAAATATCCCCCTATATTTAAAAACTATTAATTCATTACTCTAGTATATATTTGTTGAATGTCCACCAACTACTGTCCTAAGTACCAGATAACAGTAAACAAAATAAACAAATGTCCCCTATATTTTATCATGGTATGTACAACTATAATAATATAAACTTCTCAAAGACTGTTGGCTTTGTTCTAGAATTCCTGCTTAGAATGGTCACTGTCTCCCTTCTCAAATAAAACTGATATCTAATTTATATTCTGACAGTGCAGAATAATGAAGGTATCTTTAGCTCTAGATATGAATTAATCTGGAGCACATTTATTAGATAAACTGAGCATCAAGAAAATGACATATAATAAAGTACATGAACATGCTGAGAAGAGAAAGAAAAATCTCTTTGTGACAATCATGAATTTTTTATTCTCTTTAAAGGTTTATTTTATAATGTCAGAAGGGAGGAAACATCATGAAGTAATTGGAATATGTTACAAGCTCCAAATCTACATCAAATATATCTAAAAAGAATAAAAGAATTTCAGAAATTAACTTGTAATCTGACAATCACATTGACAAATTATAATGCAAGGGTTTGCTCATCTTTGCAGGTTTTAGAATCAATGTGTAGCTGATTTGCTTGACTTTCAAAATCAAGTTCTTCATTTCATTTTGACAGGGCCTATAAAGTCAATTTCACTGCTAGTTATGAGATTTAGGCATCTATACTAATCATATCAAAACTAGCAAAAGTTTAGCTATGATTTTTTTACATGGGGAAGGCTGGCTGGGTTTCTTTCCTCAGCGAGTCCTTTCATACTGTACAATATAGCAATCTGAGGGTGCCAGATTTTTATTTCACTGGTCCCATGGCCTCTACAAGTTGCTGACTTACTTTATTGGGTAGAATTAAGTACCAGTTAGAATCAATTGGTATTTGTGTCAGAAAGTTAGGTTTTCCCAATATCTATTTTCTCTTTCTTCTAAGGAAATAGAAATTATAGCTAGATATAGCATCAACAAAGGTCAGAAACATCTTGGAATTAATTCCACATGTATTGAAAGCAACAGCATTGGTATAAATGATAAGCAAGTTTTAAAACATTGGGGGAATAATTGCTGTATTTTGCTACCTGTAGCAACTTCCTTCATAGGGAAAGACCCTAGTTAGAGCTAGAAAGACTGGAAAAAAAGGAAAGGAGCATAGCTATGTCAACAGTATATTTCTTGCCTATGGTTGGTAATTTCAGTGTCCCGCATACCTGAAAAAGTCAACTGTTTTCTAAAACTTCATAAGGCAGTAGTTTAAAGAAGCTGCAAAAAAGGTAGATTGACAAGAGATAATGCAGTGGTTCCTTAAGCATTTTCCTTCTTGACTAATAAATGAGAGACAGAGCAAAGGTAAAGATCATATTAAGAGTTTCAAGTTCCCACTCAACTCTATTAAGAAGACCTTAAGGAAACAGCTTTTAAGATGAACAAAAGGAAGATAAGGCAGTGTGTAGAACAGTAAGACAGTGAGAGAATTTACCTAGAAGAGATCTGAGGCTATGGTTACTCCTATATATAACTGATAAGTAGCAACAGACCAAATGCTATTAGAAGGAATCCAAAAGGCAAAGATACCAAAAGCTTGGCTTACAAATGCCTATGATAATTAGAATCCCCACACAGTGTTAGCTTCTCCAAACTGCTCAGCAGGAAACAGGTTGTGAAAACTGAGCAATCCTCGATAAAGGCTCACTGCCAGTGTGGCCATAATAATCAGAATGAACTTTAATAATCATAATAATCAGAAATGAATTTTCCAGAAGGCAGGTAGATTAAAGGCCTGCAATGGACAATGAACAAGGAGTTCCTTTAACAAAGGGCTAGGGCTGTCAGATGAGCTAAGTACTTTAAAGGTAGGACAAGCAGCTTTTGCATTTCCAAGACATGGGTCTTAATAATTATTATAAATCATGGACATCTGAGTGGTTCCACATTTTCCTCTTCAGTAACAGTGTTTCTGTCCTTGTTAGCTTACTTTTACTCCAGCATTATGTTGTGGATGAGGCACGTCCTATTTTTTATAAATCCCTATGTCACAAAGAGACACTTCTGAACCTGATACAGGGGACTGATTACACATCATTCAAAGACCTTGCACTTTGAGATGTAGTTACAGGACTGAACTTGGAGTTCTCTCCCTTGGTGACTAGTGAGTGTGTTCCATGTGGGGGGCAGAGTGTGTTCCACGTGGGGGGAAGAGTGTGTGTGGTGGGGAGTTGGGGGGTTGGGGGAGAAAGGCTCATATAGCTGCTTGTGTGGCCAGAACAGCAGAAAGGCAAGGGTTAGCAGTTCTCCCCAAATACCTGCTTGCCATTTCTATAATAGAACTTTGAGCTGCATATATGGCCACCTACACTTAAACTTTATTTCTCAGTCTGTCTTGTAATTAGATGTGGTCATAGGACTAAATTCTAGTCAATGGTATGTGATACAGTGGTATGTGCAACTCCCCTGTTGCTGGGACCCTAGCTTTTAGCAGAAAGCTTAGTGTCACTGGGCCTTATACATAGCTTTTGAATGAATGAATGAATGAATGAATGCATGAATGAAGAAAAAAGGCAAATTATGTTACACTGGTAGAATTGAAGATAATTTTGTTTAATTACGGATAATTTTGTAAATTATCAACATACTTTTGACTATAAACTAATATGCTTCATTTATAGTTTTCTAGCTAAACATGGTATAATAAGTAACATTGTTATTATTATTCACTATTATGCCTCAGCTCATCTTTGGTCATTATACATATTATTAACTTTATGGGTTCAAAACTAGTTTTTTTTTCTTTCCTTACTGAGAAATGTGCTGGGTGGAACAGAAAAAAAGAGCTTTTAATAAACTATATAGCTGGCTCCTTTATTCTAACATTCCAATGAGTATTTTAAATGGAAGTGAGGAAAAGATGTCACAAAATGAAAATATGAATGAGCTGTCAAGCATCTCAATCCATAGGTGTTCTTTTTTTTCCATATTTGAAATCCTGATTTATTTAGGAAAAATGTAAGTTTTTTCATGCTTAGAAAACAGTCACAATTACATTCAAGTTGTTCTAGGTAAAAATAAAACACAATATGTCATAGAAATACATAGTTCATGAGAAGATTAAATATGTTAGTCCATGAGAATCACAGAAGTCATCTAAGGGAAATGGGTCAAGACACAGATTTGTTTCATGGGAAAACTTGCTCAGAGCCTTGGCCAAATTTGCCAGCCTAGCAATGGAATTGGGACTAGGCCTAGGTTTCTAATTCCTAAACCCACATGAAACTAATGTTTAACCCATCCTAGTTCAAAATAACTCTCTATATAGTTTATCAGCTACTCCAAAACTATCTCCTGCCCAAAGAATATAGCTGCATTTTGGCTCATGATAGAGTTTCTACCTGATAAACCCACTGTAAGTTGCAAATATCATAGGTCGAAAATATATTCACTATCTTTAACTTTCAACGTGATATGCTGTAGAGTATCAGTTGCTTTCCCTCTTGATCCCTCATTATTTACTGCATGGCTGACACAGAAGTATGCTTGCTGTTAGAGGCTATTAGACCACATACCGTTAGTCTGGAGTGGAGGGAACCCTCAAAACTTCAAGTATGGTTTCTACTAAATATATATATATATATATATATATATATATATATATATATATACTTTTGCATCATCATAATTTTTTTAAATTGTAAGTTGAATCATGATAAATCAGGGACCATCAGTATATTGAAAACTTACTCCAATGCACCTGATTTATCTTCTCCAAGTTACTCCTTCACATCACTACACACATAATGACTCAGATTACTGAATGAAGTATAGAAATAATTCTGGTATTTTAACCACATTATGATTTGGAGTATGGGATTAGGCATAAATAAATGATCTTTATAAATAACAAAGAGGACACATAAAATCCTACATGAAGTTTTTCCTTGTTAAAATGCAATACTAAGCCTTAATTTCAAAAATGAACCCAGGGCATTTCATATGCTAGGTAAGTGCTTTCACACTGAACTATGTTCTCAGCCTTGCTATTTCATTTATAACAATTGAATATATTCTTACTCATTTTTATTATGAGCTTATATATCAATTTTCTTTGGACAGACAGCTCTTTCCTTCCCATAACTTTCCTCAGCCCCTACTCTCCCAAATATTTCCAGACTCAAAGCTTCTAGAACACTGAAGGGATGAGCTATAGCTTTATTTGCTAGATTCCACTATGCTATTTGTTATGTGACATTTTTTCTTCAGTAGACTGGAAATACCATGAAGTCAGGGACTTCATGACATTCATCTTTGTGTCTCAGAAACTGGCCCCATAAATGTATGTTGAATAATAAATGAGCCCTTAAGGTTATAGGTAAATGATATTTACTGGTTCTGGTGTTCCTGGCAGAGGGATGATTGCATTGGGGAAGATAAACACCAAATTCCCTCCTTGGCTGGACCAGTTACCTATTAACTTGGGCAATTCTCTTAACCTCAGTTTTCATCTGTTATATCTTTTTGTATTATTACATGTTTAGTGTGAAAAGGAAGCTGTGCTTAGAATGAATTCCAGACCATCTGGCAAAGGAAACAGCTAAAACAAGCCATTTTATGTGTATTAAGTAGGTTATCTATAGTCTTGCCATGAACAAAAAATACTCTCATCTATAACATTTTGTAAGCAGTACTGATATATATGTCATTTAAGTGATTTAAGTGATGTTTGAATGGAGAGATTTAAATACTGTCTCTGTCCATACTCACTGTATCACCTTATGTTCTCTAGGTTTCTTTCCTTTTGTGGAATTACAATTAATTTAACAGAGGCTTATTAAGCATCTATGTCTTAAGTACTTATTCTATGTTGAGAACTAAGCACTAGGTATGAGTTAGATTTGTTTTAGTTATATAAATATAAATAATTTGGGTTACTTTGACTTCTGTATATTGTCATGGTGTTCAGTGTTCATTTCTTATACCCATTCTTTTCTTATACTCATTCATTTCTTATACCCATTCTTTCATGGTACAGTGTATCATTTGAGATTATTCTGTTTGAACATGACCAAAAATTTCTCTGAGGCTATTCAATAGGAAAATGTATTAGTTCATGTTATTTAATAGTGTGAAAGGAGAAAGATGGTTTTGGGTACTCTGTGATACAGGAGTTCAAATAATGTTCTTCTGAACTAGATGTTTGTTTTTGCATCTCTGTCTGTCTGTCTCTCCATCTTTCATGTCACTTCCTTTGGAATTTGTACAATTCTTTCAACAGTTTCCCCTGTATTTCTGAGTTGCTGAAACAATTCTGGATTTTATATTCTCTCAGGAAAAAAAAAGTGGGTGTGTGTCCCTGGATGTCTCATTGAAAGTACCTCTAAATCTGACTACCTCTAGCTGAATTGTGCTCACTCCTGAGCCATTACTGTGGTGCAAGAAACGTGAGGCTCTCATTGGCCAGGATTGAGTAATATGATCACCCCTGAAAATGGAGTTGTAGGCTACTTCCTCCAATTCTCAGCAAAAGAAATCTGGGGCATTGGTTGAAGGTGAAAGGAAGGAGAAAAGAGTGAAGAAGAAAGAGATGGAGACTAACTGGTTATTTTATGAGAAACCCATTCCCACAATAACAGCACAGTTCATTGGTGAAAGTGAATCTCTGATAGCATAATCGCCTCTTAAAGGCCCAACCTCTTAATACTGTTGCAATAACAAATTACACCATGAGTTTGGTTATTTATTTTTATTAGTACATGTTTGCATTATATAATGAACACATTCATCATGTGCGATTTAAACATGTGCATTACACATCTCAATTCTTTTTTTTTTAATTTTCCTTGCCCTTTCCTCCAATCCTTCTCCTCCCCTCCATTTACAAAAGCTTTATTTCCATTTTTTTCTTCAATTATTTTTTACCCTTTAAATCAATTTTCACTTTCTTCCTTCCCATACTCCATCTGGTTTCAGGGAGGGACATTTAAATCATAGCATCAACTAAGATGTGAGCTTTAGATTGGGTTCTCTGGAGGCAGAAACGAGTAACTGAATGCAGTATACTGAGAAATTCCCTTAGGAAATACACCTGAAAGGAAGTTAGGAAGACAGACTAGGACAAAAGCAGAGAATCTCCAACCTATGTCACATAGAGAGTTCTGACACTGAGTAATACTTCAAAGCTGTCCCAGGACAGAAAGAGGGTGCTTGCCCTCTATATCTATGCATCAGCCAGTAATTGGCTAAGGGTCACTTACTGTGAGAGTGCATAACCTCTGTGTGGAAATTCTTTGAAGGCAAAGGTAATTCTTAGTGAGGAACATAGATTAGGAGCCAATGGTTAGGGATAGGTATATTGCCCTGAAGCAAAGTTCTTGGTACTCACTCTGCACGTTCTCTACCATTGCTAAAATTTTAGTGAGGTCACTCCATATGAACTCTTCTTAGTTCATCTACCCACTCATTTGGTTCTATTTACCTAGCCAAAAATAATGTTTCTCTTGTGTGTCTCCTAGCACTCACTGGATCTGTAGCAAGACTGCCTTGCTGGTTCATCAAAAGAGAAATTTTTTCTTAAATATCTACTTTTGATTTTTTCAACTTGGGAATTAAGAAAATGGGCAACTGTGAGCATGAATATAAGAATTCTTCTACACTACTATTGAAATTATCTAGCATTAAGGGGAGGTAAATTGAAGCAATCATACTGAATGTATTTAGATTTGTTAAGCATGTTTTGATTTTGAAATATATCTTTGGAAAAAAGGAATTAGAGATTAGTTTGTACTAGTGAAGTTTACATTGCCTCTCAAATATTTTTATTGTTTTAAACTTTGACTTCAAACAAGAGAGAAATTGAACCAATTAAATTCTTCCTTCTCAGAGATAGGTTGTCATTTCTGAGGTGACAACCTTAGTAAAAATGAGCTAGTGAGGAATTGACCTTTTCCCACTGGATGAAGGCATAGGTGGTTAGGAATGCTAATCAGAGTAGGGAAGGGATGTGAAAGAGCTAATCATGTTCCTCAGCTGGAAAGGCTGAAATCGGTGACTTGTATCAATCTAGCACAGAATTTTCTGGCTTGTTTGAAAAAGAGTCCTGTTGGGTGTAGGTGATTCATATTTCAAGCGGAACATTAATCCATTATCTGATCCCAAATACAAAATTCTTAAATCAGAGAATAATATGAGACAAGCATGTCCTGCTATGGCTCTCGGAGGGGGACTGTGACAGAAAATTGTTATCTCTTCTTTGTCATTTGTACCCAATTAATAATATTATGTTCTCTCTTTCAATGTCTTGGCATAAGTGGACTCAGTTCATTTGCTCCTTGGGGTTATGACAAGGAAAATCAGAATAGGCTGCCCTTATTTCATCTAGCAAGTGCAGAAGGCATTCTGATTTCTGATAGGGTAATAGCCAGTACAGGAACAAATACTAACTAAATGAATGGGGGGAAGCAGAGTAGTTAATAGAATATATGGAAAGAATTAGACTATGAGAGACTTGGGGCCAGGGCCAGGGATTTATCTCAGTGGCACAAGCGCCTGCCTGGCAAGTGCAAGGTCATGAGTTCAATTCCTGGTTACCCCTCCCCCCGCCCTGCAAAGAAAGATTATGAAGGACTCCTGTTCTATTGAGAATCACAAAGTCACAAGGCAAAAATCTAATTAGAACTGGGGATCTTCCCTTTTCCCAAAGGGAAAAGTGGCAGGCAAGCTCAACTTCCCATGGTACCACCCCTTCCACAGGACAACTGCAACAGTCCATTAATCCCAAGGTCCCAGACAAGACCTATAAACAGCTGGCACCCCAAATTCAAACTGCGTGGCATCAAGCAATCTGAGTAATCCAACAATGGCAAGGTTTTCTTAGTCTTAACCATTAGAAGAGAGAGTAAGAGCCCATGGGCCCTTCTTGATAGAACCCAGTATTACTCTGGTGCACAAGGGCTGAATCCCCAGGATTCAAGTAACCACTTAGCAGAAGCAGCAACCAACACTGAGCCTATGTTATGGCAACATTGCCTCAAGATGACTGGCAAGCCATTTTGACAGATTGATTACTTTGGATCCCTTCCACAGTGGGTGTTTGATTCTGGGGCAGAAATTCATTCTTTCCAGAACTGATGCATACTCTTCATAAGAGTTTTCTTTGGCTATCCACAGTTTTCCCACAAGCACCATCATTCAAACGCTTACAGAATGGGCATCTATTGATATGGTATCCCATAAAGTGCTGCCTAAGGCAGATGCACTTGACTATAAGATCCAGAGCACTCATCATTTCCTTTATCATTCAGAAGCAGGCAGCCTAATGAAATGGTCTATTAAAGCCCCAGCCATCTTTTTAGCTTTTAGAACATTGCTGTGGAGTTGGGGGTGACACTACACAAATAGCCTCCATTCTTGTCACCATAAGTGACCCCAGGTGAGACCAGAAGGAGACCCACCAGGCTGAGCCCACATCATGTTCCTGGTCCACTGCATAATACACCAATAAAATAATTGACACAATTATGTTTTCAAATGGTTACATGATGATAGGTTATTGATACAACAGGTGAGACCAACTATATCTGAAATGGTATATAAAATATTTCTGATACAGAGAATACCTGCTAAATTTTACCATGTTCTAAAGAGAGCTGCTAGGTTTTTCTCTACAGGACACACCAAGGAGTGGCAAAACCAGTTCTATGACTATGAAACACTTCCTGAAAACTAAGTAAGACTGCAAGGGAGATGTTTATTTATTAGTTATCATCTGTGAAGGAGTGTTACAGATATTTTTTTTCCAACTGGGGAAGGGGAAGCCAAGTAAGGGGCCTTCTGAGAGCTGAGTTAGAAGTGTCTTGAAGATATATCACCCCCACCCCTAGCTGCTTGTTCACAGAACTGTAGCTCTCTGTAAATCAAACCTGGAGAGAGAGTCTTTAGGTGAACCTTCCATGTTTCCTTGGAGTCTGGATGCCTGCATCAATATAGACACTACTGCTGGCCTCTTATCAGAATTCTGAAGTCAGCAGGCTTGCTGGAGCAGCAACAACAGGGCATCATGTCTGTTGTTCAAGATTGCAAGGTTATATGAGTTTCCTATGGATCCTATGAGTCTCACAGAAGAAAATAAATTTCAAATCCTTTGCTTGTACCCTAAGGCTCTTTAATGGGTGAGGGGATCCTAGCAGTAAGCAACTGTGGATATTCAACAAGAGGCAGGGACTGAGAAGTTAGAAGAGATTGAGGCCTTTTCTAAGAATTGTGCAATAAAAAGGGCTCTGAAGGATCACACCTATCTCTGAGAGGGGCAGCATTTAGATGCAAGTTACACACAAGGCCCCCAGAACCACGAGAGAATTTATGACTCCACTGAAAGGTAAAAGAAACCAGGGGCTGGGGAGAAAGGGACCAGACAGAGGAAAGAGCATCACTTGTGTCTTGGGATGGGTTACTGAATCTTCCTAGTGTAAGCCAGAGAAGAAATCAAAAAATGAATGTATACAGAGTCAAATGTAGACATCTGTCGGTCCACAGTGGACAGAGCCATCTTATGACAGTTTCAGTGAAGCAATAACTTGGCCAGTTCCATTCCCACCCTCTTTAACCCTGGAGAAAAAGTCATGGTTAGCAAGATGGAGGAGATAAAGTAGATACTTAAAGGGCAGGAAGAGAAGAATTCCCCCAACCCTGCTTCCTTAATTTCAAGCTTCTCATTGGTAGCAGGATTCAACTTAGAGACAGGATAAGTTATGGCTTTAAATCAAACTGAGTTTTGTAAAAGCAGAACTTTGTGAAGCAAAGCAGCTGTATTTTTCTGCCTTTGCCATGTAGTAAGCAAAAGTCTCAGTTCCAGACTACAATAAGCATTTGTTTTTCACTTATAACTTTATAAATGGCTGGGGCTGCTCTGCTTGGCATGAAAGTGTGATCTTGAAGCAGCTTTTCCACAAATATTTTAGCATGATGGTCTTCATTACATGAGGTGTGAGGCAAAAGTGAACACCCCCCACCCAATCATATTCAGCTTCCACAATTAGTGCATCCTGATGCTAGAGCTGCTTTTTCAAGACATGGATTTAATTCAATTCTAATTCACATTTCATTGTCGTCCCCAGTCTGGAGAGAGACTGGAAGCTCCTATAGGGAAAGGGGCACTTCTTCCCCATTACAGCTGTTGGATCCAGTTTGCAGTTTCTCCAAATTGCAAATCCAGTGTCATGAGACTTCCTCAAAGACACCAGCACCAGTAGCTGCTTCTCTCTGAGATCCGAGGTTTGCTTTCACAAGGCCTTCCTCTAATTCTATACTGTAATAATTCCAGCATTTTCCCTTCATCCCCTTGCTCTAGACATCTTATCTGCCTCCTACACTTTCTACCTCTGTGATACATTGCATTCTTCTCTGGCATTTTCAATTATCTAATAAGTTATACATTAAATTTTTTCTGTTAAAATGATCAGGGTGGTTTGTTTCTTGACATCTTGGCCGATTCACTGGACTAAATCAGATGCCTGTGAGATACCTCCCAAGAATTTCTTCCTTAATTTGCAAAGATTTTAAACAGTTGTATGTGAGGCAGGGAAGGAGGCACTTGTTTTGAGAATGGCTTTATGCTTTACTATATTTTGTGTATAATGAAACTATAAAGAAATGTAGTTTTCAATTTTAAAAAGAATTTCCTCTTTGCTGGGGATGTAGCTCAATGGTAGGGCAGTTGCCTAGCATGCACAAGGTCCTAGGTTCAGTATTAAGACAATGAAGTAAAATTTCCTCTTTGAGGTTTTTTCACGATATCCTCCCTTCTCTGTATTTATTTCTTTCAGAAATCACTACGATAAACTGTCATTTTTTTTCTCATCTATTTCCAAACAGGGTAATAGCTCTCTGAGGTCAGAGCATATTTGTTTTTTCAGTACTTGGCATATAATAAATTCTAAACAACACACGTTTGAATAAATAAATGTGCGAGGAAAAATAAATCAGGAAAAGGGGTGATTAGCATGAGATTTGACAGGCTCATGTAGCACCAAACTGAAAGAGAAAGTTAGATAGTGAAGGAGGGCTGTGGCTGCCAGCTGTAAGCCCATCTCTACATACAGGGGAATCTCTTGCTAAATGACGCGAA
The DNA here is from genome assembly GCA_004027455.1 of Hydrochoerus hydrochaeris. NCBI lineage: Eukaryota > Metazoa > Chordata > Mammalia > Rodentia > Hydrochaeridae > Hydrochoerus > Hydrochoerus hydrochaeris. The sequence goes on along the minus strand of PVLA01003614.1, from coordinate 152,769 downwards.
CCAAAAACAGAAAGAAGAAAGGGCATCTAAGACTGCAAAAATACTGTCACAAGGAGGACTGGGAGGAGCAAAGGGCTGGAAGATTCCCAGCAATGCAAAAGTGTGTTGGCTGTTCAAGCTTCTGAGGAAATGAACAACCCTTAAGGGACGCCTCTCACTTGGGCACCTAGTCCTGCCAAGCCCTTTACCAGTTTCACTCCCGGTTCCTCCTCGCGCCTTTAGAGGAAACAGGTAAAACCCGGAGAACTGGGTCCCACCTTAGCAGTCGTTCTGAGCACGCGTGTTCCCAGCACTCTCGCGCAAGCGCAGTAACTTCGTTCTCGTAGCCGGTACTGCCCATTTCCGATATGGGGGAGCATTTGCTCTGGCTAATTTATCACCTTTCTTGTGGTCCCCCGCCCTCCGGTTCCTGTGGGAGAAGCCTCGCGAGATTGCCTACGGCAGTCCCCAGCTGCGCCATCTTTGTGCCTGGCGAGGTACGGCGCCCGACGGAAGTCTTAAAGCCGGCGGCAGCCCTAAAACTGGCGGCTTGCTTGCCAAATTCACCCCTAGACCGGATCCAGGAAATACGAGGCGGGCCTCGGTGGGAGGGACGCACTGAGGGCGGAGGGAGGGAAGGGGGCGGTGGCGGCTCACACCGGATCCGGGCTCCGCGCGGCGCGCACCCCGAGGGGGGTCGGGCGGGGAAGCGGCGCCGGCCCGGACCCCCCGCCCCCGCGGGAGCGGGCGACTGGTGTTGAGGGCGAGGTAGTGGCAGCGGACAGGGAGCAGCGTCTACCGGGTGAGTGTCTGCGGGGAGGCCCGGCACCTGCCTGAGCCTGGGCGTCGTGGGTGCCCTGGGTTCATTCTGGTGACCCCGCGTCCCGGTCGGTGCTTGTGTGCACTATCACTAGTATCCAGGAGACTCGGCTCGGCCCGGAGCTGGGGTGGCCACCGGGAACTGCAGGGCTGCCTGAGGTCTGCGCAGGGCCTGGCGCGCTAGCGCCCGCCTGGGACGCCCCAGAAGGCGGAGGGGAGAGGGAGTGGCTGGGGTGCGGGGTGCTTGCTGGCTTGGCATTCTCCTTTTAGTGGAGGGCATGGTGCTTTTCCTCGTCTCTTCCTGGACATTGCGAAGTGTGAACCTTTGTGGACGGGCTTCACGCCCCAGCAAGGTGTTTGGAAATGAGAACTGTCAGCACTAGGGTTGAGACCGTGGAGGGTATTGAGACAGTGGGGAAGGTTAGTTATAGTAGTAATTGTTGCAGAAGTGCTTTGCAAATAATCGTTGGCAGGTGTTGAGTAAGGAGACAGTATTGTCTGCGTTCATTTAAAGATCACACAAACAGTCCTTTGAGGTCCGACAACGGGTTGGAGTTTTTCCTGCAAGGAGATGTGTAGTTTAGCATCTTGTGCCTGCCCCCAAAGTACGTAAAAGCAGGATGGGAGGTGGTGGTGGTAGTGATGAGATGGAGGCAAGATGAGGTATAAAGTGAGCTAACTCCCTGTAAAATAAAGTTCATAGTGTTGATACCTTAAAATATAAAGCATTTTCTGTCGTCACTGAAACGTAATTTCTTGAAATTCTTTAAGAAAATTTGCTGATTTTGGTCTATACAGGGGTTTTCAGTTTAGTGTGTTCCTCAGTGACCTTTACATATCATACAATAATTTTGCCATATATTTGCTTATGGTTTCTAAAAGAATACAGATTGACAAACTGATCTTGCATTGCACACGTTTTCTTATTGGAAGGATAGGAGTTTTTTTACTTTCTTTGTTTTAGGAACGATTTGTAGTAGTATACAAAAACATTGTAAGAAAAAATATTTTGATCAAGAAATGGCTTTTGAAATGAGAGTTTAGTTTTGCAGTGTTAAATTATAAAAGGTCATCGTCATCCCTGGTGTTTTGTGATGGTGTCTTTTTGTGAACACTGGAATAATGTAAGCATATACATATACATAGTTTTACATCAGTCTGTGATATGAAATTTTACAACTTTAGTCATCCCACCTCTCCGTTACCCTTTAACTGGCTTTTGAATCAAGGGAAAGTTAGACTTCAGTGAAGGTGCATGCTAAACACTGTATATAATTTCCATTTTTACATCCTAGAGACTATAATCTATGTTTAATCACCCTGAATTTTCTTCCTTATGTTTATTTGACACATTCTTTTTTTTAATTATAGGGCACACTGTACAGTTTGTGTTGGAGCTGGCACTGGGTATATTCAGGCACTGGACTTGGTGGGTAATGTGCATTTGTATTTGATTCTTACAGCTACTGCATGCTAAAAATGTTATTATTCCTGTTGCACAGATAAAGACAGTAACCTCTAGTATTATTGTGTAACTTAAATAGCTGATTAAGATGTAGAATTCAAACTCCTGTGTCTGATTCTAGAGCATGTGTTCTTTCTATTGTACTTTGCATAAGTTTATGTGCTGACTCACACATTTTATGAAAATGAAATTTTTTGTTATAAAGAAACCTTTTAGTTCTGTTGATAATCTTGAGAGCTTTCAGTGTCCTTGACTCAAGATAATCTTACAAATTTTTTCTTTTTATGTGTTTTATTTTCCAGCCAGAGGTAACATTTGAGCAAAATTCTGCTGATTTGTAAAGATTCCTGAGAACCAATAATGATCTATCTGAAATTCAGACGTTTTCAGTAACTTTGCCTCCTGTTTTAGCATACCCAAGATGCTTCAAAAATGAAATACTTCGTTTTTGCAGATCCTGAATAGCATTTCAAATGACATTACAATAATAAAGTAGCAACTATTTCTAAGTGTTTGAGTTAGATTTATGGGCCTTTAGAAGGATACACACTCAAACCTCTTCCTTCTCCAGCAAGTGAAGTACTTGACAGCTGAATCTGTTTTTCTTCTTTTAAATGTAGTATAACAGTTTTGGATTCAAGTCATGGTTTGCAGAAAATATGGCAGCTATCATGGGAATCAGCATAATCCCTTATGGGGGTAGGAACTGAAAAACCTTAGAAATGTTATCTTAGGCAAGATCTGAGATGTTGGTGAAATAGTAACATTTTGCAGGTTGTTATTTTTGTCACCCAATGGTCTCTGCTGTGCTGCTGCTGGCTCTTATCTCTCTGCTCAAGAGAGAGGGCCCGCATCTGGGTACAGTTCATCTGGAAGAGCAGCTGTACAAATCGGGATGGGGGAAATACTAGAAGCATTAATTTGCCAACCAGGTCATTTGGTTAGGTTTACCTGTGTGATTGTCTCTGGCTTGAAATTTTAGAAAAGCTGTTAACATAGTCTGAGATTTTGTGCTCCATCTTTTAAGAAGTAAATTGTTTGGGGGCCTTCAGAGAAGTATTCCTGCCTCAGGGAAATGAAAAAAGAAATTAAAAAGTCTTGTGTTTTCAGTATATGTCAGCATGCATGTGTGATATGGAGTGTGGGACTGTGGTTTGAATAATGCCTTGGAGTCTTGACATGCAATCTTTGGTCTGAATGAGCAAGTTTTTAATTATGGTTATGCTCTTAAGAAATAGTTAAATATACTTCTTTTACTCGTGAAATTTATTACTCGTGGTATTTGTGCTATTAAGATTTAAACAAAACCCTGACAAATGATAACATTACTGAATGCTTAGTGAGTAAATAAAAAAGCCTTTCTAAAAATGATTTATATTATCTGTATATGCAGAAAAGGCATCAGAAAATCACCTTGTATTTTTGAAGAGGTTTATTTTCATACCTTCTGCATAATAAACCTCAAATTTTTGCCATGGCCACAAATACTTACTTGTTTTGAAGTAGAGTGGGCCTGATGAAATAGCTCCAACTCTCAGACTGAATCTTAAGTATTAAGTCACATTTATTAGAGTTTAATTCATTGACAGCTCTATTACTTTTTTTGTCCAGCTCTCCAATGTTCTACTTCCTTCTCTGCTTAAAATTTCTCACCTTATTTTCCTTCCTTCCTTTCTGAGAGTGTTCCTGTCATTACCTGGATCCTTCCCTTTGCTCTCATTTGACACTGAAGTTTTTGACAGGGATGCTAGCAGAAAGATCACCAAAACTTCTCTAAGTTCATTGCCCTTCTCCAAATTTCTGTGCAGCAAGAGATCAAGAGGGATGTGGATATGGTACCTTAATCCAGCCTATTTTTTCTTGAAAACGAGAATGAGAATAACCAGAGTAAAGGAGGCAGTGTCAAGACACCTGCTGTAGTTTTCTCTTTTTCCCTCTTTTAAGCATTAAAAAAGAAAAGTTTCTAAAAGCCCATGTGCTGCTGAAGCAGGCACTGTTCCCTATTCCTCTTCCTCAGCCCACTCCACAGACATACGTTTTCCTCTTTTCAACTGCCATGCCACCCTTTTCTCCCAAGTAGGTTTTGCCTTTCTCTTCCCCATCTCCTCCTATCCTATCTCTGCCTTTTTGCCCTGATTGCATGCTTTTCCTCCTGATCTGCCTTAATGTTAGAGGTTGAGGCTATGATCCTAAAGAAGCTCACACCCCCCATTAGAGAAGGGAAGATTTCCTTTTCTGCTTCCAGGACTCGATGTGATAGGGATAGTTGCTTCCTAAGATGGAATGCAGAATGGATTTTCCCATAGAAATATTGCCTGCACAGGTTTGTTTTGTCAATACTTTGTAACCTTATGGATGTTCAGGCTTTTCTGGGCTGGCTTAGAAATCTAGTCCAATGACTATTGTTTGTATGAAATCTAAGATCTGAGGTTTATAGATGAGTTTTAAAACCAGCTTGTGTTCCAAAAGTTGTTGGAGGCTGCCTCCTTTTTTTAAATAAGTGAGATGGTAGGTAGCTCATCTTTAGCTGTTCAGAATTAGGTTTGTTATGTGGATCAAATAGCTCTCTTGGGAAATACACTAAACTGATAGGCTTCTTACATTATCAATGAAAAATTCTCTATTTAGGCATATGTTTTGAAATATAATTTAAGTTTAGTCCATTTCAGCTTAATGTTTGTTGTTAACGTAGATCTTACAGTACTGTTGAAAGAACAGTTTTAGCTTATAAAAGGAATATCTTGTTCCACAGTTTCTTACTGATGTTTTGAAACTTTTCATAGGCATTGGATCTCTTACAGTTATTTTATGCTAGTTTACTGAGTGGTAAATATAGACAGTGTTTTTTTTTACCTGAATCTTTGAAAATAAAGTTTTATTAATTTGTTGACATTACATACTGTCACCCCTGTGGTGTTCAGACAATTAAGTGAAAGATTTCAAAGTGATAAAAGCAAAGCCAAATGTATTTTAAATTTGTTTCCATAAATGTGTTTAATCTTAGCTTGGTTGAAGGAAGTGTTTCTAATAAAAGGCAAGATGGTTCGTTTTTCCTTCTAACCACTGTCTTATTTCAAAAATGAATTTGATTAAGCACTCCATTCATTGTAGTTTGACTTTACTGAATTCTTTACATACAGTGTGGTGATTAAAAACAAGGTCTCTCAGGGTAAAATGCTCAAATGTTCCAGTCTTCTGACATTAACTAGCTGTCTGTTCTTGGACAAATTGCTTAATCTCTGATCTGTTTCCTCATTTTTTGAAATAGGGATAATGTAATGTCTACCTCATGTGAGCACTGAGTGAGCTAGAAGACAAATTGTATTTAAATGTGACTAGCAATGGTAAATGCCCCCCAAATTAGTTGTTCTTACTACATTGGCATTACTACTGTTACTATTTTAGTTACCTTGTGAGATGATACTCATTCTTTCAAGGGGTTGTTTTCCTTGGTAGTAATTTCTTTCTTTTTTGATTTATGTATGTATGCATTTATTTATTTACTGAGGCAGGGTCTCATTACGTAGTTCAGGCTGGCCTTGAACTCACTGTGCAGCTCAGGCTGGCTTCGATCTTGTAATCCTCCTGCCTCAGGGTTGGAATTACAGACATGTGCCACCATGCCCAGTTCTTGCTAGTAATTTCTTAAAGGAAAAGTTATTGGGGCTGCCAAGGAGAACAGTACATTAACTTCTAGATATATGCACACTTGGCCATAGTGAAAGAAATTTGTAGAATATTAAGCTAATTTATTTCAGTTGCACTATTCCTATGTTAGATATGTAGAACTATGCCTTTTTGATGATCAAAACAAGATGGAGTAACTATGTCTTTATTAAAATTTAATGGTCTTGGCATCTATGAGGCTAGAGTCTGTGTAGAGGGAGCATCAGTTTCTAAACATTAGTCCATATAGATTTTAAATTCTAAATTGAAATCATTTTCCTGCAGAAAAAAAGTCATATATGGTTTTCAGATTCCCAAGCCAACCCAACATACCTGAATTTGAATACTGACAGTACTACAAAAACTTACGTGTATGCGTAGCAGTATCTCAGCAAGAACACAAAGTGCATCAGGTACTAAACGATGATTGCAGTCTTGCAGATGAATTTCTGCAGTCTTGGCAGGGATTCCCACATCTTAGATAGAAAGTTTTCTTGCCTGGGGAGGCTGAGGATACTGGGACTATGGATGCTTGTCTCTAGGCAACTGAGGCTTTTTTACTGATTTAGCTTCTCAAAAGACCATACTGTAGAGTACAGTGGTTAAGAGATAGACTATATGCCTAGAGTGCTTGCCTTCAAATCTCTGTTCTAGTACTGACAGAATGTCTCATCTGTAAGACATAGGTGAAAGTAGTGGCTTCCCTGTAGGGTTCTTGGAGTATTAAAAGTGTGAATATGTGTGAAGCACTTAAAACAGCCCCTGGCCCATAAGTGAGTGCATAAGAATATTTATAAAAATTTTAATCTATAAATATTTATAAGGATATTTATAAAAACAAATGCTATGTATTTATTTTTATTAAGCTTCACTGTTTTAGAACCTCTGGAACACCCTTTTCTACTTGGTTATCCACTACCTACATCTACTGTACTTAAGTAGGGTTCTTCTTTTCATTTTCCACTAGTGAATCACTTCAGATATTTCCTTTTTATTCCTGCCCTTTTTGAGGCTCTTTTGGGACTGATTTTATTTTATAAGGTTGGAGAAAAAGGTAGCATTTAAAGCATCTTTTCTGTGAATCTGCATCACCCCCAGTGTGGAACTTGTGTTGATGGAGATAAATTAGTTGGTGACTGTGGACATCTGATTGGCTCCAAATGTATTTGACAATTTTTGCTAAGTCATTTCTTTTTAAGTAAACTTTACTTTGAAATAATTTAGAATTAACAATTTTGGTACGTTACTGTTACCTAAACTGCACATTTTATTCAGTTTCATCACTTTCTTAGTAACTTTTCTCATTGCTAAGACAAAATACCCAACACCCACAGTTAAAGGAGGAAAGGTATATTTAGCTTAAAGTTCATAGAGGGTTCAGTTCATAGTTGACTGGCTCAAAGACAGGGTTGCATGGCAGAGGGATATGTCTTTTTTTTTTTATCGGTACTGGGGATCGAACTCACAACCACCTGCTTGTAAGGCAGGCACTTATGCTGCTGAGCTAAATCCCCAGCCCCAGCAGAGGGATATCTTGAGGAGAAACAGTTCATGGTGGGCAAAGTAAGACAGCAAAGTAATAAAGAAACAAAGCAGCAAACTGTGACAGCAGCCCTCTGTCTCTTATATTCTCTCTGTGTGATACCCACCTTTAGCCTTCCCATTATCCACTCCCAGAACTATGGCAAACCCAGTGGGCTAATTTAGTAATCACACACTCTAGATCCAGGCATCAGTGAAAAGCCATACCTATGAACATATGAGGCTTTGGGCAAGCATCTAGACCCAAACCATAGCAATCACTTTCCCATTAATGTCCTTTTTATAGTCTAGATGCCATGTTACATATTATCACTAAGTATTTTTCTTTATTTTGCTTTATATTGTGATCTGTAGTTCTTTAGTGAATACATATCTGTGGCTATAAATCCATTTTCTGATTTACTTTTCAGTTTTCTTGTAGGTACTCAAAAGCCAGGTGTTTCCTTTAGGGATGGCAAGGGAAGGAATTCATCTTGGCACTGAACTCTATAGTTTGAAATAAAATGAGAATCCTATGATAATGGAAAAAAAGCCTATGGTTTTGAGGTTGAGACTAAAACATTCCTCTAATTTAAAAACTTTTCACAGGACTAAATGAGTTACTTTATGTACTGTTCACTTTTGATAGGTTTAACATCAAAATGAAAAGTCATTCTTTTGAAATTGTTTTTCTTTCTTTTCTTTTCTGTCCTTTTTTTTGAGACAGGGTCTCATGTAGTTCAGGCTGGCCTTGAACTCATTCCTGAGTGCTGAGATTACAGGCATGTGCCACCATGCCTGGCTTTCTTGAAATGTTAAAGCATACTCCATACTTTGGATATAGAAGTGATTTGTGATTAATTAGAGAGGTCAGGTTTTTAGCTCTTAAAATTGATTTAATAAAAATTAGTATTGTTAGTATAATAATTTAATTTAGCATGTTTGTATATATATCAACAATTTAGCATATATATATATATATATATATATATATATATATATATCAGCTTTAAAAAATATCCCTGGTTCCATATTGTGGCTATAATTGATTTTTAAAAGTCATTTTCTTGAATACCAAGAAACTATATGGAAGGGGTACATTGTTACTTTAAATTGTCACACATGCCTTAAATTGGATGTCAAAGTCTTCATTTAATGTACACAGCATATTATCTGTTAGGCTGCACATCTTGAACTTTACTTTTAAAAGTCTTATCTTTCCTGCCACAGAAATAACTTTGGGCTATCAGTCATGGATGACAAAGATATTAATTTTGAGTTGTTTGGATGAAAATATTTCAGTTGAACATGGTGTGCATTGAGAGACCTTGCCAATAAACAAACTCTCCTGGTGGGTGGAAATCCCCTAGAACTTAGAAAATTGGGAGGGGGTGGACCTAATTAAATAACTTTGTTTATACTTACTCAGAGCTTTTTATGACTTTGGACAAATCATCCAACTTCAAAGGAAGTTGGACTCTTTATTTGTAAAATTAGAGGGTTTTGCTAGATGTTTCATTCTTTTGATTAGTTAATTTCTAAGATTTAAAAACTCATTTAACAAAAGCTTGCATGGTCAAGTTGCTTGTCTAAGATCACTATGAATCAACACTTGTCATAAAGTCTAGATGTGTTAGTTTCTCTTATTTGATTCAAAAAATTTCAGACCACTATTACTGTAAATTTGAGAGTCACTAGTTGGTTTTGACACCTCCATGAATATTTTTTGGTAATTAATATATTGCTTTAAAAATGGTTATTTGATTTTTGTGCAAGCAGTGCACTTCAGACTTGTTTCCTCTCATGTTACCCAACAGCTTTGGAAACTATACTCCTCCACACTTAAAAAGACCTAAAAAGCCATTTACTGAGCTTTAACATAAAGTACACATTATCAGTAGTAAACAGTCTGGTGAATTTTCACCAGCTAAACATATGTGTGTACCAGCAACCATTTCAAGAAATTGAATATCATCAGCACCTGACAAGTCCTGTTCACCACCCTGTCACCCAGCTATTTTTCTTTTTAACATCAGAGATAATTTATGCCTCCTTTTGTACTTTATGTAAATAGAATCCTCAGCTCTTTTGTGTCTTTTGGATCTGACTTTTGTGCAAAATAGTGAATGAAATGTATCTATATTTTGAGTAGTTGTAGATTATTCATTCTCATTACTGTACACTATTCCATTATAAGAATATATCACTATACACACAAGTTGACGGATATTGTTGTTGAATTATCAGTTTTAGGAGAATGCATTTGTGGCCTTGGAGTAGAAAAGATTTCTTAAACAAGACTCACCAAAGGTAATTATTTCTCTTAGTGTTCAGATTCAAAGGGTGGGAGAACAAGTGAATTGAAATATGAGCATTTAGAAAGTTTTTTAAAGTGTCACTATATAGTTAAAAACTTTTACTCTTTAAATCTCAGGGAGAATAGATATTTACAGCTAAATGTTTCAGGTAAATATTTGTGCTCTCATAACTGTTTTGAGTAGAATTCCTTCAAAAATGTGCCATGTCCTTGCTTTTTGACTTGCTGATTTGTAGGGGTTCTTAATTATATGCTGAAAATGAGCCTTTGCTGGTTGTAAATACATTCTCTCGTGTGGTATGCTATTTGATTTTTCATTGTCTTTTTATAAACTACAAATAATGTAGTCAATATTTTTACATGTTTTAACTGATTAATCAGATTCAGTTTAAAATAGTGTTTCTTATTCCATGGTCTTGAAGATATTTTATCTTATCTTCCAGAAGCCTGAAAATAAATTTTTTTGTGTATCTTTTGAGATAGAGGACATATTACTTTATGTTTTTGTAGGTTTTTCCTAAATGGATAATGTAATTGCCCCAGCATTGTGTCTTTTTCTTAGTATTTTGAGAAATCACATGTCCATATCTGTTTTCTTTCTGTCTGTCCTGTTCCGATGGTCCGTCCTTGTTCTAATACTACATTGTCTTGTTTTATTAATAGCCTTGTAATAAGACTTGATAATTTCTTCCACCATCTCCTTTGAAAACCTACCTTGGCTATTCTTGACCCTTTGCATATTTATGTAAATTTTACTATCATCTTGTCATTTTCCACATGCATATGCATAAAATCTTATTGTTTTGATTGAAATTGTGTGGGCTCTATAGGGCAATTTGGGCAGAATTGGCATGTTTATAATATTGTTTTCTGCTTTTGTGAATAGGATATATTACTCCATTTATTTAGGCACTCATTAATTTTTCTCAGTGTTCATAAATTTCTCCAGAAAGTCACTCATGACTTTGGAGTTTAATTCCTAGATATTTGATGTTTTTTGATACTATACAAATGTATAGAATTTTTTCTTTATTTCTATTTTATGTCAACCTTATATATAGCATTTATGCTGACTTTGATTACTTTTGGTAGTTATCTTTAAGATATTTTATTATATATTCCATCTTATCTACAAATGAAGAAAATTTATTTCTTCCTTTCAAATCCTTTATACTGTGTGTGTGTGTGGTTATGCGGATTTGAACCCAGGGCCTCATACTGAACTACTTCCCCATTGCCATTTTAATTCTTTTGAGATAGGGTCTCACTAAGTCTCTTAAGTAGCCCCAATAGGGGCTCAAACTTGGAATCCTCCTGCCTCGGCCTCCCAGAGTGCTGGGGTTGTGGGCATGCACCTCACACTCAGCCCAATCCTTACACTTTTCTTTGATTCTTTTCTTACTGCACTGACTAGTACATTGATTATAACATTGAATAGAAGTAGTATTAGTGGGCGTCATTCTTGTTCGCTTCTTCAATAGAAAACTTCCAGAATTTCTCCACGAAATATGATGTTTGCTTTAATGTTTTCCTAGATAAGAAAATTGTATTCCATTCTTACTTAGTAAGAGCTTATATCATAAATGAATATTGAATTTTATAATATGCTTTTCCTAATACTAAAATAACCATGTGATTTTTGTCCCTCATCAAATTATATTGATTTCCTGTTGCTAAATCAACTTTGCATTCTTTTATTTTACTTTTGAATTTTAGATCTCTAGTGAGTTTGGCCTCTAATTTTTTTGTCTGACCTTGTTTTTGTTTTTCTTTCATTTTTTTCTTCAAGACAAGATCTCACTATGTAGTTCAGGCTGGCCTTGAATTCACTATGTATCTCAGACTGGCCTAGAACTCAGAGCAGTCATTTTGCCTCAGCCTCTTGAGTGCTAGAATTGCAGTGGTGCACCACCACACTGGGACCTTGTCAAGTTTTGGCAACATTTTGTACCTGTCTTTAATTCTCTGAAAGAGTTTATGTTTAAATCAACTTTAAGCCCAGTGTGATGGTACAAGCCTAAAATCTCAGTACTCTCGGGGGCTGAGGCAGTAAAATTCTAAGTTCAAGCTCAGTTTGGGAAACATAGCAACTTAGCAAGACCTTGTCTTAAAACAAAAAGCATTTTAAATGGGGTCTATTTTGTAGCTTAGTGCAGAAGTCCTGGTTTGGATCCCCAATACTGTGTTGAGAAGTTGTCTTTAAATGCATGATAGAATTCAGCAATGAAGACTTTACTTTGTGGAAAAACTTTTAACTATAGTTTCAGTTTTTAAAAACAGTATTCTTCAGTCTTATTTCTTCTTATGATCATTTCAATAAATTACAGTGGTATCTTAGTTCAGGAATGCTTTTGTTTGCAAACAGTTTGGTTTGAAAACAGAAACGTTTGGCAGAACTTTGTTTTTGTTTGCAAACTCTGCATTGGGTAACAAACACAGCTGAGGCCATCTTTCCCACACAAGCATGAATGTGGCCATCTTCTCCAAAATCATAGAAGAAATTAAGTTCATGAACCAAGGCACCATGTATATTGTTATAAAGACTTGTCTATGTTATTTTAAGTTTTGAATGTATTTTTATATTTAGACACATCACTGAATGTCAGCAGAATCCTTCATGATGGCTTCCTCTTTTATTTATACAATTCACCCATCTTAAATGTCCAGTTTAGTGTATTTTAATATAACATTTCTGTCACCCCAGAAAGAATCAGTGTATTAATTAGCAGTCATTCTCATCTCTTCCCCTGCTGGTCAACCTTAGGCAGTCACAGATCTTTTTGTATCTATAGATTTGCTTACTCTGAAAATTTTATATAAATGGTGTTATACAATATGTAGTCTTTTGTAACTGAGCCTCTTTCACTTAGCATAATATTTTCAAGATTCACCTGCATTGCAGTATACATCAATACTTCCTTTATTTTTATTGACAAATCATATTCTGTTTATGTATACCATGTTTTATTTATTCATCAATTGATGGACATTTGGGATTGTCTTCCTTTTGACTGTTATGAATTGTGCTGCTATGGACATTTGTGTACAAGTTTTTGTTGAGAAATTTGTTTTCATTTCTCTTAGGCCTTTTAAATTCTTGGTACTAGATATATGCATCTTTCTTTCATCTCTTTTTAATGAGTAATTTCACTAGAGGCTTAGTAATTGTAGTGGTTTCTCCAAAAACTTTCAACTTTGTTGACTTCCTTCTATATGCATAGTTTTCTATTTTGTTAATATCTATTTTTATACTTATTTTTCTTATTTTATTAAGGATTATCTTGCTTTGCTTTTTCTAACTTCTTGAAAAGGGTAGATAGGTATTAATTTGCACCTTTATTTCTTTCCTATCATGCGTTTAAAACTACACATTTGTTCTGTTTTACCTGTGTCCTATAATCTTTGATATGTAATATTTTCATTATTAATTTCACAGTATTTTCTAATTTCCATTGTGATTTTTTGATCCATGAGTTATTTAAGAGTATATTTTTTATAATAATTTTCTGTGTATTTTCTTTTAATAGCTTGATGGCTTTTATCACATTTTCTTAGAGTGATTCAAATCTTTTACAGTTTCTTGAGTTCTAAATTTTGACTGAGCACATGCTCAGTTTTTGTAACTAAGCACATGTAAAGCATGTAGTCTCCAATTTTTAGTTATAGAATTTTCTGTTTGCCCATTGATCAAGTTTATTAATTGTATCATCTATACATCCTGATTTTGATATTCTGCTTATCTTTCAGCTTTTGAGAAAGTGATTGTAAAGTATGCCAGTATGATACTGATTTAACATACTATACATTTATTTCTCCTAGTAATGTTGTCACCTTTCGCTTTAAATATAATTTGAAGCCATGCTATCAATTGTATGCAAGTTTAGTCTATTATGGCAAATTAAACCTTTTATTGTGAAGTGGCTCTTTTAAACTTTAGTGATGCTTTGTCTATTTTATCTGAAATTAATATAGCTATGCATCTTCATTCTGGCTGTTTGCATGATGCATGTCTTTCTGTTTTAACCTTTTTTCTTAGGTTCTCTTTGGGTCTCTTGATAACAGCAAACATCTGCCAATTTGTTTTTGTTAATCTAGTCTGATAGTCATTCTCTTTTGAAATATTGAATCTATTTGCATTTAACCTAAATTTAATATAATCACTCGTATTTGCACATTTATAGCATTACATTTTTGTTCTCCTAGCTGTTTCCTTTTCTCATCCTTTGATTTATTTTTATATCAAATCATTAACATACTATTAGTTCAGATATATTAGTGTGTGTACTACTAGTTTAGATATCACATATACATTTTTCATTCTTTTTATGATTACCCTGTAATTTCTACAATGCATTTTTTACTCATCAAAGCAAGTTCTTTCCAGATATTTTTAACTTTTCTCCTGATTGAAACAAGTACATTAAAACAGTTTATCTACTTCCTGGCACTGATGGTGCTGTTGTCTTGTAATTTAATCTTCTCTGTATATTGTAATCTTCATAAGACTTTTTAAAATTAATTTTACTGATGCATTTTAGATACATATAATGATCACATTCATCATAGACAGTTTGTATCTATACATGATACATCTTTTTTTGAGACAGGGTCTCATTATGCAGTTCGGGCTGGCATTAGGTTCGCTTTGTATCCAGGCTGGTCTTGAATTTGCAAGGATTCTCCTGCCTCAACCTCCCAAGTGCTGGGATTACAGAAATGTGCCACCATTCCAGCAATATATGATATAACTTGATTCTACCCCCACCGTTCCCCTCGCTATTTACAGGTTTTATTTGTATTTTTTCCTTCTATTCTAAACTTTACCTTTTCTCTTCCTTCCTTTTCCCTCCCCTTTTCCCTAGTTCCTCTTCTCATTTGAACATTTTCTTCCTGTTTCACAATATCTATTACACCTTTTGGTCCTTGTTTACACTTTTGGAGTCTCACACCAGAGAAACTGCGATATTTGAACATGTGTGTCCAATACATTTCACTTAATAAGAGTATGGTCTCAAGATGCATCCATTTACCTAGAAATGTGAGTTTATCCTTCTTTATGGCAAAGCATTACTTCATTGTATATAAAAACCGTATCTTTATCCATTCACTAGTTATCAGTGTTCCTTTAGATTTATTTTCACGGGCTTATTTACATTTTCATTGTTCTTCTCCATCTGAGACATTCCATCTTGGGTTACTTTTCTTTTGCCTTAAGGTTTCTCAAGGAGTATCCACTGGATGTAAACTCTGTTTTGATTTGTTTGAGAATGTATATAAGTTACATTCTTGAAGAATATTTTTTCTTCACTGCACTACTAGGTTGGCATTATTTTCTCCTTTGAGCTTTTATTTTTCTGGTTGAGAATTAAGCTATCAATCTACCTTCTTGATTCTTTTTAAGTAATATTTTACCCCTGAGAATGCTTTTAAATTCCCTTTGTTGATTTTTAGCTAAGAATTCTTGTGAATTTTGTTGATGTTGAATGATGTTGATTTTACATCATTTTTGGAAAATTTTCAGACATGCAAATACTGTCTCTGCTTCATTCTGTGTCTCTTTTCTTTTTGGGATTCTAATTAATGGTTAGCTATTAGACCATTTCACTGGTTCCCTGTCTCCACTGCCTCTATCAGCTGTTAAATCTGTTCTATGAATTGATTTCAATTTTTGTATTTTTAATAATAGAGTTAGCTAGTTTATTTCTTTTAAAGTTAGTTTATTTCTTTTAAAAATTTATAGTCATGTGCTATATAACAGTGTTTCTGTTTATAATGGACTGCATATATGACAGAGGTCCCATAAGATTACATTGCCTAATAATGCCATAGCCATCTTAATTTGCACACTCTATGATGCTTGTCCACTGATGTGTTTATCAAAACATACCTTTATAATTGAGTGATGCATACCTGTACTTTGTCATTTTTTATGGTTTTTAGGTTGTTGGTGAGATTTTTCAGTTTGAGCTTTTGCTTCATGAAAATCATAACCATAATATAGAATCTGTGCCTGGTAATTCTAATACTTGGAGTTCCCGTGAACCTGTTTTTGTTGTTTCTTTGGCTTTTGGTCTTCTTGTATGCCTCATTTTTTTAATTGTATGCTAAACATTGTATTTGAAAAATTATGTGATACATTGTTTGAGGTCAAAGGTGATATATTTCAGAAGAGAGAGAGAGGTACGTATATTTGTCCGCTTGGGAGAATCCAAGCTTACTTAAATCTCAGCTTTTGAGATGTTCCTGGGTCAACCAGATGACTCAAGGCTACATTGTGTTCAGTATATGGAGTAATTTCTGGTTATCCCAATTTCTAAGGTGCAGCCCTTCAGGGTACCAATCTGAAGGTGAGGAAAAAGGTTGTTTGCCTTTTGCTCCTTTTATTAACTTGTCACATGGCTTAGACTCTGGCTGCTGCTTGTTGATTGCAGGACTCACCTCTGTATTCCAGTCCCTGAGTGGATCTCAGAACACTATCTGTTAGCTCTTGGGCCTGTTCAAGATTATCATTTCTTCTGTTTTGCCTAACTCTGTTATTTGTCTTCAGTAAGTTAATTTAAATTACATAATATTCTGTAACAAAGTAAGGGTGGCTTCTTGTTGGGTCTTCATGGGCAAAATTTACTTACAAATGTCAGTGACATGGTCAGTTTTATCTAAACTTCAGAATATTCCCTAGTTATATATAAACTTTGTTTTAAATCTATGTACTCGTTTAAATAATTCTGTCTATTTGTTAATTAAAAGGTTATTTTTTCTCTTTCTCTTTCCCATCCCTCTCTTCTTCCCTTCCTCCTTCTGTCTGTATAAATGTAAGTGGGATTTCTGTTCAAAAGGAAGAAGGAACTGGAGTGGGTGAAAGGAGAAAGAACCGTAGGGAGAAGGGCAAAAATGCAAGTCAGTTATACTATTAGTGTCTTAGTTCATTAAAAAGGAAGGTTTGTGTTAATATTGATTATAGAAAATTTTATCCCTATATCTTATACTCTGAGCAACTACTTTAAAGATAACATGTAATTTATTAACTATTGTTAGTCTCCTATTACTTTATTATGAGATTTTGTTTTACCTTTTTTCCATAAAATAAAAAACAATAAATGTAAGTAAATTATTTCCTGACCTACTCAGTAACATTTTGAGTCTCTTCAACCTTGACCAATTTCTATATTTGACAATAGATAATTTGGTTATGTATAAATTTCAGCTAAACATAGTGTTTCATGACTCAGAATATGAAATCTCACTTAATTGCTTTTTAACAATTACAATTACTCTCGTACAAAACAGTATTTTGCTCATTATTCTTTTACCATCACAACTTGTGTCTCAAGGTACCTGTCTCAGTGTACCTGTACGTAAATATAATACACATTTGCTCTTGGGAAATAGAAAAAAGAGGCTGGTCTGCAATTTTGAAGTTTGCCACCATATATGAGCCTCAACCTAATGAATAAATGTACTGCATTGCCACTTTACACACTTTTTCTTCTATATAAATTAGTTCCTATGGCAGACTTTGAGGTAACTGTGGAATAATTAGGTCTGGTATTAAGCGGAGGATTAGGAAACAAGGCCTAGGAGAAATTAAGTAACTAGCCTGTGATCCCACACCTGGTGGATAATGTGTGTTGTCTATTATTATAGTACATTTTATTTTAGCTATTATGGCTTATAGGTGTTCAATGACTTCTAATTTTGTCATTTTATGCCGCCTTCTTTCTGTAAACCATGTATCATGACTCACTGACTCATATGCTAAGGATAGAAGCAATTGGGATATTATCCCTAATATTCTATCCTCACTTCCCCACCCCACTCACCTGATTTCTAGAATGTAGTCCCAGTGGCTCTGAAACATGCAACTCTCTCTGCCCTTCTAGAAAGCCTGGTGTGTCACTAGTCCTCTTCCGTCCCTACATGTGGTCACTTTTCCTCTTTACACATGCCTCTATTTTTCCAGTTCTAAAAAAGTTGCTTGTTTTCTTTGCTCTTTCTTGTCATTCTTATGGTTAAATACAAACTTTGCTACCCTCCTAACTCCCTGATTATCTTCCATGCTTCCTTATTTTGCTTCTTAAAATGCTCCCAATGAAATTCTAGCAAAGATCTTGTTAGCTTTATTCTTTTCAGTCCTAGGGAGAGCAAAAGCTAACCTGCCTCAGTCTCCTTTCCCAGCTGTAAAGTCAGTGCTCTGGTCCTTGTGGTGCTTCTGCTTTTGAATGTTCTACATACCTTGTTCTCAACATCTTTGCTACTCCCTTGAGCAATTATCTTACATTAGGCTTGTGGAAATAAGTGAGGCTTTTTATTTGGAGGATTTTCAACCATGTGTTCAGTCACTGCGTGTTTCAGGGCATCAAGATACTACCTCCTGAGATTTAGTAGTACTCCATTTTCACCTGAGAACCATTTTTTGTTTATCTAAAAAATCTTTTCTGCAAAGTGCATACATTAGGTTTCTCCCTTGTCCCACTCATAAATCTGTTTTGCTTTAACATGTTGATAGAACTGATTTATATGGAAATCTTTTGAATTTCCTCATTGGAGATGTTCGCAGTTTGCATTTATTTATTTATTTATTTATTTTTGAGACACAATCTCACTGTGTAATCCAGGTTGGTCTTGAACTCACTGTGTAGCCTAGTCTGGCCTGGAACTTAAAGCAAAACTGTTTCAGCCTCCCCAGTGCTGGGATTGCAGGTGTGTACCATCACACCTGGCAATGCTTTTTTTTATTTTTTAACCCTGCATCTTTTCTATTTTTGACTTTATTTTATTTTCATTCAATGCTTGTTTTACTGAACTCATCTTTCCTTTCTTAGAACCTAGTTCTTATCACAATACAGAGTATACTTTTTTACCTGTTCAAGAGAAGCTTCAGGACTGGATATGAGCTTCATACTTCTGTCTCTATCACGTTTTTCTAATGATGCTAGCAGTGGAACCTAGGATCTTGTGCTGGTAGGCAAGTGCTATACTAATGAGCTATATTCCCAGCCTTTCTAATTGTTTTTTTTTTTACAGTCTATGACAAATAACCTTTGAAGATTTATTTGTAATATATTACCTTTTTCTTCTTAAGGTTAGCTCCAAGTTGATAACATATTGTTTGTTTTTGTTTGTTTGTTTATTTGGTACTTGGGCCTTTGCACTGAGCAACATCCCTGTTCTTTTTTATTTTTTATTTTGAGGCAGGGTCTTGTTTTTTTTGTGTGTTTTTTTCTGTTTTTTGGTGTGTGTGTGTGTTTTTTTTTTTGAACCAGGAATTGAACTCAGGACTTTGCACTTGCCAGGCAGGCACTGTGCCACTGAGGTATACCCCCAGCTCCCAAGGCAAGTTCTTGTTAAGTCACTAAATTGCCCAGACAGGGCTCAGGCTTGTGATCATCCTGCCTCAGCCTCCCAGACTGCTGGGATTATAGGCATGTATCACCATGCCTGGCAATTACTTTATTTTTAATTTTATTTGTGATAATTTCCAACTGTGTACAAATAAAAAGTTCAGTGAACTTCTAATGGTTGCTATAGAATTAGCATTTTATAATACATATTTCATCTTCTCTCTTCTCATATTTTGTAAGAATTTAAACCATATCCAAAACATAGTTGACTCTAAATTAACATGCCTCTAAAACAATATCTTTTCTTACTTAACTACCATGTCATTATAGACAACACACCTAATAAGAATTCCTTAATAGCATAGCTAATACTTAGTCCATGCTTTATTTTCTCTTATTAGGTCTTTTTGAATTCACTGGTAATCAGTAAAAGCCCTTTCTGCCTTTATTCATGCTCAGAATGTCCTTTTCTGTCAGGGAATTAACGTGTTCTTTTTTCCTTTGTCTATCTGTCTTTGTTTTTTCTTTTTGCTTTTTGAGACAGGGTCTTGCTATGTAGTTTAGTCTGGCCATGAACACACGAAGAAGCCTAGGTAGCTTTCAAATGTATGGAGATCCTCCTGCCTCAGCTTCTATAGTGTTGGGATTACAGGTGTGCACCACCACTCCTGGCTCCTTGTATTTCATGTTTTCTGGACATTAGATTTTTAGACTTAATTTGGTTCAAATTATATTTTTTGGAGAGGCACACAAAAGTTCTTGCTGTCACTTCATATTACATCACATCTTGAAGCACGTGTTGTCTGCTGAGTTAAAATTTAAGTATTGGTGTGATTCCTCAGAGAGTTCTGGTGGACAGCTAGATATTTTTATGAAGCCTACCTTCTTACCCAGTACTAATCCATTGATTATTGGTATGTGAAATAGTTACTTATTTAAAGGTTATGAATTTATAATTGCTTCTAATTTGGTCACTTAGGCCATCAGCTGAAATTTTTCTATATGGAAGAATTTTTTTTCATCTACTAGGGCTGTTTGGTAAAGCTGTAATATCTAGCCTGTTCTTGAGTTTTAAAATTCCTAATTGAGAAGCCAGAGACTATGCTTTCTGTAACAAAAACTCTATTATTATTATTTATGGTTTATGAGAATGTAATTTTCTTCCTTTTTGATAAAATTCAAGTCATTCTTGAATGGTGGATTAGTGATTTCATGGGCTAGAGTACTGGGAGTGTCTCCGAGTCCTGAGTGAGCAGTTCTGATTCTCTTGAAGAGGCAAAGGATGGCAGAGAAAGTGGGAAGACTGTATACCTCTTTCATTACTGCAGGGTTGCAGTGAGGGTGTGGTGTGTGCTTGAGGTGTAGGAATTTAAAATGTCCTCTCCTTCACCAGAGACTAAATCATTCTCATTATGGAGTTACATAAATTTTAAAGACCTATCGCCCCAAAAGGGCCCCAGCACAGTTTTGTAATCAAAGTCATTACATTTTAATGACCAGCGTATTTTGGGAAACTGCGGGCACCCCTGATGGTCTGTTAGAGATCTGTAACTAAAGCTCTTGCTAGCTTTTTCAGAAGGCCAACTCTCAGCAGAGCTTTTTGTGCTCTCTGCCGTTTGGAGTTCTGCCTTAGGCTAGAGGTACCTGAGAAGGAAGCACAGTGTCTCTAGAAGCCAGAAGAAATTTTACTTAGCATTGATGGAACATAAAGTTCATTCACTGACATTTCATGGAGTAAAGTGACGGCTTGCATTTTCAAGACCTTTTATTTGTATGCTGCATCACTTTCTCATGCTGTCTTCTTTAAAGTTTTCAGTTTGAATCTTACTTTTTCGGCCTTTAATTTTTTTAGGACAGCATCTTCAGCCTGCAAGTCACCGTGAATTGTAGTGTGTCAAACTACCCAGGGTGTCTCATTTGAAATTTCAATTGAAAAATTGGAGGTAAGGAGTGTATGTATGTCTTTTTTAAATGACTATATCGCTGTTAACATGTTTCATGTTTATTATCCTCTGCATGTGTAATTCCCTACCTTTTTTGCACTCAAGAGCAAGGTTTTTTAAAAAAAGATGTTCATAGATTTCAGGTGTTTAGATTAGGACAGACAGCCACTGCTGTTTGAGCAGCAGTGAAAAGTACAATTTCTTTGAACAGTTTCTTTGCTTTTAGAAACTGTATCTGCACCAGCAGGATAATTTGGCAGTTGAATAAAATGGGCCATTCTTGCCCAAGGTCTAGATTCCTATTGGTTGTAGCTGGTAGAGCTGGGAAGACCTGCCCCAGAAAATACCTAGATACTTGTGGTTATCCAGATCGTCCAGCTTCCTAGTCTTTATTATAATTTTTAAGTTCTCAAATCAGCATTCCGTAACTGACTTCAACAGATAGCAAAGTTAGTATTATTATCAACAATTTTTTAAATGGCATTGTAGCCATGATTCTTGTCTTTGAGCCAGTGGATGGATCTGTATCAGGAATCACTATATAACAGTATCACTTTGATTTCTAATAGTTTATCTTACTATCTTATGAAATTATTTCCACTCATGTTAACACCTATTTCCTAGAGTAGTATATATGCATGTGTGTTGTGAATTAAACACAGGACAGGATGTCATGAGGCCTATCTAATCATTTTGTCTTTTTAGCAAGTTTTCAGACCTCTTAGCTTCAGGTATTTTCTTGTGTAAAATAAGTTTATATTGGGGTTGGACTCAGGCTTTCTTAGCATCAGCACTATTGACATCTCAGACTGTATGATTCTTTATTGACAGGTGCTGTCCTGTGCACTGTGGGAAGGGTTTCCCTGGCCTCTGCCCACCAGATGTCAGTAACATCCTGTGCCCAGTATGACAACCAAAAATGATTTGCAGACATTGTCAGATGTCCTAGAGTACCAAGTTGCCCCAAATTGAAAACCATTGGGTTAGATGATGTGTTACACTTTCTTCCACTTTGTAAATCTGTTTTTATTTGAAACAAAACAGAACCTATTCTTTGCAATCTATCTTATATTTTATCTCTTCCATGAAGTTTTCCTTCCTCTCTTTTTGTCCTACTGTAATTGTTTCTTTGTCTGACTATTTATTATAGAGCTTAACTCCACACTGTTGTAATTGCCAGTGTATTTCTCACTTTAAGATCATGGGTCTTCTGTATTGCTTACGTTTAGATTTTATTAGATGAATGAACAGTGGATTTAGTAATATTGTCAGCTTAGAAATTGGGAAATCATATTAAGTGGCATTTTGGTTAATCTTTCAAACCCTTCTGCTACAAAATTTCTATAGAGTTGCTGAGTTAATGAGACCAATTCCTCATGTTTAAATATTTTGGATATATTAGAAGACATGAGCTTCATATTTGTGTGTGAAAGAGCTACATGAACATGGCAGAGGTATTTGAAAAAAAATTCAGATCACAAAGAATTAAGGTGTTTTAGTATTTGAGAGGTTTTTCAACTAATTCCATTTTTACTAATCAATTAACCTTTTTACAGTCAGAAAAGTAAACAGGAAAGGTAATAAACATTTTTTCTTACATAACCTAACATATGTCACAATATTCTAAGTCAGTATTTCTCAAACCAGAGTAAGAAATACATTTTAATTATGATCTAGTGCATATTCACATTATCTGACCTGAAATATTTTTTGGATTAGCATTTATTGTTACTACATATGAAGCACTTTGAAGTTTTTTTAAAAATCCTATTAAGCAATAAAATGTGGAGAAGACCCATCTCTGGCATATGTCACAATTAGGTTGTCCTAGATTTGTTTTTAAATATTGACATGTAGGCATTGATCCAACAAAGATTTTGAAACACCTTAATCAGAACAGATTAGATTTCCAGTTATTTTAGTCTTATATTTTGTCATTTGTACTAATTTAGTCTGTACAAGGCACTTGTTTGATTCTTGTTCTTGAGATTTATATTCATAAAACTTAGAGAAGAATAAAAAGTTAACAAGTACTGTAAGTGTTATTAAACATACAATAACTTTTATAGTCGGAAAGGAAAAAAGCTGTACTGATTGACGTTTATGATAGAAGGTTAACATGATTGGGCTAGGTTTTGCACTGTTATATCAGACAGTGGAAAACCTATTACCTACGGTAGCAATAGCATTCAAGAAAGTGCATGATATTTCTTGCTCATACTTGAAGTTCATTTTTTGGACAGTATTTTAGAAGTAACTGGGAAATTAAAAAAGAAAAGATAGGGTAAAGTGCTGAAAATGTATGCTGTATTATTTTAGCTCCACTGTGTTTGTAAAATGCAGTTTATTGAGGAGACTAATTTAGAAACTTGTATGATGATGACTCTGATACAAACTAGTATTTGCCCTAAATGATAATGTTAATATTTAATTACTAGGTTTATTGAGAATGCATATTGCAGATAATCTATAAATGATGGAAAGAGTGCTCATCTATCAAAATAAGTGAATAAGGTTACTAGTCTATATATACATTTCATGAAATAGAAATGGTTTGTGTAGTAGTGTATAACATTTTAAAAACTGCTAACTATTTCAACTGTGCAATTAAAATTTACATGTCTATGTCATAGGCCAGAGTCTTAATCTTTTCTTTTCTAAATGGAATGAGGGATTCAGGATGGTAAGTTATAATCAGGTAGACCACAAAAAACTTAAGAAAATACTCAGTGGAATACATATTTGTCATTTTGAACTGTGGCTTTCTTCTGTAGATTTACTTTCTCATCACTGATACACAGTACCTAATATTCATAACTTAAAAGAGGAGGCATTTATTTTCTCTCATAGTTTCAGAGTCAGTCCATGTGTGGTCTGCCAGTTCCTAGGGATAATTGGCATGATGGAAGAGCTTGACAGAGGAAAGCTGCTTGCATCGTTTCAGCCAGGAAGCAGAGAGAACACAAGGCAGAGCCAGGGCGGGAGATATGCCCTTTTGAGTCATACCCCACTGTTAACTGTGTCTTCCAATCACACCCCACCTCCTAGTAGCACACTCAGTCCACTGAACTCACCAGTGAGTGAATCCATGGATGAGTATGGTACTGCCGTGATGCAATCACCTTCTAAAAGCCCTGCCTCTAAGCACATGAGAATTTGGGAGGGCATTCTACATCCAAACCACAACAATGACAACAGAAGATCTTTTCAGTGCAAAAGAAAAAAAGATTCAGTTTAGACCTACCTGCCATAAAAGTATGGTCTGGCACCCTGTCTGCTGTTACTTTAGGATACCAGAAGTCAACTAGTGTATGCCATTTCCCATACTGACTTGGAAAATTAGAAAAAGGCTACCTTTTCATTTTCTCAGCTTCCTAGACTACTGAAGAGAAGGTACTTTCAGATCTGGCAATGTGAATGAAAAAACCTTTATACCGAGGCTCATAGACCATACTGAGGTGTTTTTTTCCCCTGATCTTAAATAGACTTATTTTTTAAGAATAGTTCTAATTTTACAGAAAAATTGAGGCTGTAGTACCTAGACTCTCCCTATATCCTGCATTCAACTTTTATGAAGTTTTATATTAGCAAATTATTATAATTAATTACAAGTCCTTACTTTATTCAGATTTCTTTGTTTTTTAATCTACTGTATTTTTTTTTCTGTTTCAGGGTTCTGTTCAGGAAAACATATCACATTTGGTTGTTATATCTCCCTTAGGCTTCTGGCTGTTACAATTTCTCAGAATTTCCTTTTTTGATGACCTTGACAGTTTTGAGGCGTATTCATCAGGTATTTTATAGAATATATATTGACTGGAAATTATCAGATGTTTTTCTCATGGTTAAACTGGAGTTATGAATTTTTGAGGAGAAGACCACAAAGATAAAATGCTATTTAACATTTTCAACAAATCATATTCAGGGTATATACATCAACATGACTTAATCACTTTTGATGTTGACCTTGATCAGCTGGCTGAGAAAGCGTTTGCCAGGTTGCTCTTCTGCAAAGTTAATCTTTTTTTAAAAAAAATCCTTTCTGTATTGTACTCTTTGGAAAAAAAGTCACAATGTGTACTTCACACTTAAAGAGTAGGAAGATTAGCTTTACCTTGAGTGTAGACAATCTGGATAAATTATTTTGATTTCTTTGGCATGGGAAATTTGTCCTCCCCTACCCTCCATTTATTTAACCATTACAGTGATACCTCAATTCATGAACTCAATTCTTTCTATGATTTTGGTCCCAAACCAAGCTGGATGAGAACCGAATCAAATTTCCCCTTAAGGTCAACATTTAAGTTAACCACTGATTTGATTCAGTTCTTGTTCAATTCTGTTTGTGAGCAGAATCATGGAGAGAATTAAGTTCTTGAACCAAGGCACCACTATACTTTATATCATTTCAGACTTGTGGATAGATATTTTATCCTTCGGGAGTCATAATCTATTTTGATGTTTCAGTTTTCCCAGCTTTTGCCATTGGAAGCTGTTTGTAGTTGGCTCTTTTGTGGTTTTGTTGTGTCCCTGTTGTCATGGAATTTTTTTTGAGTACTTCTGTGCTCTTTGATACTGCATGATGATCCAGGCTCATTCTCTATATTTCCTGACCGAGTTCTAGAATTAACCACTTTTCTACAGGGCCCTTATTCCTGTTGTTAGAGAATACTATTAGAAATCAAAATCTGAGTACTAGGTGTAGTCATAACTATTGATATTTTTTCTTGATTCTCTTGGCTGGAGTTCTGTGTGCATACTATTATATAATAGTGTGTATTATAAATATTTCTATGTGGGGGCTGGAGATTTAGCTCAGTGACATAAGTGCCTGCCTTGCAGGTGTGTGGTCATGAGTTAAATCCCTGGTACTGCTAAAAATAAATAAATAAATACATATTTCTATGTATAGGTTGCAGCTGAAAAACATTTATTTGAGGTGTGTTATATTTACATTAAATCTGAATCAGCTTATCTTTTTCCACGGGTTGTACTTGAAAATGTTCTTGGTAATTATTTTAATGTAAATATTATTTTGGTGTCCTATCTTTTGCAACAATAACAATATAAGATTGACATAGTGAATGTGACAATTTCCATATAGTTTCCACAAAATCCTATAGGATGATTATTTTATAAATTATTTGGAAGGTATAGTTAGGAGAAATAGCAAGTATTTTTTAATCTCTCCCTTTTTATTTGACATTACTTTTATATGTATGCACAAAAAATCCTGAAATTGGAATACTTCTGCTAGTGAAAGTTCTTTTTTACGCTCCAATATCAGTCATTTCTTATTGCCATTTAACTGGAAAAATTGGCAGCCTAGTTCAAATATTACTCTGTTTTAAAGGCAACATTTGCTTTAACTGTCTTTAAATATATCATGAGAGCCCTACAAGATAGTACAGGAGAATAATGGTTAAAAACATAGATATCAAGTTTGTATCCTAACCTTGCTACTTGGTAATTTAATATTGTGATGGTACACAAATTATTTATACTCTCTGAGCCTCAAGTTTACTCATGTGTGTATGTGTGTGTGTGTGTGTGTGTGTGTGTGTGTATGACATTATTACCCCTCATAGGATTATTTTGGTTACTTATTACAGTGCCTAAAGCATAGATACAATTCTGTAAATATCTGAAATCAAAACCTCCAAAGCACAAGAAAATGGATGTAAGTTCCAAAACTTTATACTTGTATATATACTTGGTTTTGTCAAACTGTTATTATTGGACCAGACTAACCAGAAATGATTCATTTTTTAATCTTAAAAATCTTATGAAGACAAGGCATACTTTTCTTCAAACCCTGGACATGCTGACCTCATCAGTCTTAATATATTAGCAGTAGTTTTCAGTTGAGATATTACTGCCTCTTTAGGGGCTGCTTGCTCTTACTTGGATATCATTGTCAGGGGAAGGGCAGGATGCTAAATACCTTTCCTGTTTTGAAACAATGTTATATAACGAAGAATTATTTTTCCCCAAAGTAGAGTAACCTGGGACTGGTGATATAGCTCAGCCAAATAGGGCCTGACTGGTGAGCACAAGATCCTGAGTTTGATTACTGACTCCAGAAAAACAAAGTAGAGTACCCTGGTATTTAGCACATTATATTTATTTACTTAGTTTTGTTTTTTTGAGACAGGGTGTCACTATATAGCCCAGGCTGGCCTGGAATTTGTGATCCTCCTGCCTCAGTTTCCCAAGTGCTGGGATTACAAACATGTGCCACTGTATCTAGCAGCGTAGTATCTTTCAGCCTCTCTGTAAAATACATTTACTGTACTATTGTATCACAAATCCATCAGGTATATAAATGAGTGAGAAAAGGCCAAACCTCAGTATCTGGGATCCTGATAAAGTGTAGGAAGTAGCCAGACTGAACCAGATTTGGCTTTTCTAAAAGAAGAGTGTAACTTCAGTTTCAGCTAGCTGTTACCTACAGTTGCTAGATGGTCTCATTGTTCAATAAAAAGCTAGATATCTAAACTTTATGTGAAGTCTTCCAATTTTGCAATGTATTTCAGTTATTTTTAGCTCTGCCAAGGCTAAACTTGGGGTCTGTAGACTAGATTTTGCCCACAGACGATTGGTTTACAACCTCTGATATAATTATTTTAGGAAATGGGCTAAAGTGCTGGCCGAAGTAAAACATTCTGATCTATAATGGCACCAATCCTGTGTACTTGTGCTCAGAACAGGCTGTAGAAACAAACCACTGAAATATCCACATAATTTTTTAGAGCATGGAGAGTTGCGGCATCTGAGACAAGGTCTCGAGGAACTTCCTAATTGGATGGAGAATTTTGGGGGAGAAGTCCTACAGCTGCTTTCTTAAAAACAGACTCCACTGTTCCTGGTGTTGCCTGTACTCCTGAATTAGGAAGTGGATGCACACCTGAAGAAAGCTCCCAGGATGCCACTGCTAAGCAATAGAATATAGGCCCCTGGTCTTTGTCTTGTATTCGAAACTCAGGAATCCCCACCACAAGCTGACAGGTAGTAAGGGATCAACCCTGAGAATCTCCTGGTTCACGTGGCCTCTGAGCTATGTGATGATAATCAGGTTTATATTTTCTTGAATATAGGGTGACAAGTCTCTACAAGCCCCAGCTGTGACCATCTGGGATTTAGAGGGAGTTTCATGGTTGTCCCAGGCATTTGGCATGTCTGGACATAGCCTGTACAGCTCAGGTAGTGCTGGAGTCCTCTGCCTCATTTTAAAGGCTGAAATCATCGTTTAAATCATCATTCAATACTTTTAGTGTGTAAAAACCAGTAGCCCCTTATGATGTTACTAAGCAAAATCAGTGTGTATCTTGCATGTTTGTGCATATATTGCTATCTACAGACAAGAATAGGTTGTGTTCAGTCTGCATTGTAGCCAGTGCTGTAATATGGTAAGATACTAAATAGCAATGTTTTCATTTATTTGCTTTCTGTCAGACTAAAACAAAGATACAATACTATAAAATTTTAAAGAAAACTGACATAGCCTACATGGCATAATACCAATTTTGGCATGAGGCACATTATTGTGGGTGTATACTACCTATATTTATTATTTAGAGTATTTCTATTGATGAATTATAAAATTAATGAGTTTTATTATATAAAACTTGACAGGAAATATAAAAAAATCATCCAAATTTTTCACATTGACTGGTTTTGATGTACACAGTGTAAAATAATAAAAAATAAATTTCTGTATGAACTACAATGAAAATACCAATAGAACTCTACAAAAATCTTTACTTCAATTATCACACCTAAGGCAGTCTTCACACATGACAACAGCATGTTCCATATACATGTACTGCTTACCCGACAGCACATGTGTTTTTGCTTTTTTGATATTTTTGTAGGACATACTGGACATCTTGCTGTTTTGTCAGGAGTTTCTTGTATTATACAATGTGTAGTTAACAGGACCATAAAGTACTAAATTCTTCATATGTATTGCATGTTTAAACATCAACATTTTCTTACCATCTGTGTATTTGTTTACAAAACCTTAAAGATAACATCAGAAACACATTCCTATATGAACTACAATGAAAATATCAATAGAACTTTACGAAAAAAAATCTTTGCTTCAGTTGTCACGCCCAAGGCAATCTTTTTTAAAATTTTATTTAAAGAGGAAAAAAAGCAAAACACAAAAAGGGTAGAAACAATACAGAAATTCAAAAAAAAGATAAACAGTAAGAAATCACTAGTTAATAAGTTACATATTGTCCTCTTAGAAATAGTTGTTCAAGTTACAAAATTAAAGCATACAAAGTAGATAGTCAAGCAGTGAGAGTGTAAACAACTACGCATGCATGAATCTCTATTTCTATCCTTTCTGTATTAGAGGGAAAAACAAAACTTAGCAAGACAAAACAAAACATTCCTATTAAAAACATGAAACCCAAAAGTCATATAAAAACACAGTACAAGGTGATCTACCATGATTACTGTGTTGTTTCTTATTATCTTCAATAGAATTTCTACATCATCAGGCATAATTGAATATAGCAGTATAGTTGAATATAGCAGTACATAACAATATTAGTAAAAATAAAACATTGTAGACAGTATAAAACTTCAAAGGCAGGTAATAATCAAACCATAGTGGATATTATAGTGAAACTTGTCATCTTAAGTGCAGTTGCCTATACTCTCAGGCTTGATACTATCATAACAGTTTTGAATAAAATCTATCAATACATAACAGCGATCCAACAAACCAGATTTGATTACGATCAGTCATGGTAAAACAGTGTAGGTTTTACAGAGCTTTAGATAAGTTAATAGCAAATGGATGATTACCATACTATATCTTGTTATTTTCGGGATTACTGTCTGTGCCCTCAAATCTAGTACAGGTTGAATGACTGGAGCAGAATATAATACATCTAAGCAGAGTAGTGTGAGTAATGTGGGTTTTACATCCTGGTGCACTATTAATAATATAGTGTATCAAGGCCATCTAGGTTAGAGATTCTAGATATCCTTCTCTGCCTCATTTCTGCTATGCTATTTTTCTGCCTGTTTGTCTACTTTTCTCCTTCATTCTACTGCCTGCCCCACTTATTGAGGCCTTTCTGCCACTGTTCCTAAAATCCTGGTATTTTTTTCCTCTCTCTCTAGAATGTCCTTCAGTATTCTCTATAGGGTTGGATTGGTGGTCACAAACTTGCCCAGTTCCTCTTTGTCATGAAAGCATCTTGTTTCTCCATTAAGTTCTAGTGACAGTTTTGCAGGGTACATCAATCTGGGCTGGAGGTTATTTTCTTTCAGGGCTTTGAATACTTTACTCCAAGCTCTTCTTGATCTGATGGTCTGTGTGGAGAAGTCAGCCATGATTCTGATGGGCTTACCTTTATAGGTAATCTGTGTCTTTTCTTTGATGCCTCTTAATATTCTGTTTTTATATTGAATTTCTGGTGTAGATCTGTTTTGGTTGTAGGTGGCTGGAGTTCTGTATGCCTCACATAGCCAAATGTCATTTTCTTTTCCCATGCTTGGGAAGTTTTCCTTAATTATTTCCGTGAATACCCTTTGTAATTTGCCTGTATGTATTCCTGCTTCTTCATTCACGTTTCTTTTTCTTAAATTATAGATTCTCTTGTCATCTTCTAGCCTTTGTATTGTTACTGCCTGTTTCCTTGTTATTTTTAAGAGATCTTTCCTTTCATGATCACACATTGCAAACTTGTCTTCAAGTTTTGATAGTCAATCCTTAGTTTCTTTTAAGGAGTTTTGCAGCTTTCAGTGGAGTTTTTAATTTCCTGGTAGTCTCTTTGAATCTGCTTCATGTATTCTATATTTTCTTTATATTCTTTATCGAATGTTTCCCTCCTTTTTTTGAGTTCCTCCCTTCTACCGTCTTTATCTTCCTGAGAGATGCTTCCTGAGAGCATTTCTTTTATTGCTCTACTCATATCTTGCTTCACCTGATTTAATATTTCAAGTTTTGAGCTTGTCTACAAGGTCCCGAAGATATCTCTTCATGTCTGATATTGTGTGTTTGCCGTCAGTCTCCCTTGTTTTTCCGTCTCCTGGATCAGGGCTCTCATGGTTCTGGGCTGGGGGTCTCTTCCTGCCTCTTTCTCCTGTTATGGCCCTGGCTTCCTCCACACAGGTTACAGTGCAGGTCCTAGTGCCCTTCCCTGTTGGCCACGTTTCCTCTGAAGTACACTGGCAAGGGACCTCTGCCCTCTCCTGAGTGCTCTTGTCACTGAAGTGTAACCAGGGGCTGCGTATGCCTGCCTCTCCCCACTGGGCCAGCCAAACTTCAGGGGCCTTCACTAGGTTAGTGCGTACTAGGCTCAGGGAATCGATTTGGGACATCGCATTGGGTCCCGGCCAGGGGCGCAGGCCAGTCCAAGCAAATCCCACAAATCTGCTCTGGTGAGGGAGCAACCAACTGAAGTCACTGGTGCTCCCATTTAAGGCTCCTCCTGCCCAAGTCCAACATGTTGCCCATTTGATCTCCCCCTTCCTGGGGGGGGGTCTCATTCCCAACACTGACCGTGGATTAATAAAGGTCCCTTCACCAGCTCTGCTCTCCGTTGGGCTCACCAACCTCCCAACTTCAGCGCTGCTGTGCTTCCTGTGAGTGGCCGCGGGAACGAGTTTGGGCAGCTCTGCCAGCTGGCGCGGATTCAAACTGGAGCAAACTTGGTGGGTCACTGCGAAAATGCTCTGTCCCATAATTTTTAGCTTTTTCAGTTGTAGTCCCAAAGTATTTGATGAGCTTTTTTTACATTTTAGTTTCTTCCTGTGTTAAGAGGATCCATCTCCCTCTGTCTGGGTCTCTCCAGGGTGTTTTATTCTGGCATATATAAGTTGTTTCTCCCGGGAGGCTTTGTATTTTGTTGTTCACTGATCGGTCATCTTGACTTCCTCCCAAGGCAATCTTTATGCATGACAAATGCATGTTCCATGCACACGTCTCACTTATACTGACAGAACATGTCTTTTCCTATGTGGCAGGCCATTCTTGTCACCTCTCTTCTCTTCCTATTTTGTCAGGAGCTTCCTACTGTATTGTACAATGTCCACTTAGCAGGAAAATATGATATCATAAAATAAAATATCAAATATGTAATGAATGCTTAGGATAGACATCAACATTGTCATATCAGCTGTTTACTTACTTATAAAACCTAGAAGATAACATCAGAAATAAAGACCCATGTGAACTAAAATGCAAATACAGACAAAAGTCCAACACAGAAGTCACCTTTGCTTTAACTGTCATACTCAAGGCAGTCTTCACACATGAAAACTGCACATTCCATAGACTAGTTGCACATACACTGATAGCACGCATGTATGGGTTGTTTTCATTTAGGGCGCAGCTGACATCTTTTTGACTTTCCAGTTATCATAGTAGGTCTTTGGGATTCTGCACCTGGATGTTCATCTCTCCAGTCATCGGTACACTCCACAACTTTTTTGTGTAGTTCCCTGGGCAGAAACATTTTAATTTTCCTTTGCTATAAATGATCCCTTAAGAGATCCAGTCCCAGTCATGTAAGAAAATTTCTCCATGATATTTTGTACTTGTTATTTTCTTTGTGAACTATCAAACTGTTTATGCCACACATGTTTAGGATCAAGTAAAACACAACTTTGGCCATTGCTTTGTGTTTCAAGTCATATCATAATTACTATATAACTCATCAGCATGTACTCCATCTTTAGTTCTGTTGTAGAAAGTTACCATCTCAGGCTTTTCTTTTGCTGAGGTTTCCTATCAGTAGTTCCATTATGCTGCAATGTTGACATCAGCAATACCTTTTTCTCTATATATGACACCATTGTTGTAATATACAATTCTTTGTTTTGAAATTGCAACATCTCATTTTGAATTTTTGCTTTGTTCCTAGATACTGTTCCTACACTGGTCAGTTTGTGCTGTTACCAATGTAACATCAGTTGGAAACTGGTAAACCAATTGTTGAATATTACATTCCAAATAGTTTGGGTGATGAAGGCAACAAGTCTGTTTGCAGCATCATTTGCTTTATTCTTATCCAAATAAAGACCTGATGACTGAGTTCCAGGATAAATTTTAAATAGGAAGCATAATGAATCTTTGTGCATTTATAAGGGCATAAGTTTATGTCACATTCTGATGATCTTTTGGGAATATACTGCCTGAAGGTACAGCGACCATGAAATGCTCCAAAATGCTCATCAGTAATCATGTATTCAGATGATGTATGAGTTGCTTGACAATTACCCACAAATCTCAAACCATGAGTGAATAGGAACTAGATTATCATTTTTTTCTTTTTCATGGTGGGTGGTTTTGTCATCAAACCCAAGGCAATTTTGAAGGAAACCAAATCTCGTGTCCTCTCTCATTCGACAGACTTCAAATCCACACCCATCACTTTTCCTTAAATCTTTTACATTCCTGCAGTGGTCATGACAGAGTTCTGCTAAGCACAGCAGACTTATGAATGCTTTCAGTTTAGCTAGTGAGTTGTCACAATAAATGCATATTTGAGTGTGGCTGTTGGTACATACAGAACATTTGACTTGTATTTCAGCATTTGTATGTTTCACAACATCTTGTAGCATTTGGTCTGTTGCAAACAATGTCCAACAGTGCTGGCATTTTATCCAATAGGTTTCACCAATGCCAAAATCCTCACTAAATTTTCAGATCTAGTTTTAACATTGGGTCATTCCATTTGATTGCATGACCATTTTTTACCATTTCTACTAGTCAAATATGTACTCACATTGCTGTTTTTTTTTCCTCTGAATTAAGGAAGTCTGCATTCCCTGTGTCTGTAGCAGTTGTTTCTTGCTCCATTTCAGTGTCCCAGAAACTTTGACTCCCATGGCCAATGTCAAAGTCTTTATCATTCTCATCATCCGTGCATGAATGATCTGATGATTCACTTTCAACGTCCTCTAAAATTTACAAATCTGGTTTTTCATGTGTATTGTACTGAACTGGGCTACTTCTACCAGAAAAATGAAAAGAAAACTTAAAAAAAAAACGAATCCTAAATGCACAGCAATTTAGCAATGTATATTTCATGAGTAAAACTCGCCTATTGCTGTTTTGGTTCTCCTGTACACACCTTGCCATTCGTCTTACAGGTGAATGAATACAAAAATGGGTTTTCACTTTTCCCAGGTGCAGCTATTGTGAGTCACACTCACATTTCATTTATGATAAAATATGTGTTTACATAACAGAGTAGTGTGTGTATATTTTACCCCCTGTGATGCTCAGGTGCACATAAGCAAAACCTGTTAGAGCATTGTGTCAGTTAAAAATCCCAGTTTGAGACTTTTTCACACATGC
The DNA here is from genome assembly GCA_004027455.1 of Hydrochoerus hydrochaeris. NCBI lineage: Eukaryota > Metazoa > Chordata > Mammalia > Rodentia > Hydrochaeridae > Hydrochoerus > Hydrochoerus hydrochaeris. The sequence goes on along the minus strand of PVLA01003614.1, from coordinate 118,388 downwards.
ACACACCTAGGCATTCATCATACCAAGTGGGTAAACATGAAGATTGCTTCCTGTATACTAAGAGGCACAGCTAAAGTACAAGTTTGTAGTAGAAAAGTATGGGATGAGTTGTTGTAACCCAGTATTATGTCCTATGGGTTTTAATTTATTGGTTGGAATATTTTCTGTTTGTAAACACTCTCTTAGTGGACAAAAAAGAAATCACTTTTTTTTGGCGGGGGGCACTGGGGATCGAGCTCATGGCCTTGCTCTTGCCAGGCAGGTCCTTATGCTGCTGAGCTAAATCCTCAGCCAAAAAAAATCATTTTTTAAAAAAGATGTATAAGAGGTAATCTTTAGGAATTTAAATTTGAGTATTATATTGTACTGTGAAATACTAAATGACTTTCTATGTCAGTTAGTGCTTACGTGGTGAGAAAGTTCCAACTGCAATTAAGATTATATCCTTAATCCTTGAGATGAATATGCTTTATTAGTTTAGATTCTTCTGAAAAGTCAGTCTATTATCTTTTCAGAAGGGAGTCATCTTTGTGAGTATGCAAGTTGTTGGCTTTAATTGAAACTTCCTTTATACTTTTAAAGGCAAGTATTTTTAAAATATTTTTTTATTTAAAGAGAAAAAAACAGCAAAAAGGTAGAAATATTACAGAATTTCAAGAAAAGAAGATAAACAGTAAGAAATCACTGTTTGATAAATTACATATTGTTCTTTTAGAAATAGTTACTCAAGTTACAAAATTAAAGCACACAAAGTGGACACTCAAGCAGTGAGAGTACAAACAGATCTGTTCAACAATCCAACAAGAACCTAGAAATATGGTTATCAATCCCACACACCTAAACATACATGCAGCTATATCTTTTATAGCACTTCCTATTTCCTGTTTTTTTAGAATAGCAATTATACATTTTTAAAATTTTATTTAAAGAGAAAAAAAAAGCAAAACAGAATAAAGGGTAGCAACAATACAGAATTCTAATAGAAAGAAAGAAAAAGGAAAATGAGGAAACGCCCCACTAAGAAATCAGTAATTTATAAATTACCTACTGTCATCCTGGATGTAGTTGTTCAAGTTACAACATTAAAGGGTACATAGTAAATATTCAAACAGTCAGACTACCAAACAGTGCAACCATTATGGAAATCTATATGGAGAATTCTCAGAAGACTAGGATTGGAAGCCCCATTCAATCCAGCTATTTCCCCTCCTGGGTATTTTCCCCAACGAACTGAAAAGTTCATATCACAGTGATATATGTGCCCCCATGTTCATAGCTGTACAACTTGTGATAGCTAAATCCTGGAAACTACCAAAATGCCCATCAACTGCAGAGTGGATGAAAAAAATGTGGCATTTTTATACAATGGAATATTACTCGGGTATAAAAAAGGATGATCTTGAGGCCTTCATAGGCAAATGGAGACAACTTGAGATTATCCTCATTAGTGAAATAAATAAGAATCATATTTATAAGTATCATATTGTGTCTCTAGTATAAAAAGTAAATAACTACAAGAGTAATAAAACCAAAATGTGTAATTGCTATTGTAAAAAAGAGAGGAAAAGAAAGTGCTCTAAGGGATATAACTGCATGTATGTTTGAGTGTGTAAAGTAAAATAAAATATTTTTTAAAAAGACCAATTCTTCCCTCTGGCACTATCTCTTGTGTGACCTAAAACAGTGAAATTACTTGTGCAAGAATTCTTTTCTACCTTCTCAGCCCTCTAGCTCCTCACATACTTAAAACCTCCTATTTGGATGATAAACCAATAAGGGTTTACTGTCTTATTTTCCTAAGTGAACACAGTGAATTGTATTCCTCATTGAGAATGTGTCCTTAATACCTGCCAGTGTCATAGTAGAAGGATCATACTTTGAAGAAGGCATACTTGGATTTGAGTCATTCTGCCATATGCTCACTATCTTAAGTTCATTTTCTTACTTGTAAAATAGCAATTATTGTTGCTGTCTTTGAGAGTAGGGTTGTTTAGCAAATGGTAGCTAATAACAGTGATAAAATTAATAGTAACCTTGTCCTGGAGGCTAACAAAGCTATCCAGGATCTGGCAGCTCCAGTGCGCTCTGCAGTATATGAAGTCCATGCTCCTGATACCTGAAACTTGCCAGTTCTTATTGGTTCTGATTTTCTTTTCTTCTTTCTCATAAAAAAAGACAACCGTATTGCCCTTGTATTTTAAAAACTTATAATTAAGGTTGGGAAATGAAAAAAAAGGCATTTTTTGGAGCTACCAGGAAATCTCAAGTTAAGCCTTTGGATGCTTCAGAAGCTCTTTATTGAAGTTTTGGTGAAGTTGCCATGCGATATTCTGAATGTTGCCAGTCCTTCAAATATAGTGAGGTTGTTTTCTGGTAAGAAAGCTCTTACTGTCTCTGTGAATATAGGCATATTTGGTTAAATGTCACTCTTACCATTAAATTAGATCTTTCTTTTTTCATTTCACCTACTGTGTGTTAGATACCTAGTCTGTGTTAGGCTCTGTGCCTAATCAGTTGTACACCCTCAAAGGAGATACAGGTCAAGTGTCTTATCAGAATGTTTGGAACCAGAAGTATTTCAGGGGTCAGAGTTTTGCAGATCTTTGAATGTTTGCAAAGACTTTACTGCTTGAACATTCCTAATTATAAAATCCTAAGTACAAAATGTTCCAAAATATGAAACATTTAAGTGTCAACATGATATTGAAACAGTTTCAGATTTTCAAATACTTTAGAGTTTGAATTTCTGGATTGACGATATTCTACCTACATTCAGTTAAGGAATCTAAAGCTTGTTGTTTAAACAAAGTTCCTAAAATTTTAAAGCTGTACTTTCCAGTAAAGTAGCAATTTATCCAAGTGGCTACTGACTACTGAAATGTGGCCAGCCTAAATAGAGATGTGTTGTAAGTATGAAATATAGACTGCATTTCAAGGATATAGCTTTAGAAAATAATGTACAATAGAAGTAATTTTTTGGCAGTACTTGGGGTAGACCCAAGGGGTCTGTCAGTGAGCTATATCCCCAGATCTTTTTTTATTTTGAGACAGGGTTTTGGTAAGTCACCAGTGCATCCAGGCTGGGCCTGAACTTTGCAGACCTTCTTCCTCAGTCTCCTTAGGGCTAGCATTAAAGGAGTGCACTGCCACTTTTATACTGATTACATACTAAAAAATATTTTTATATACTGGGTTAAATATGTTCAAAATTAGTTTTTTTACATCTTTAATGTCATTAGAACATTTAAAACATTTATATCTATATATACTTTTCTTTATATTTCATTAGACAGTACTTCCTTGGAACATCAGTGTTTGTCAACTTTATTTACCTATTTAGGGGTTACAAAACTAGTGCAGATTTATAGATTTCTTTACTGTGAAAATGATAGGTATGTTGGTTTTACTGAAAATGATGGATAATAGTAGGCAGTATTTTGATGGAAAAAATGTGCAGTTCAAATCTTTTCAGAATAAAGTTAAGTGAACACTAAGGGCTTTGAAATAATTTACATTTTAAATGAAAGCTAGAATTAATTAGAATCTCTTATCATATCAAGTCATCCTTTATGGCAGAATAGTATCTCATTATATGTAACTATCACATTTTTTACGCCGTCATCTATTGATGGACATACAGGCCGTTACCAAGATTTAGCTATTATAGACTGTGTCACTATAAACATGCATGTATGACTGTAATATTGATGACTTTTATTCTTTTGGGAAACTCATTCTTAAGTAAATGAGTACATCTTGAGATCATAATATTAAGTGAAATCAATCAGGCATATAAGCTCATGTATTGCATGGTTTCTCTTCTATGAGAAATATGAAGTATAAATCAAGAGCAAAATAAAGGATAACAGGAAATTGGGAGGAAGTATTTTTCAGTTAGGAAGCAGAAGTTGGAGGGAAAGTAGATGAAAAAATAACAATTGAAAAAAATGGAGATAGAGTTTTTGCAAATAGAAAGGACACCAAAAGATGGAAGGAGCATGCTGGGAGAGGATGGGTAAGGGATGAGAAGACATGTTAGTACATGTACCAGCTCCCCATCATAGTATACACTGCATACATGTACTAATAAAGATTTTAAGAAAAAGAATCTTAAAGCCAGGCTTGCTGGCACACACTCATAATCCTAGCACTTGGGAGGCTGAAGCAGGAGGATCGTTGTGAGTTTGAGACCAGCCTGGACTACAAAGTGAGCTCAAGGCCAGGTTGAACTGCATAGCAAGACCCTATCTCATAAAGAAAAAGAAACGAAAAAGAATCTCAGTATATCAGATTTGGAATACTTTGAAGGGTAAACTGGGAAAATGTGCCCATTGACTTAGTAGCCTAACCCTTTTTTTTGTCCTAAGGATTTACAAATTGTCCTTTATAGGTGAGCTCTGTTCCCCCAATATTTGCAGACAGGCAAGGTGGGGGGTAAGAATCATCTAAAATGTTCATCTGTATTTTTTTCTGTGAGTGTGAACAATGATCTGCCATCTATGTCTCATTTTTTAACAGACCAGATCATATCAGACCAGACCTTGGTCTGAGTTCTGGAAATACAGTAGTGAATGATTTGTAGCCCTTTAACATGTTTACATCGGGGCAGTAATTCATGCATCTCACTGCCAGAGGTGGCTCTGAACCACCAGGAATGTATTAATAGCACTGTAACCTTTAAATTTGGAAGTAATTTCAAACTTACAGAAATTACAAAAATATCAGTAGTACAAATAACACAGTATACCCTTGACTGGAATTTACCTGTTGCTAACGTTTTTCCATTTGCTTTGTTTCTTCTCTGTGTGCTTATATGTATAGATATATAAGATATATCAGGCACATATATAAGATGTATATCTATATTTTTGTAATATATTTGAGAGTAAATTACATGCCCTTTACCCCTAAACATTTCATTGAATTCCTAAAACTAGGAATATTCTTTTATGCAACCACAACACCATTATCAACCAGTAAATGGATTAAGTGAAATGCATTCAATGATAGAATCCTTATCATGTCCCATCCACATTTGTTTTCTCAGTTGATCCATTAATTTCAATTATAATATTCCCCCATTAGTACATGGCTCTCTCTCTTAACATGCAATGTTTTCTAGGCTTTTACTTTTATGACATTGATGTTTTTTTTGTTTTCCTCCCTCACCTTTTAAGAATAGACTATTTCTCATTTTGGGTGTGTCTATTTCTTTGAGTAGTTTCAGGTTATATTTCCTTGACTGGAATACTGTAAAGCAATGCATCCTCATGGTATCACATCTGAAGTTGAGTGCTATTCTTATAGCCCTTGTTTGTGTTCATTTTGGTCACCTTGGCCAGTCAGATGTTGGTGTTTTTTTTTCCCTCTGTGACTAATAACTTTGAGAGAGATACTTTTAAAACCATGCATATATCCTATTATTTATCTAAATTTTTCCTCAATTTTGGCATTTATTGATGATACCTGCTTAAAACAGTCTGTACTGTGACAGCTACAAAATGATTTTTCCAACTGTAACACTGCTCACATGTTAACCATTTGGATTCTTCTGTAGCCAAGGGGCCCTCCCTTCTCCATTTATGCATGTGTGTATCATTGATATGTACTTACGGATTCTTCTTTGCTATGAGTTTATAGTTCATTACTGTCTTTTATTATTGTAGTGTTCAAATGTCATAGGTTTAGCCTTTGGCAGCCTCTCAAGCTGACTTGTCTTTATTCCATTCTCTCATTACTTTTTGAGTACTTCTTCACACTGTGACTTAACAACATATTCCACAGGAAGCTGGGGTTTTATGTGAAAGACCTTCAAGTAGGAAGGCCATTTCAGTGTGGTATATTCAGCACTCCTGGGAGAGTAAGCATAGCCTATGGGCAGCATAGTGGAAATCCCTAGAGCCAGTTTAGGCATGGCATAGTGTACAGGGGGGGTGGTGTGCATAGGAGCTCCCTAAGGTGATGCCACCACAACTGACACATAAAAGCTCAGTAGGACTTGGAGAAGCAGGGTGGTGGAAGGAAGGAAAGAAAGAATGAATCTCTGGCAGATGTACAGTCATGGGCTAATCTCCTGAGAGAAAGCAGCACACTTATGCACAGGCCCATTCATGGTTCTGCTTGGATGGATTATAGAATGAAGGGGAATGAGATCAGGTTTGCATCTTTAAAAAAATACTTTGGCAAAGACCAGAGCTAGGAAGAATAGTAGGAAGTTGGTGCTATAATGTTTGTGAGAACACTATTCAGTTGTATCCTAAATAATAGTTATTAGTGCTTTCTGATTTCTTGCTTACCACTTAAATTTCATTGTAACTCTATTGCTTCCATCTTTCAGCTGAAGCTTCTGAGGTGTACAGAGTGTATATCTTTCCTCGATACTAAAACATGACAGAACCAAGGTCCAAACTATGGTCTACTTGATTTCACACTATTTAGTTGGTTTTATAAGACTTAAAAGTCAAGGATGACACCATAGTTTCTAATTTTATTAACTAGGTGAATAGTGGTATTGTTTATGGAGGGAAGAGAAAATGTTTAAGGGTTGTTGGGAGATGCATTTCTTTTTGGACATACTGGCTTGTATCTTAGATCATATCCACATGGTACTGTGCATTAGAAAGTTGGCTCTGTGCGTCTGGAATCTCAGAGAGCACAGTGCTTAAGAAAGTAATTTTAGAATTACTGGTTTGTAAATGCTGTTGAAACCTTAGTAGTGGGTGTAATCCTGAGAAGAAGGATGTAGAATGAGATAAGGAAGAAATACAGGAAAAATAGTAGGGTAAAGCCAACATTAAAATGACTGAAGAAGTAAGAAAGCGGCTAGTATGATGTCAGTGGCTAAAAAAAAGGAAGCAACATTGCAAAAAGAGTGATCAGTTGTGTCAGATGTCAGGCAGTTAATTATCAACTAAAATATAAACCAGAAAAATTAAATATTCTCCTTAAACTTTATTTTTAACATATTCTCTGTAGTTCTCTAAGTTGTGACAAGTAATGACATGTTTTAAAGATTTTAAGCCTATTTGCAAAAAATAGAAGATTTGGTGTGGAACAAGCCTGTCTTATGTGTAGTTTATCATATAGGTTTGGTTTCCATGTGTCTTAAGAGGCAGTTGCTTGCTTTGTAGTTTTTAAAATATTTGACCATTTAACGAATGAATACAGCAGGAATATTATGATGCATGGTATTCACTATATATTTTTCAACTTTAAAAATGCAAATACAAATTAAGAAATGGATTGGTTAACTGACCCTTGATGATGGCATTTGATTTAAGATGCAGTATTTATTTCAGCATTGCTTAATTATTTACTTGAGTAGTGCCAGGGAGTTAAGGGTCCCCCAACTCCTGCCATCTTTGTGTTTATGCCAGTGGCACTAGAATGAAATGAAAGCCTAACTAAGCAAGTCTGGCTAACCATGAGCCCCCCAGCATTATTTTTGAAAAGTAAGATTGTACATTTCTGTTTTTGTTTGCCTAGTTGTTTCCTTTAGACAGTGTATTTCCTTAGACTTTAAATTCAAATTGTTTGGCTTTGAAGTACGGGGAGAACGTAAGGCAGATATGACAAGTGGCCTTTGTGGGCTACTGTCAAGTCCTTAGTTCTTTATTTCATTATTCCCAACATCAGAACGATTACTGTGCTTCAGAGGAGTGATGTGGTAGCCCTAGGGTAGTAATGGTGAACCTTTTAGAGACCCAGTGCCCAAACTGCAACCCCAAATGCACTTACTTATTGCAGAGTGCCAATACTGCAATTAAACCTGAAGACTGAGGTTTTAGTCTAGAAAGAACAACTGTTATCCGATGCTCAGCTGCTGGGGTGACTTAGTTTGCATGCCGACAGAGGGCCATGCATGCTTGCTGTGGCACATGTGCCATAGGTTTGCCACCACTGCCCTAGAGAAAGCATGAGTAATTATGCATAAATAGCATTTCTCAAAGCTAGAAAAGTATGATTGCTCAACAATAATATTCTCTACTTTGAATTTGCTAAAAAAATTTTCTGGTATTGGAATGAAACTGTAAAGTCTTAGCTTTGTTTGAAGCCACTCATTCATGCATTATAGCAGAAGAAGCTTTGGCCAAGTTGAATATGTCAATTTAACCTTGTAATTAGGTATGGTTATTTTAAGTTTCTTGATTTTAAGGTATTGATAATATCTGCATGAATAAAGCACAATATGCAATTAGGTTTAACCATACTTTCTTTTCTAAGTAGAAATGACTATAATATTGGAAGATCATTACTTTTGGAAAGCCAGTTAACATCCAGTTCCTAAGAGAAACTTGACCACCATTTGCTCTGGCATGGCGCAAAGCAGCCCGCAGCTTGATATTCAGGTTCTCCATGATCTCCGGCAACGTTTCCCTGAAATTCCAGAGGGTGTGGTGTCTCAGTGCATGTTACAGGTAAATTTCCTATCATTGATGGAAATATTATAGTTTTTCTTATTGGATTTGGCTTTATATTGTGGTAACTAAAACTCAAATTACATTTTCAAATATGTGGGCTACATTTAGAACAGAATTTCTTAGCCTTGGCACTATAGCTATTTTGGGCTAGATAATTAATTGTAGTTGGGGACTGCTTTATGCATGCTAGAATGTTTGGCAACTTTTTTGGCCTCCATCCATTATATACCAGGAGCATCTCCATCTCTGTGATTCCCCCATACACAAGAAAAGATTTTGCTGAGTGTCCTGTATGAGGCAAAAATTTCTCCCTGTCAAGAATCACTGATGTTTAGAAAAGAGTGAAGGCATACAGCAAAAGAAAAATATTTTCCTTGTTTTACCACTTTCTGAATTTTAGAGTTTTTGTGGGGGGTTATTATCAGTCTCAAAATCCTTAGAGTTGAAGTTGGTTTTGTTTTGTTTTCATCTTTGGAATGCTGAGGCTTGAACTCAGGGCCTGCTAATACTAGGCAAGAATTCTACTGCTGTCCTGTATTCTCAGCCGCTACAGGTGAATTTTGAATCTAAACATTATCATGTTAATTTCTTTAGGAGTTACACTTTTGAGCCTATTTTGAAAGTTTGTAGATAATTGACTCTTTTTTTTTTTTACTGTTTCTCTAATTGCTTAAATCCTTACTAATAATTAATTTTAAATGTAAAGCTACTTTCTTGAGTCCAAAATGTTCCATTTGTTTTGTTTTATGCTGAAAACTCTGACCTGTGAGATAGAATGTGTCTTTCCATCCAAGGAGCAACAGACAGGCCCACTCCTCCCTCTGTTGCATTTTGTATCATCCTTCATAGGATCTTAATATACTTTTCATGATGGCACTTCCCTGTTTACATTGACTTTGGAGAGTGCTGCTTCCACCCTACTCACTTGTCTTTTGCACATACAGTCAATATTCATGTTCACAGTAACTAAAGTGTGAGCAGCAGAGGAAATAACCTATATGTTGGGAAGGTTAATCACAAAGACTTACAGATCAATGTTGATAAAAGTACTCCCTTTGTTTGCAAATCCTCTGTGTTGGTTAATTTTCTCTCCTTGCTGAGACAAAATACCCAATGCCCAAAATTAAGGAAGAAAAGGTTTATTTACCACACAGTTTGTGGAGATTTCAGTCTGTAATCAGCTGGCTCTATGGCAGCGGGGCGTGACAGCAGAAGACAGCAAAAGAAGCAAGAGCAAAAAGGAAGGTGCCTGAGAAAAGACTCTTTTTGTCCATTATATTGTATGTAGTCTACCCACATTAGGGTGGGTGTAGCACTCACACCCATAGTTCAACACTGGACCATGAATCATAAGCCCTAGAGGCCTTGCCCCCATGACTGCATGAGGCTTTGGGGAAACATTCAGAGACAAACCATAACACCCCTCTACTAGGTCTAGTGCTTTTTGTGTTTCAGCTCACAAGAAGTCTGAATCTCCATTCTTTAGCCCCATTTTGGACTCTAGAGGAACACAGGTACTACTCACTAGTGTGAAACCAAGCAGGAGTGAGTCTTCCAATTGAAACAACTTCCTAGCAGACACTTTCCTCACTTATCCTAGGACTCCACCTAGCTCTGACCTTATTTTATTTGCCTTTGCTTCTGTGCTTTTTTCATGGCTGCTTAAGTAGACTGAAGTAATGGAACTTTCAGCCCTGTAAACATTTGTTGATACTTACATTGTTCCACCTTTCACTGTTTCTTCCTCTGAGATTAGCAGAATATATTGGTATAAAGGTTTACCACCTAGTTTCTTTGTTCATATTAAAATATAGGAGATTTAGTAGTTTGTATTTATAATGGACCTTTCTGTGGGCTATCATCCCTTAATTTAGGATCACTTTTTTAGGAGTTTGAATCTTTTATCCTGTGTCCTTATAAGAATGATTGTATCTATCTTCTTAAAAGTTCTGACGGCTTTGTGCAGCGAAACAATTTTGGATCCTTTAGCCATTTATTCTTGGACACTTTTTTTAAATCTACTTTTTTTCTTTTTGAAGACACTTAGCAAGTTAGATATGACATTTGGTTTTATTCTAGTGGTACTCTTTTTAAGACTTCCAGACAGATAATACTTATATATCTTACATTTGTAATTTTAAAATTTTCTCCATGGAAAATTTACACCACTTGTTACTAAAGACATGCATTTGAATAGGCTGACAAATAGACTTTTTATCATTTGTATTTGGGATTCTTTTTGTGACCATACTAATTAGGCTTTCTTAGTTTTGTGAAGAAAATATGAAATGTCAAGCTTATCAATACAAATGTCAAATGGTAAAGTGTCTTCTCTCCTAACCCATAGGTTTATAAACAACTTGGAGATACCTTAATTTTTCATATTTTCCTTCAGATATCTACCAGTAACACATTCTAGTTGACAGTCAATCTGAATCCTTTCAAAATATCTCTCCCTTACTCAGCATGATTTTCAATCAGGATAAAAAAGTCAAACCTTTGAGTTATATTGTTCTCTTCTTAAACTTCAACTAATACTTCTTTTTACATTATTTTTAAAAGTATTTTAGGAGGCCAGTGCTGTATCCATCAGGTGACCAGGGCTGACTAAAGTATTTTAATATCAGGTTTAAGGAGATATAACTTACCTATGGACTTTGAATACAGCCGGTTCATTTTTTTTTCTGTTGGGGGGCAGGGTTACCAGGGATTGAGAGGGATCGAATTTATGGCCTTATGCTTGCCAGGCAGGGACTTATGCCACTGAGTTAAATACCCAGCCCTAAAGCCAATTATTTATATTTCCAAGAATTCATTTTGCAAGGATTCGCTTAACTGCATTATTTTTTACTTCCTAAAGCTTTGTTTTAGTGATGTATTTTTGGTCAAACATCCTGTCCTTTGAAATTACTGTGTGGAAAAGAGTATTTGGATTCAAGAGATGAGGAATCTAGAACTGGCTCTCCAGTTAACTCATTGTTGAACCATGGAACTCTTCCTCAGGCATTTCTGTCCTTATTAGTAGAATCCAGTTAGAGTAGATAAAGAACCCTAATAGCTATTTGACTAAAATTAATAGCATTATATCTATTGCTTTAGGTTTAACTTTATTCAGTTCAGCAGAAGTTAAATATTTCCTTTCATTTTAATATAAAATGTACTCTTCCCTAAAGTAAATATGTATGACACTATCCAAATGTATGTTTATTATCTAAATAACTAGCAATATCATAATTGAGAAACTTTTATGGTTTTTTTCAAAGGCAGTAAGTGCTGTTTTACTCTTAATAAAAGTTCAGAATTGTGTAATTTAATGGAAAACTGCCTTATAATATCTTAACATTTTAAAGTGAAAACCATTTATTACTTTGATTACTATCAAGAAACTTCTAAAATCTCAGTTTGCTATTACAGTATGTGTATAACTAAAAAATTCCAATCTTTCAATGATTTTGAAAGTACAGTAACTCATCCTGCAACAGGTGAAAGCTTTTGAAACTGTTGGAGTCAGAAAGAATTTCATTAAAACATTCAAAACCACCTAATTACCATTAACTCTAGAAAAATTATACAGCCATAGTTCAAAATGTACACTTGGTTTTTAATGGTTTGTTTTGCTTAAAATTTTTGTAATAGTACAAGTTGAGGTTATGTAGAGAAAACTTGGATAAACGAAAAATGGAGGCTACTTTAGAATTTTTATCATTTTAACCCGTCAAGAATTTTCTCCTTTGGCAGTTTCAGTGTTTTTTGAAAACTAAAGTGTGGTAATTTTTATGTTTATCAGTATAACAATTAATGATGGATATTACTTGTATATTGCAGCAATTGTGGTGAATGCAAGATTAGCCCAACATTTTAATTTGTTGAGATGCAACAAGTATAAAATGAGTCCTGGATTTGGAGTCAGAAAACTTGGGGTTGAGTCACAATGTTCATTAGTAGGTACTGTACATTTCTGTAGCAGTAGCAGTAGTGGTAGTACTAGTAATGAGCTAAATGTTTATAAAATAATATGAATTGTTTGGGGTCCCTTTTTCAGGATAGATGACCATGAAGTTTTTTTGTGATTAAAAATACTGCTCTACTTATACTATGACAGTAGTGTTTGCGTAACACTGTGGCAAAGCCTAACTTCTATTTTTATTGTCGGTTAATTTTGCCAATGATACTTTTATTATTTTCTCCCCTAGAATAACAACAATCTTGAAGCCTGTTGCCGAGCCCTCTCCCAGGAGAGCAGCAAGTACTTATATATGGAGTATCATAGCCCAGATGACAATAGGATGAATAGAAATCGCCTTTTGCATATTAACCTGGGTATCCATTCTCCTAGTAGCTACCACCCAGGAGATGGAGCTCAGCTTAATGGTGGTCGAACACTGGTACATAGCTCAAGTGATGGACATATTGATCCACAGCATACAGCAGGTAAACAGCTGATATGTTTAGTTCAGGAACCACACTCAGCTCCAGCTGTTGTGGCTGCTACTCCCAACTACAATCCATTTTTTATGAATGAACAGAACCGAAGTGCAGCTACTCCACCTTCACAGCCACCTCAGCAGCCATCCTCCATGCAAACAGGAATGAATCCATCTGCTATGCAAGGGCCTTCACCACCACCACCGCCACCTCCTTCATACATGCACATACCTCGGTATAGTACAAATCCAATTACTGTTACAGTATCCCAAAACCTCCCTTCTGGACAGACTGTACCAAGAGCTTTACAGATTCTTCCACAAATTCCAAGCAATCTCTATGGGTCTCCTGGTTCTATTTATATTAGACAGACATCTCAGAGTTCATCAGGAAGACAGACTCCTCAGAACGCACCATGGCAGTCCTCACCACAGGGCCCAGTGCCTCATTATAGCCAACGTCCTTTACCTGTTTATCCACACCAACAGAACTATCAACCTTCTCAGTATTCTCCTAAACAGCAGCAGATCCCTCAGTCTGCTTACCATTCACCACCTCCTTCTCAGTGTCCTTCTCCCTTCAGCTCTCCACAGCATCAAGTGCAACCTTCCCAGTTGGGCCACCCAAGTTCCCACGTGTTTATGCCACCTAGTCCTTCAACTACTCCACCCCATCTATATCAGCAAGGACCTCCTAGTTATCAGAAACAGGGAAGTCACTCAGTGGCCTATCTCCCATACACAGCATCTAACTTACCCAAAGGTTCCATGAAGAAGATAGAAATTACAGTTGAACCTTCTCAAAGACCTGGGACAGCAATTACTAGGAGTCCTTCACCCATCAGTAATCAGCCGTCTCCACGGAATCAGCATTCACTGTACACGGCCACCACGCCACCTTCAAGTTCTCCTTCAAGAGGGATATCTGGTCAACCAAAACCTCCATTTAGTGTTAATCCCATGTATATCACATATACACAGCCAACTGGACCTTCGTGTGCTCCATCACCATCTCCTCGGTTGATACCAAGCCCAACTACAGTGTTTAAAATTACTGTAGGCCGAACAACAACTGAAAATCTTTTAACTTTAGTGGACCGAGAAGAGCGTTCTGCAGCACCAGAACCCATTCAGCCCATTTCAGTGATACCAGGCTCTGGGGGAGAAAAGGGAAGCCATAAATACCAGAGAAGTTCTAGTTCTGGATCAGATGACTATGCCTATACACAAGGTAAGTTGTAACCCTTTTATGAAGTTTATAATCTTTGTGATAAAGTGCCAACTCCTTTCAAAATAAAACACTTTATATTAGCTATTTAGTACTTATTAAATGTTGAGTAGTACCATTGCTATTAAAAGGAAGTGCTTCAGAGTAAGTGCTACAGATTTTAATATGTGAAAGTGTAGGCATGATAACTGCCCTAGTAACCTTTTTAGGGAGAACATTGGGAAAAATATAGACAAATGAATGGATATTTTTGAAAATACACACAACAGAGTAGAAAAATGTTCATACAGAGAGGATTACAGTTTTTCAAATGAAAAGAATCTGAGTCTAATGAGGATAACCTAAAAAACAAATATCAGCAAGTAGAATTAGTAGCTGGGTGCATTAGTGTGTATGCCTGTAATCTTAGCCACTTGGGAGGCTAAGGCAGTAGAAATGCAAGTTCAAGACCAACCTGGGCAACTTAGCATGGTCAGCCCTATCTCAAAACAAAATAAAAAGGACAAGGTATAAAGCTCAGCACTCCTTGAGGTCAGTCACCAGTACCACCTCCACCACCCCAAAATGGAAGTAGTAATGAAGAATATTGTTAGATGAGCTAATAGAAGATGTAAAAAAATATAAAGGTGACTAGAAATGTTTAAAAGTCTGTTCAGATTGTTTCAACATACCTGAGAATTCAGTATTCTTTCAATATATAGGAAGAGTAGTGATTGTAATGATAATGAGCCTTTTAAGACACAAAAGTGTAAAGAGAACTGTACGAAAAATATAGGATGTTCTTAGAGAAACTAAAGATGACAGGACAAGAGGGATGTACAGGCAATGTTACTTTGGGTAGCAGTTTAGAGCTAAATTAAAGCAATTATGGAGACAGAACAGCATTAGAAAGACATTAGAATAAATGTCAATCCTGAAGTTTGATGAGTCTTTAATACATTAACAATGCATATAGAAATGTTCTGGTCATTTATTCAGTGTTATTCTCTGCCATGACTTTATCTGTAATGCTGTAGCCTTGCTGTTACATCAGCGAGCAAGGATGGAGAGGTTAGCAAAGCATTTGAAATTTGAGAAAGAGGAGCTAGAGCGGCTGAAGGCTGAAGTTAATGGTATGGAACATGATCTGATGCAGAGACGGCTCCGAAGAGTCAGCTGCACCACGGCGATCCCCACGGTAAGGAAGGCATTGGGATTTGTTGATACAAAGATGGGGACATTGGCTGTCTAGGCCATTTGTTTTTAGATTCTCTTCCTTCCAGAGTATTCTGTTTGTTTTAAAACAGTGAGTGCAAGACTTTTATCTTAAGTAGTTTAGGTCAAAATAGAAAAGTGTACCCTGGCCAAAAATTTTACAATTTTTTCATGTTTCATTTATTCTTGTAGAGTTTTCTCAAACACTTAAAATTATTTCAGTACTTTCATTCAGGTGATTTAAAACGAGATAAATATGAGTTTGGGGAAAATGTTGACTATACAATTGTTAAGGCAGAGCAGTTTCATTAAGTAATTATGGAAACTGAAATGAAGTTCCTAAAGGGGACTGCTACTGAAAATTTCAAAACTTATCTTCTACAATCTGGTGATTTCACAAGCTTAGGATCCAGTCTATCATTTCATATTTCAACATTCATGTATTCAAAAAGCATTTTCTGGATACAGTTTACGAATATGGCACTGTGTTAAGTGCTTAATGCTTATCTGCCAGTGGGAAAAATAGAGGCAACAGATAATTATAACACAGTATGGTAAGTGCTGTATATACTTGTGGGTAATGAGACAACTCATACATTAACTAGTTTCTGAATGAGGTCAATGTACTTTTCTGCTCTTTCATTTGATCTTCCTGAAATGTCCTTGTACAGCTCCATATGTGTAAATCCTGTCATTCTGCAAGGCTCACCTAACTTCTCCTTTTCCCATGGAGCCTATCCCCTCTAAATTCAGGATAGTCTCTCTCACAGGTCACAGGTCTAGAGAAGTGGAGATACATATGTGCTAGGCTTCTTGTGGTCAGCATGACTGCACCTCCTTTCTCAGAGAGCAGTTTTAATTGAGGCTTCTGGCTTCAAAAAGGATCTGTGAATCCCCTAAAATTATATTGTTTCATATATGTGATTATATCAAAGGTAGATCTATAGCTTTCATATGATTTTATAAGGTTATTAGATTCAAGGGTATAAAAGGGTGAGAAACCACTGCCCTCCCTAAAGGATAGTTCTGTATAGGCAGAGAGTAAAAGGGAAGGCATTTTTGAAGGGAAAAGAACATGAGAGGTATTAAAGGTTGAAGTCACATCAAGGACCAACTCTGGAGACAGTAAATAGAGATCCATAGCTTAAGCATGAGATTTCTGGTGAGTTTACAAAGGTTTATGTACATATAAAATGGGGTTTAGACCTTGAACATTGTGTCTAGATGTTTGAACTTTATTCTGCTGCTAACAGGGAACTAGTGAAATTTTTTTTGAGGAAGAGATTTTTGAGAACCAGGCGTATTCTTTCCAACATTGACTACCTTGCTTAATTTCGTCAGTGTTGGGAGAGTTTTAATTATATTAAACATTTGGGAAATTGCAAAGCTTAAAATAATGAAAATATAAATCAAATCTCTGCCTTGTTTTCCTCATTTAAAATCTGAATTGAACATCGTGATTGTGGAATATTGAATTATAGCCCAAACAAGAATCTACTCATGGTGATTGGGTACTTTGTAGTTCTTTAGGTACCTGTACAGCATGAAAATTTCTTTAAAGCATAGAAGTCATTTTTTTTAATTAACCCCATAAGCTTTGTGTAGCAACTACTTGTTGTGTGATAATCCCTGCTAAAGAAAATCCTATTGATCTTATTTTTAGTTGGAAGTAGAAAGCTGTTTTAATGTAGCATGGATTAGTGCTTCAAGAAAAGCACCCAGATTTTAGATTTTTATTGGTGAATCAACTTTAGCAAGGAAAAAAGAAATTGGTGAAACTGCTGCCTTGAGCTATAATTTATTTTCAACTTTTTATTATACAGAATTGCAAAGACAAAAAATAGGTAGACTAATATAATGAAGCCTATATAACTGTCTCCTAGCTTCAGAAATGTGTGAGAAAGTTTCATTATGATTGGTTCATGTTTCTGGTGCCAGATCTAAAGTAGTGGTGAGTTGATTGTGCATGAACAAGGGACAGGTGTATGTGGTAGTTAAGACAGTGAGCATGCTTCTGAGTCAGTTGCGAATTTAAACCCTACTTCTGCTCTTTTGTGTCACTCATATATCCTTAAAAGTAACACTCACTGTTCTTATTTTCTTCTCTGTAAGATGTGTGCGGTAAAATACTCATGGAGTTTTCTTTAGAATTATATAAGAAAGACAATGTTAACCAGTTTACATGATGCTTAACCTGTAATTGTTCTTAATATACACAAAATATTGGACATTTCTGTACACAAATTTGAGACATTTTGTAAAACTTTGATTTCTTTTTAACTTTAGGAAAATGCATAATATAAGGGTATACATATTAATTCAATCAAGAAATAAATGATTTAACCAGAGTCCACTTTTAGTTCTTTGAGGTGCATTTGAGAAACCACGACATAATGAAAAACAGGGTTGGAGTCACTATAACTTTGGCACTTGCAGCTTATATTTCACATCTTTACATTTAATTTTCCCTATATATAAGGGAATTCTGACAGTATAAGGATACTGTCAGCATACTGTGACAATGTGGGTAATGTGCCTGGGGTGCAGGAGGTGCTCAGAAATGGCTATCCTTGTCGCCCCATTTGTGATTAGGAATACCCAATCAGTAACTGACAGTTTTGCTAATTAGCAAATACTGCTACCTTCAGATTTTCCAATTATCAAGTAGTATATAAATAGTTGTTAGAACCGCTTGCCTAATACTACTAGAATGCATATTAGTGACCAGCTATCTGTGCAGTTGCAGAAACTTTGAATAATCAGAAGTGCCAGATGAATACTAGCATAATTTTTTTCAATCTGCTGTTTAAAAGGCATTGTATTAAGTGCTACAGAAGATGTCATCTTTTAAACAGTTATGTATGTATTCGTGTGTGTGAGAAAGGGAAAAAGTAATAGACATTAAATCAGTTTTGACTAGCTAAATGGTAATGATGTAAGTAAGCACTTTCTGAGTTTGGAGATAGAAATTTTAGCTCTTTTGCTAATAAGGCTACAGAGACGAGACAGTTTGATGGGGAGAGGGACTTCTAAGTTTTGCCTTGGAGGATAAAGATTTTAATAACGAGAGGTCTTCCAATTGCTCTGTCCTTCATTCATCTTATACTAATTCGAGTTTTCGACTACCCCACAGCTTTGAATTCCAAATGCATAATTGGTGCCAAGGAGCCATAGAGCATCAGTGGTCTTTAATATCTCAGAGACAGTTAAAACAGTTGACTCAAGGTATTTCTGCCACCTTTGGAAAAGAACTTAGGATTCCTCACTTTGAAATGTTAGATAAAAACATCCTGTTATCTTACAAATAACTCATACATGGCTAATCTTGAAATCTTTTGCTCCATGAAAATACAGTATACTTTTGACAACTGCCAGTAACTTTTTAGAAATAGCTCCCCATCTTCATTTCAGAAAGGACATAGAAATCTTACAGATAAACCATGTGTTCCGCTGGTTCTGCTGTCTTTGGAAATATGCCTGTTGAGGGCATTTTTTGTTATAAGCAAAGGTATAGTGGCTTCTTGACTATAAAACATAGTACGAATTTTCATGTTTAAGTTACAAAGCTTCACTTTTCAGGGTCACCATGGCTGAAATGTCTCTTCCATAAAGAATAGATTCTTTTCCATATTCCTAGGATGATATCACTTTTTAGGTACCTTAACTAAATGCTCTATTTTTAATATAAATATTCAAGTGCATATTTTAAACTATTTAATATTGCCTAGTAGGAAAGATGTATTTTATATATTAATGGCACAGAGTTTGCCCATAGGAATGAGGAAAGAAAAGCAATTCCTAATGTATATTTCTAAATGATTTTTTTATTGTTTTTTCCCTCTAGCATTCCAAGGGACTATGACTCGTATTAATAACCCTTTTATATCACTTCTTTAAAATGTTTTATCTCTATTAATGGGTATTCCTACTTATTGTAATAATACCTCAAGACAGCATTTTTGTGAATTAAGATATCCATTCTGCTCATTTTTCTTCACTGTTGACACATTTAGCTTTTAGCAAAATACATGTTTTAAATAGAATAGGACATTTGTCTTCCTATATGAGCAGCTAGGATTTCTTTATATAGTTGAAATCAAACTTTTAAGTAATACTTGAGATGTACTAAAAGCTTCAGTACTCATACCTCTAGAGTATATACATTTTTAGTTTTTACTGTCCATGTATGTAAATAGTAAGGAAATTAAGAATGGCATGAGAAGAAAATGATTCTGGAAAACCATACCTGAAGACCACATTTCATTGGTTGTATGTATTACTGGAAAGGCTGAGGCAGGAAAGGAAAGTTCATTTGTTCTTGACATTTTCATTTACTAAATTGAGTGCTTCCTTTAAAAAAGAAAAGAAAAAGACTTTGATATTAATTCTTGGCTCTGCGAATTATTAAATTTATAACTTTGGGAAAATTAACCTTTATTACTTGCCTGAAAGAATTGTTGATATAGGAATTAGGAAATCCTAGTGAACTCAGTGCCTGATGCTAAGTACTAATTAAAATTAGTACTGCTCTAATTGTTACCAGGCTAGGCAAAACTAAAATCATGGACAGTGCATAAAGGCTTCATTCTGAAAATATCCCTTATAATGGAAGTATAGAAATATTCTGTGCTCTGTGATTACAATGGTAATATCTTGTATGATAGAACACAGTCCAGTATTGTGGCCTGCCACTGTATGCAGCTTCTGTTTGTATGTGGCCATTCTGATTTACCTACCCATTGTACATGATTGTTCCTTTAAAAACATATATGTAGGACTTCTTAAACACGCCCTCTTACAGACAGAGGCCTTATTCTTGGTAATACCCAGTCAGAACAATTAACATAATACATAGTTCTTAAATGTTGGGCTTGATAATGACTTTCCCACAATTGCTATTTTGGGTCCTTTTTTACTAGCCTGAGGAAATGACAAGATTGAGAAGCATGAACAGACAACTCCAGATAAATGTTGACTGTACACTGAAAGAAGTTGACCTCCTTCAATCTAGAGGTATAGAATTGATTATTTGGTAAACCATAAGTAATAGTGTGGTATTTTAAGCTGCTTAAATAGCAATATTGGTGGTTTTATAGATTTAAGACATAGTTTTTATCTGTTATAAGATTACAGTCTTGGTGAAAAGATTCCCTCTACCCCATGGTCATGGATCAGATTTGGGGGATCAAAAAACAGTTTTACTCTGGCAGTTTCATCATTAAGTTACTGTCACTTAGAGTGACCTTTGTTACCATGCATTTACCCTTTTGTCATTTATATTACATGATAGTCAACTAAAATATCAAATACAGATTCAGAAGCCTAAAAACAATAAGGATGCCATTTCAGAAGATTAGCCTTCTCCATTTTAGGCTTTTGGGTTCCTTATAGGAGTATACTACAGTAGAAGCTCTCTTAGCTTTCATTTACTCAGGTCACCAAATTAAAGATGGTCTTCATTTCCTCTGGAAAAAAAGTCCAATGTCCAGAGCTGTTGCACACTCTTGACCAGTAGGTGTCATTCTGGGAAGGCCATGTATTGTTGTTCCAGTTTATTGAATTCTCTGCTTCTCAAGGGTGGGTTGTGTCCCCAGCACTTTACTGTCATTTACTTTATTTCTGCCATTAATGTTTCATAACATGATATGAATTCAGGAGAAAGCCTGTCTTCCTGTAAAAAGCAAAGGTGTTTTTTTTAAGATTCAAAGGCAAATCACTGAAAGAGAGGCACTATGAATTGGAGCAAAAACAACTGAAAAAAGTGGGGTTTCATAAAAATCTAAACAGATTCTATACTTAATATCCTTTCTCCATTCTAAGGAAATAAAAATAAAATTACCAGGAAAGAAGAGTAGTTTTTTGTTGTTGTTATTCTGCTTGCATTCCTAGGTACTATATTCAAACTAGGTCCTGTTGCCTGTCTTTGTAAATAAAAGTTTTAGGGAAATGATAGCGACATTTACATGTTGTCTGTAGCTGCTTTTGTGCTTCAAGGGCACAGTTGCACACTTGCAGTAGAGATTGTATTACAGGTCCACAGAGTCTAAAATATTTATTATCTGGCCCTTGACAGAGAGAGTTTGCTGACCCCTGGTTTAGGTCACCGTGGGCATGGATTATGTAAGACAATATGGAATTTCACTCAAAGAAAAGGTCTCTTACTATTTTGTTACATTAACATTGGTGTGTAATTTTTCTTCATTTTAATCAGTCCCGTTACTGTTCTTAATTATGATAGCTAAGAGAGCTTCTACAGTATTTTAAGAGTATACAAACATCTCAATAATACAATATCTCATTGCCATTTTCAAGCAAGATTAAATAGTGGGTGAGGTGAACCCAAAAGATATGGAACTGTGAATAATAAATAGAACAAAATTTGAATGTGCATGTTCAGCTATCTAGGCAGGTACCCTTAAAGTTATTTTCAGAATCTTATTCACCGTGTAGCCTATTAACATTAAGCAGTGAATAACTATAAGTAATGTGGAGATTATTTAAGCAATTGCTACTATGTTAAAGAAGATTGCATCAATTTATTTTTTATTTGTGTGGTCTTTGAAACAAAATAAGAGACACTAATCAAACATTTGTTTAGGATATTTCTAGTAAGCCTTAAGGGATCTAAAAATCAGAGCATAACAACAGCTGTAATTTAAGTAATTGAAAAAATTTGTTAGTGAAGCATTTTATATTCTATTTCATACTAAATTCTACTTCCCTGTACTCCAGAAACCTTTCTATACTGAATTTTCAACTTAAACTTTTAAGTTAGAAGTGAAATCTGAATTTTTGGAGGGCAGCATTTAGACTTGGGGGAGAAAAGTCTAGAAATCAAAAGATCCAATATAGTTAAACTGTTGGTACTATATAGCATTCTCTAAAGAAGCAAAGGCACATTAAAAAGCTTAATTAGAATTGTGTAGAACAAGCAGAATATAGAGATAGGTGAAGGTAGGACACAAAACTGGCACTGTATCACAACAGACCTCGGCAGAGTCACAGTAGGAGATATGGCTGAAACACTAATCCTAGACCAGGGAGTGAACATTTTAAGAGAGGTGATAATTTTGTGGCAGAACAAATTCTCAGGGACTGTTCTATCTATCCTGGAATTAGAAACATATCTTTTATTATTGGCGAGTCTGCAGACATCATTTAACATGAAATTTAAGATTCTTCTTTTTCTTAAAACTAGGAATCCATGAACTGCTGATGCTTCATATTTATTCAGGTTGCTAAGGTATCTCAAGATATAACGATTAATCTTTATATATTGGGCTTCTTCCATAGATGAATTTATAATGGATTAAATTTTAAGGTAAATCAAGAAAGAGAGGAAAGGGAGCTTTCATTGTTTAATCTTCTTTCTTATAGTTTGTTCATTAAATCAAAATAAAGTAAACAGGTAACCAGGTCAACCATTCTTTATTTTTATTCATTTACCTCCTCAAATGGCCCCCATGCTTAATCCTTTGGAGACTAGTCTATAATTAGAAATATTCCATCAGGTAATGCATTTTAGATAAATACTGGTGTAGTTCCATTGGATTTTTTCTCATAATAAACACTATTTCATTTGGAGAATGATTAGTATAATATGTTTGAAACCATGAGAGACATTTTCTTTACAAGTTTCATTTATGTATTTTCTTTTTGAGGAGTCCTAAATTCTTGGTAATTTTTTTATAGGAAACTTTGACCCAAAAGCCATGAATAATTTTTACGACCACATAGAACCTGGCCCAATTGTACCACCGAAACCATCTAAAAAAGGTGAGTAGAGACATGCCACAAACATAGAATTAAGTAACAAAATTCTCTGGCACCTCACATAAGTATTTGAAGAGGTGTCCATTTGAGATGCTCATTAGCTTAAACAACATAAACAAAGTTACCATATTAATGTTATTGTGGTGACAAGGAAATGTCTCCAAAACAACTTTTAGAAAACAAGTTGAAACAGTATATTATATAGCATGAGTTTACTCAGTACTGTTAAAATTGTTTTTTATAAAGCAATGTGAGTCTTAAAGGGTCAGATATTAGAATTAGTTCTCTGGTAGATTATTTTTCAGGCAACGAAAGAGTCTTTGTGTACTCAAAGTTAGATAGGGACTTAGGTGTTTTCTCATGAAAGACAAACATGAATCTCTCGTAACAGATTAGGAAGAATTATTTTCACATGCTTGTTACATAGAAATGATTTAAAGACATCAAATCTGTTCTCCCTGTTTCTATGGACCAAATTTTAATTGGCATTAATTAATTTCAATTAAACTGAAAATGTTGAGTCACTGAATATTAATTAACACTTTCTGCCTCACTCTTATTGACAGCCCATGTTTTATAATTCTCAAGTGTCAACTAAAGTATGCGTTCCATGTTTTAGTCCTTTAAATGCTTTAAGCAACTCAAGATAGTTTAATGATGAATACATACTATACAGTGGAGAATGCATTTCTTAAAAAGTTACTCAACGGTGCAGCATTAAAATCTCACCAGACTTATTCTTAAGTAGAGAATGTATAAATTCTATCTAAGTAGCATAACCTGACCAACTTATATAAATTTGGGTTGAATAGTTTTCCATATGTACTCAGTAGAGTGTTTTTATATTTCATTTATGTGTTGTAACAGGATCTGCTTTTTATTATTTAACACTATTCATTGATATATCATCAAATCCACATTTGAGATAGCCAGTGACTTTTAAAAACGGTACAAAGAAACATCTTAGTGGATGTAGCAAATTTGGCACTGTACAGATATTATTATATGTAGCTTCACCTAAAAATCACTGGGTTGCACAGAAATAAATGTCACTTTATATTTTGGGTTTATAAAATATGAGTCCTTTTTAAAAGTGATTTTTGCCTTAGTGTCTACTAAAGAAGTATCACTTACTAGAAATCCAGCAGGTGAACCTCATTTAATTGACTCAAAGGCTGTCATGGAAGAATTGCTCTATCTGAGGAAGTACATCAACAGGTGCTACCCTAGGAACAGAGAACAACATTGATGAGAAATGGTGGACAGTATTTCCTCCATGTGGCACCTCATTAGCATAAAACTCTGAGGTGTGGTCTCAGGGGCACATATAAAGACACTGGTATTATTTTCAAAGTTTTAGAAAGGAGTTGAGAACAGTGTCAGCTCTCTCTGGGCAAAGCCAGATTCTTTACAATAATGACATTTATGGTTTTATGATAATTTATAAAAGTTTTGAATGTTCATATAAGATCATAAAGTCTAAAGTTAGTGATCTATGCTAAAACTAAATAAAAGAAAGCAAACATGAGATAAAAAAGAATACAAATTACCACAACTAGATACCTGTTCTTCAATGTTTATATGTAAACATAATAATTACAACCTGCATATACCTTTTGAAATTAACTGATTCTAAAATAAAATTGCAAAATCACAAACCAGCTTTAGGACTTATTATAAAGCTATAGTAATCACACTGTGATACTTTCAGAGGAATAAAGAAATGGAATGTTGGCGGGGGGGGAATGGAGTCCAGATGTAGATCCCCACTCATGCAATGAGTCAATAGAGAAAGAAAAGTCTTCAACCAGTAGGGCTGAAGAACTAGATATCCATCTGGGGGAAAAACAAATTTTTATCTGCCTTATATATAAAAATTTGAGTTAGGTTATATACCTAAGTAAATATCCATGAATCTTCCAGAAAAACATAGAATACATTTGCAATTTAGGTGTATGTTAAATTTTTAAGACAGGACATGGGAAGCAATAAATTCAAAATTTCTGCTCAAGAGACTATTAAGAAAATGAAAAGGTAAGCCATAGACTAGGAGAAAATATTCATAACATAGATGTCTGATAAAAACACTGGTTTCCAGTATATAAAAAAAACACTCACACACTTCAAAAAGGGATATACATATCATGAAAGACCATTCAGAGGAAAATTTCTTGAGATAATGGTATGGCTACTAGGAGCCCAGGTAGTTGTGGTTTTCTAGCGGCAGTTCTGCTATCTTTGGGATTAACACCTTGTATTTGAGTTTTGAAGGTCTTGTTGGCTATCCTGTTTGGCTAGAATTATACAGGGCTTACATTAATATACTATGATGTATCTTATTAATAAGAAGCTTTAGCTTTCAGTACTTTTATACTAAAAAGTTTCTTTTCCATCACTCATTTAATTCAAATAAAATTTGGTAAAGCCATTATTGCAAGGTCTCTCTGAGTTAGTTGTATTGGGTCCAGCTACTGCCAGTTTCTTAAAACACATATTGAATATTTAGTACCTCAATAGATGTTTGATCCTATAGAGTGAAGACATGACACCTTATCCCAAGCAGTTTGTTCTGTACATGTATGCAATTTTAATAAAAGGTGAATTTAGAAAGCCATCTAAAACATAAATTCTATTGAAATAGTAAATTTCTATTTTCAAAATTTAGTTGAACTCTAATTTCATAATTGGATAAAATGTAAAATGGTACTGTTAATGAGTAGATTCTAAACCTCCACCTTCTTCTGTTAAAAGTTTTAAACAATGTAACCTATTTAAATTGTGTAATTTGGGGAAAAGCCATTTCATCACAGATCTATAAAAAAATACTCAGTTTTATGAAGTGAAATTTATTTTGTTAAGTACTTGCATATTCTTGTTTTGTTTTTTAAACTAATTTGGCATTTTCTACAAGTAAACTAACAACATCAAAACAAACCAGTAAAATGCTAATAACTGGTAAACTGGTTTGTTTATATGTCTTGCAGTACAGATACATACTAGAAATCTAAAAATCTAGGCCTGTGTAAGTGTAATAACTAGAGAATGACAGAAAAAACAGAAGGAAAGAGAAAACGTTGGATGGACTTTGCAGTTAAGCAATGTTATGTGTGCACGCTCATTCACACTCCTCAGGTAACTTGGCAAATCTCCCAGCTCCCTCTTTGGAAACTCACATGGTGACAAGAGCTGACCTTGGTGTCCTACCACCTGAAGACTGGACCTGGTCTTCTTGGTCACCTGACCCCACTCAGATCTAATGTGTGCACCACCGACACTGAGACATTAGGTTCAAATACTTGTATCTGTGGATTTATAAGGTTTTTAAGAGTCAATGAGATGAAGCTGTGTGGCGTCACAAAAGTACAAATCAAAGAAATAGAACTTTACCTTATTCTTTGGAGCATAGATGTCTACTTTGCTCTCGTTTACTCTGATAATGGAGTATTGAGGTGCCTAAGCTGCCATGCTTCCAATTATAGAGTGGTAATTTCTAAAAGTGGTTTGTGCTTTGGGATTTCAAATGAGTTTAGAACTGATCAGCAAGTACGAGATCTTTCTTTTGCTTGTAAGGGCAAATAGTGTGGAGTCTACCATTGTTCACTTAATATAAAATGTTGCTTGATAATAACCTATAAATTCATAGAAATAGCACATTACCATGATATTGAGATGCCTACAATTCTTGTCCATGTTGCAAAGTGTCTGCCAGGCTTTGGCACACATAGATAATTGGAGTTTTGTTGTGGTTTTTTTTGCGGTACTGGGGATTGAACTCATGACCTCGCACTTGCCAGGCAGGTGCTTTTGCCACTGAGCTAAATCCCCAGCCCGAAAATTGGAGTTTATGAAATTATTTGGGAGCACTTGTTTGTCAGAAATAGTATTATTTTGAATTGGTTCTGACTTTCCAAGTACTATTATTTTTTTTAACGATCAAATTTGAAGTTGCATTTTATCACTTCTGTTTGTAGTGGTTATTGTTTTTTTACTCCACAATTTCCTTTTAGCTGGTGCTTAATCAGACTATCACTGAAGTATAAATTTCCCAAATTTTCACATTGACATTATGCTATCACTGAGTCCGTACCTTGTTCCACTAAAAAGTGGGAATCTGGGGAAAAAACAGGGCATTTGTTCCAAGTAACTGAAGAGGATGAAAAAAGTTGAAAGAACCCCTGCTTTGTGTAGGTTGTAAACACAGCACTAAATGTAGCACTTGCCCTCACAGGGGGCCTAAAGTAATACGAAGTAATGAGAAGATGTAAGTGCACTCTACTGTGTAGCTTACACAAGCTGTCCTTGTGAACCTGTACCCTTTTACTGAAGAATGACTTGATCCCTTACTGGCTTTGCTTCTTCTTATGCAGACTCCTCAGACCCCTGCACAATTGAGAGAAAAGCTCGAAGAATTAGCGTGACCTCCAAAGTACAGGCAGATGTCCATGACACCCAGGCAGCAGCTGCAGATGGTTTGTACCTGTGTGTCCAGAGATCGTGCAGAATGTCCAAAACTCCATGTTAAGCTATTGTAGAGTTATCAGACCTTGATTTTTTACATTCAGAAATTATACTACCCAATGGAAATGTAATGTAAGCCATATATATAATTCAGAATATTCTATAACCACACCAAAAAGATAGATGAAATTAATTGTACTGTATAGTGAGATACTTAGTAATCCTTATACTAAGTTTTCAAAATTTGTTGCATATTTTATACATGTATAGTACATCTCAGTTTGGACTGACTGCATTTATTTCAAATGCTCAGCAGCTACCAAAATTGATAGATCAGCTCTAAGGAAACAGTATATTAAAAGGCAAACCAAATAATACTTTTAAAATAACTTAGAAGCTCTGAATTTTATAAACTTCTCACTGACGTTTTATACTGCTTCTTCAACTTTATCCTGACATTCAGTTTCATTGTAGTTTCCAAAATATGTTTGAGTTTGTGCAAGTATTCTGCTGATTTTAAATTTTCATTAGTACATATTTGTAGTACCATGATAATTACTTTTGTCATGGTGAGTTGGTACATGCTCATAACACATCTTAATTCTTTTTTATTCCATGCCCCTTCCAACACTTGGATGCCTTCCCATTTGTTAAAGTGCTATTTCCAGTTTTTCCCTGTATTTTTTCCCATCCCCTTTCCCTTCTTCCCATCTTATGTTCCCCTCCCCATTTGAAACAGGTCTCCCTGCTTCTTATTATTTCTTATTTTGTTCATATTTTGACTTTAGCATGCAAGAGAAACCATGCCATATTTAAGCTTGTATGATTTATTTCACTTAATGTTATGGTCTCAAAATGCATCCATTTACCTACAAATGTCTCAAGTTTTATCTTTCTTTGTGGCAGAGTAGTACTTCATTGTGTGTAAATATATATTCGTTATCCATTCTTAAAGAATATAGTAAAACTATTTCAAAAGATCCTATCCTAAGAACAAAACATAAGCAAGACATATTTTACATAGTTTAAAAAAACTCTTCCTCTTTTAGCATATTTACCATTGGAGGTGGATAATGAAATTTTTCATTTATCTTTACACTACTATAGAAAAATGTTAATTTTTAAAATACCAAGTTTCATACTTATGAGCAAATTGTCTCCCGTACTATACAGAGTGTTGATTAAGTTGTTTATTTGTGATATTAATGAGGCTTTTTCATTTTCATGGAAAATTTAGTCTGTAAATCCATTTGAAAATAATATGAATTATTGTTAGTTTCTTTTTAAATTTTTAAATGTGACATAAAAAAGAAAAGGTTGCATACCTATTAATCGGATGTGAACACATGTCTTAAAATAATGCTTCTCTATGATGAATGAGGAGTGTCTTTTGTAGGACCAAAAATAATTCTAATCTTAGATGTCTTTTGAAAAAAGTTTTGGTAAATTATGTCAGAATGACTTACTATTCCAAATTAAATTGTCATAATATTAAACAGGAGTCCCAAGATACCCTGAGTTAGTCATGTCTAGAAAAAAATGGTACCTTAGAACACATTTTCATTGTAAACATACACATCACCATAACCTAAAGTTGAACGCTAGCTACATTTGGAATTAACATAGAAAGGCAGTAACAGCTAAGCATAATTAATATGGTTTTTTCCTCAGTAGTAGGTATTACCTCATGAAATAAAAAGTTTTTTGTATGTGTCTTTTAAATTCCAGAAACCAATGTAAGGTTGCTGGCCAACTATAGACATTTTTTAAAACTATCCTTTCCTATCTTAAAAAAGATATATTTGAATTTTGAGAGCCTGTTTATTAAAAACCAACAGTAATAATATGTGATGTTTAAAAGCTGTTAGGTTTTTGGGCAAATTATTCTTTTAAAAGACAAAAGCTGCTATACAAGAGAGGACCTTTTCTGGGAATGACATAGTAAATATTTTTCCCATAACAGAAGACTTCAACAATGTCTTTTTTCTTCTTCCATACAAGACAAAAAAGGACAGTGTACTAAATCTACATGTTTTGGAGTTATAAGGCAAAAGACATAGATGGGTGATCATAGCAGCTGACAGCAGCCATCAGAACAAGCCCACCTCCTGTTTATGGTCATAGGAATACACTAAAGAACCCAATAATTAACTGTCATAGCATACAACTGAGATCACCTTTCTGCTTATCCAGAGGTAGGGGTAAAGTTCAGGGTCTAAACCTCAGTTCTCGTTACCTGTTAGGGAATGTTTATACCAGCCATTTGTCACGAAAAACAAATTGACAAAGCAAAAGTCAGCTAGTTAATTTTCAGTGGAAGATATGCTTGGCCCCAAACAGTATCTGACAAAGCTTCCCCAGATCTGTTTATCTATTTAGAAAGATTGCTTACCTTAGATGTTAATCTTATTTCCAATTCCTAGTGAGGGTTTCCAGCCTTCTATAGGTGGATACACTCAACCTCCTGACCCTGCCCAGGTTCCAGGGTGAATTCCATCTGAAGATCTTTAGACCCCACTCTCAACAGGGACTGTTTCTAAAAGGCAGGATTTACAAATTAACTCTAGGAGGAGAGCATTTTTGTACACTATGTCAGAGAAAATGAGGACTTGAAAGGAACACAAGTTTTAGGGTGTGTTTGTGGTTTTTTTTTAAATCCTGGAAATCAACATAAGGTTGCTAACCAGCTATAGACCTTTTTCTAAAACTAATACATGAGGAACATTTTATGCCTATAAAGTAGAAAGGAATTAGAGTGAAAGACAATGTTTTGTAATTGAATGAATTTCAGCTTTCTGAAATCTGTATAGGGTATGGTAAAACTTTGTAATGAACCGTCCCTCCCATTTGTAAAATACTAGTATAAAACATGCATATTGTTAGAGTTTAAGGTCTCAGGTTAAAAAAACTGGGTAGAATTGACATGCTATAAAACTTTCTTTCATTTGGCTGGAATAAAACTTATCTACCATCTGTTGGGGATGAACTAGAAAGGCAGTCTATTCTGGATTTCTAGCCATCTTCTTACAGCAAAAAATAAGTTAAAAAGAAAACTCTCGGGAACAAACCTTTTATTCAGTTATACTTTTCCAACAGGTATGTTTACTGATTGGCTTACACACTAGATAAGGCAGGAAATTACCTCATTTGCCTTTTTGGGTAGTTTTCTCAATTTGGATTATACTTGGAAAATTTTTCATCCATTTCCCCCCTCTTTGTGCTTATAATTCTCATTCCCCTCAGAGCATCTATCCGGCTCCAAACCAAGCCCTCGGACACAATCCCGGGATGAAGACTATGAAGGGGCTCCGTGGAATTGTGACAGTTGCACCTTTCTCAATCACCCAGCACTGAATCGCTGTGAACAGTGTGAGATGCCACGGTACACTTGAATTCAGAAGAGCTGGCACCGGGATGGAAGTGAAACTTGGAGCACCCAACAGAAGAAAAGGAAACCTTGGGAATGTCTTCATCTGCCCAGCCTTTTCATTTCTGATTCCATGGGGGGAGGAGGAGGAACAGGACCGTGGCCACTGTGCTCACAAAAGGAAAAGTGGGGAGGTCTTTCTTTTTTCCTTTAACTCATTGCAGAGTAAGAGGTAGAAAGGGATACTTGAAACCAGGAAAGGACTCGCTCCTGAAAGAATGTACACAGAGAAGTTAAGAGATCTTCTGTGGAATCCCAATCATTAAAGTTACTGCTGAGTGGCCCTTATTTTTAAAAGTTGAACTTTGTATCATGGTATGAAATGTTACAGTTTATGTGGGCAAACTGTGAATTCCAGAGCAGACTTAACTGATGGCATCTCTCTGGGAAACCAGGGCTCCCTGTGCTTCTTTCTGCCACTTCCTGAGAAGGATGGGAAAAAGCACCCAAAATACATTTTTTGGCAAAATAATAAGGGTATTTGTAATTGCTGCTTTTTTTCAGGTGTAGTTTCAAAACATACATACAAATATTTTAAAATGTGATTTGTAGCAGTCAGGAATGAGGCAGACCATGCCCTTTGTTGGAAGGTACAATCAGAGGCAGTGAGATCCCTTTGGTTTGTACAGTAATTCATCAACCTGTATAAACACTGGTAACTAAGACCTAATTATGCCACATAAGAAACACATTTTTAAGTTACTATATGTTTTTTATTAGGCCTTTACTTTTAAAGTAACCCTTACAAAGTATGATTTTATAAATGATATTCTTATAAAACTGCACTTCGCTCATAGCATGGTGAATGTATGCCAAATGTGAGTCCCTTCCAGAATTCATTTGGAAATCTTCAGCTCACCTGTGGTTCTTAAGAAATATTTGTAGTCCTTCAGGCCTTCCTCTCCCCCTTTTAATTTTGTGATGCATTCATGACGTTTACAGCACAGATAATGCTTTGTGCCATAATCCTAATTTAGCTAAAAAATATTAACTGTTCAAAAAAGATTTATTTGCATATGTTTATAAAAACATGAGGGAAAAAGTAGTTGGTCAATATCAAAGTTTTGCACTGCATTATTTGGGGAGCAAGAGAAGGCTAGTCAATAGAGATTATTGGGCTGGAGCTGTACCTCCATAGTAGAGTGCTTGCCTGGCATGCACAAAGCTAGGTTTGATCTTCAGCTCCCCTCTCTTGTACACAAGAAAGATGAGTACCGAAGTTTGAGACATTTTAAATTTAATGTAACTTCTCAGAAGTCATACTGAGGAGCAAAAAAAAAATCACACTGAATTTGTTTGGACAATTCAGGTAATATTTAAGCACTATGAAACAGAATTAGTATGACTCACTAGGGTACATCACTGAAAAATTAGTAACATTCAAATAAGTATAGTTTAGAATTGAATTTTGGGGAAAAACCCACCCCATTTTGGTGAAAATGAGTAATAAAGGTGGTAGATTTTCCCATCCCAAAGGTTTTACCTGAGGTTATAACCTTAGGAATACCAGGTGCCCCCCTGTATGCACACACACAGACACACACACACACTCTCTGTGCTGTCATTGTAATGTAATTTAATGGTAAAATCTGAGAGACCTGGAAAAACAAGCTGCACTTAATAGCATAATGAAACCAAAGGCATAACGCATCATAGTTTTCCATCAGAATCATAACTTCACACATTGCCTACAGCTTTGAAAACATTTTTTTCATATATGGAATAACTCCCCAAAATATATTTACTTGTTTCCCAAAGTAAGCATGGTTATGTAATTACGCTGATAAAACATCTTTTGATACAATAACTGTGAAAATAATGGTGAGAAAGCAAATGGGCTTAAAAGCACGAACAGTGATCTTTAAATGATTTTGTAACACTGGTTTCTGTCAGTCTCTAATAACAGTCTTTTAGTCCTACTGTTTTGTAAGATGCCTTTGCCTTTGTGTGGTTTCGTATCTCGTTAGTGATGGTCAGCACCACTTGATGTTAAGAAACAGTTTAGGGAAAAAATATATACATACCTATATATACTGCTTGGTGTTTTAGCTAAAAAGGTTTACCAGTATTCATAGTGATATGCTAAAGTGGTGGCAGTTAACTTGGCAGTTGTCAGTTGAAAATGAAAGTAGCATGTCTGAAAACAGTCTGATACAGTAATTTATTAAAACCATGTAGATGACTTTAAAACTTGCATGAAAATACACCAAGGTTAATAAACTGTTATCATACAGTAGATGCATGGTTTCAGTCCTTTGATGCTATAGCCAGTCAGTAATTGCTTTTACCTGCCAGGAAAAATGAGGAAACAGACTGCTAGGGTGTGGAGGGTGGAGTATGAAACATCAAAGACAGATTTGAAGGAAGTTTTGTACACATTAATTTTCAATTGTGCACAAATTTCAAATTCCACAGTAGACTCTATTCAGTTTTGAAAAGTGAGCAAAAAATAATTTGACACTGATAAATTTGATACATTTAACTGTGTCCCATATAGACTGCTTCTTGCCTATGACCAGTTTTAGTAAGAATTCACCCAACTTTCAAGGTGCCCTTTTAAAAAGATCTCCTAGTTATTTTGGTGTGCATAAACGATTGGCGTATGTGTGAGGCTATAATGGGGTGACGCCTGGCTGCTGGGGTGCCTGTGTTTTTAGTTAGCTGGTGCACTCCTTGATTGTTTTAAGAGGCTTGCTTTTCTTAAAATACATCTGGTTTGATATACCTGGTAACCTACAGACCTGACTATACGTTTTACATTACATTATTTCACTGTTTGTTGTAAACTGGGTTTTTAGAAAGCATGTTTGCCATTTTGTGTATGTACATTGCCACTTAAATTCGGAGTTCTTAAAAAGTTTAAAGTGGTAACAGAGGAGCCAGAAGTTTTCTAAGCATTGTAAAATGTATTAATATTGATCTAGTTTGGGAGAGAGTCGAGGCAGGGGTTTTAAAGAAACAAATGCATTGTAAAAATGTAGTTTTAGAACAGATTAATGATGGTGGGGAAAGTGTTGCTAATTTGGTTATTTCCCTGGAAGAAATGGGAAGTGTGATAAGCAGTTTAATTTTTAAGGAGCTGGTCTCGATTTTAGTACTTTTTAATTCTAAAAGAAATCAATGTTTTCTTAAATTTTGTCATTGCTTTGTCACAATTATTTAGGGTTCATATCCTTTCTGTGGCAACTCAATTTTATATAGTCTTTTAAAAGGTAATTGTAATGTCTTTCTGACAGTATAAACAAAAAGCAAGAATATAATGCATAGAAGAATTGTCCTTTAAAAATATCCATGATATATCCTGGAGTGTGAAGACGTCCCTTTATTGTTAAAAATTGAATTATTTTAATATTGTACCATTGTTAGACCTTAAATAAGTCTATGTTACAGTGTGTGTCTGTATATCTGTAGAGAAAGGAAAACAATTGAAATGTTACTTTAAAAAATCAGAATTGGGCACTGTCTGTGTTGCACCACTACTGTATCTTTTTGAAAGAATTAACAATATTTTCCTATTGTGAAAGTTAATTCTGATGATGTTTTCACATTCACCAGACATTTTTTCTGTATTATTTGCATCCCCAAATATTTAATACAAGTAGATTTTGCATGGCTTGGGCATTCAGAGATTAATAGAATGACAACTCATTTTTAATTTCTAAAGCCATGAAAGGTTGCTTTGAGACTGAACAATTCTGAATTCTTATTTATAATGACAACCAGTGTCCATGTTTCTCTCCCTACTGTAAAAGAATTGATCAGTTTCTTCATTAAAGCAGTAAGCACTTATTAAATCATGTAAATATCATGTGTCTTTTAGATTTCTGTGTATGCTGTGAATGAAATTATTTTGAGATGAAATTGTACAAAGGCATTTTGAAAGGCTATGCATGCATCGTACCTCCAAACAATACATATTCAGAAAGTCAAAAATTCCTGCAAAATAAATTAATAAACTAAAAGCAAACACTACATTTTGTATCTTTTCTGTGTAGTTAGAAATCATTTACAGTAGCAAATTAGTTCTAGTCCCAAATAAATTTTTGAATTCACAAACCTAAGTATCACATTTTGCTTTATTAGAACATGTAGTAATGTTAGCTTCTTTAAAATTGTGCCTTACTCTGGCTTAAAAATTTGATAAAAACGTAAGTTCTATATGAAAATTAAAATCCATGTTTTTCATTCCACTTAATACTTACAAGTGAATGGTTTATTTTTAAAAAATCTTTGTAATTTGTTAGCTTTTCAAAGGCAAAGGCCTTGAGGCCCTGACATTCATCTTGCCTAGGATCTACAGAAACCTTGCCAACTTTTACACATAAAACACCATAGATAGAATATACTAAGTAACCTTTTCTATGATTAAATACATTTAAACCATTTCTACTCATTTTAACATAGAAAACATTGCAAACATAACAGAAATACAGAAAAGTTATTTATCTTATCTATGTAAGCATTGTTACTAGTACTTCATCTATGTTAGCACCACTCTCTGGATTATTTTGAAATAAATCCCAGACATAATTCTTTTTTTTTTTTACATTTTTAAAATTTTATTTAAAGAGAAGAGAAAAAAACAGAAAAAAGGGTAGCAAGAATACAGAATTCTAAAAGAAAGAAAGAAAGAAAAAGAATGAGAAACAGGCCCACTAAGAAATCAGTAATTTATAAATTATGTACTGTCATCCTGGATATAGTTGTTCAAGTTACAAAGTTAAAGGGTACATAGTAAATATTTAAACAGTCAGACTACATACAGTTCTGCTCAAAGATCCAACAAAGATTCAGCAATATGGTCATCTATTTTACACACTCAAACATAAATGCAGTTATATTCATTACAGCACTTTCTTTTCCTCTCTTTTTTACAATAGCAATTACACATTTTGGTTTTATTACTCTTGTAGTTCTTATTTACTTTTTACACTAGAGACACAATATGATATTTATAAATATGATTTATTTACAGGGACATCTTTCTGTATTAGAGGGAAAAACAAAACAAAATTAATTATGAGAAAAACAAACAAAAGAGACAAATAAATGATAATAACAAAGTGCCCAAAACAATGACAATATAGGTTTTCAAAACAAGGTAGTAGGAACATAACCAACATTGTTATTTTGCATAGTTAGGTTTAAAAGAGTTACTTAGATTGCCGGACATAAACATACAAATTGATCAAACCCTATGAGTGTTAACTGTTTTGTTCCAAAAACTAATATAATTTGTAGCACAATCATGTTAGCCATCTTAAGTGTGTATACAAATTTATGTATTTTTTCTTTTCTGCTTTACCCTGAGTTATTTTTCCCCTTTGAGCAGTTCCTTAGCTTTTCACAATATTTATTGATGATTTTGTATCTTACTCTTTCAGTTTCATACACTAGGGATACAATACCATATTTACACATGTGAGCTTGATTTATTTCACTTATGAGTATGGTCTCAAGTCACGTCCATTTAACTATAAAAGCCTCAATGTGATCCTGCTTTATAGCTTAGTAGTACTTCATTGTATAACAATACTACATCTTTTCAATCCAATCCTCAGTCAGTGGACATTTAGGTTGCTTCCAAGATTTGGATCTTAAAAATTCTGCTGCTTTAAACATGGGTGCACATATATCACTGTGGTATAATGTTTTCAGTTCTGGGAATATGCCCAGAAGTAAAATAGCTGGGTCAAATGGGACTTCCAATCCCAGGTTTTGAGGAATCTGCAGACTGCTTTCCACAGTGGCTGCAACAGTCTATCCTTGCACCAACAGTGCAGAAGAGTTCCTTTTGCTCCACAGCCTCTCCAGCACTTGTTATTGGTGGTTTTCTTGATTCTGGCCATTCTTTCTGGGGTGAGATGAAATCTCATTGTGGTTTTAACTTCCATTTCTCTAATAACCAATGATGATGAACATTTTTTCATGTATTTATTTTCCATTTGTATTTTTTCAGCTGAGAATTGTGTATTGATCTCAGATGCCCATTTTTGAATTGGGTCTTTGATTTTGGGGTCTGATTTTATTTTAATTTTTTATATGTTCTAGATAGAAGTCCTTTGTCTGAGGGAGAGCTGGCTAAGGTTTTTTTCCCCAACTTGTGGATTTTCTTTTCACTCTTTTGGAGATTTCTTTTGACATGCAAAATCTTTTTAATAAGACAAGATCCCATTTGTTGATTCTGGGAAGAATTTCCCATGTTCTTTGATTTTTGTTCATGATTTCTCTGCCTACCTCTGTGTCTTCAAGATTTCTACATACTTTGTCTTCCAGCATATTTAGTGTTTTGTTCCAATATTTAGATCTTTGATCCATTTTGACTTTAGGACATGGTGATAGGCATGGGTCTAGTTTTCAGCACATGTAAAGCCAGTTTTTCCAGCACCATTTATTAAAGAGACTATCTTTCTTCCAGTGAACATGTTTGGCTCCTTTATCAAAGATACGGTGGCTGAGTGTGTTTGTAATTGTAGTTGTGTGTTCTAATCTATTCTATTGATTTTCAAGTGGTTTTTATTCCAGTACAATGCTGATTTTATCATAGTAGCTTTGTAGCATAACTTCAGGTTAGGGATTGTGATGCCTCCTGTCTTGCCTTTGTTCTGAGAATTGGCTTTGCTTTTATTCTAGGTCTTTCCTTGTTCCTGATGAATTTTAGGAGTTATTTCTCTAGATCTGTGAGGTATGCTAGTGGTATTTTTATTGGAATTGCATTAAATCTGTATAACAATTTTGGGAGAATGGCCATTTTCACAATATTTGTTCTTCTATCCATAAACAAGAAATGTCTTTCCTTGATCTTCTTCTTGAATGTCTTTCCAAGATCTTGTATTTCTTTTTTCAGAGTATTGTAATTTTCACTGAATAGATATTTTACTTCCTTTGTTAGATTGATTCCTAAGTATTTCATTTTTTTGGATGCTGTCATGAAGGGTATGTTTTCACACTTACTTTCAATGAGTTTGTGTAGAGGAACGCTATTGATTTTTGAGTGTTGACTTTGTATTCACCTACATTACTGAATTTGGTTATTATATCTAGAAGTCTTTCAATGGAGTTTTGTGGGTCTTCTATGTAGAGTATCATGTCATCTGTAAATACTGATAATTTTATTTCTTCTTTTCTTATCCTTTTTCCTTTTATTTCTGTCTCTTGTCTAATTACTCTGGCTAATATTTCCAGAACTAGATTGAATAAGTGTGGTGATAATGCATATCCTTGTCTTGTTCATGATTTTAAAGGCTTTCAGTTTTTGACCATTTAACATAATGTCTGTTGGTTTGTCATAGATGACTTTTATTAGATTGAGGTAAAGACCATCCATTATGATTTTCTGTAGGGTTCTTATCATGAATGAGTATTGGACTTTATCAAAAGCATTTTCTACATCTATAGAAATGATCATGTGATTCTTATGTTTGGCTCTATTTACATGGTGTATTACATTTATTGATTTGCCTATGTTGAATCATTCCTTCTTTCCTGGGATGAATCCCACTTGGTCATGGTGCATAATCTTCTTGATGATTTGCTGCATTCCGTTTGCTTGTATTTTGCTGAGGATTTTTGCACCTATGTTCATTAGGGAGATTGTTGTGTAGTTCTCTTTTTTGGTTGGGTCTTTCTCTGGTTTGGGTATTAGAGTTACACTTGCTTTCAGGTATGAGTTAGGGAGCATTGTTTCCCCTTAAATTTCACTGAAGAGTTTCAAGAGAGTTGGAATTAAGTCTTCCTTGAATTTCTTGTAGAATTCCTCAGTGAATCCATCTAGTTGTGGACTTTTCTTTGCTGGTAAGGATTTAATTACATCTTCAATTTCATTAATTTAAAATGGGTTATTCAGTAGTTTTACATCTTCTTGATCCAGCTTTGGTAATTTGTATGTTTCTAGGAAACTCTCCATTTCTTCTGTGTTATCAAACCTATGAGAGTAGAGGATGTAGAAGTAGGTATTGATGATCTTCTGTATTTCAACATGATCTGTAATGATTTTGCCCTTTTCTTTCCTTATTGTTTGAATTCGATTTTTTTCTTTCCTTTTTTAGAATTATGTTGGCTAGGGGATTATCAATTTTATTTATTCTTTAAAGAACCACTATTTGATTCATTAATTTTTGTATTATTTTCTTGGGCTCTATTTCATTACTTTGTGCTCTGATCTGTATAATTTCATATCTTCTATCAGATTTGTGTTTGACTTGCTCTTCTTTTCCTAGATGTTTGAGGTGTAGCATCAGGATATTTATTGTGCTTATTTTTCTGATGTGGGAATTCACAGCAATAAATTTCCCTCTGAGGACTGCTTTCATTGCGTCCCACAGGTTCCATAATGCTGTATTTGTATTTTACTTTGCTTGTAGATATTGTTTAATTTCTTCTTTAATTTGCTCTGTGACCCATTCATTGTTCTGGATTGCATTATTTAATTTCTATGTGTTTATGGAGTTTTTGCAGATTCCTTTGTCATTAATTTCTATTCTTATAGCGCTATGATCAGATAATATGCATGGGATAATTTTGATTCTTTTGCATTTACTGAACCATGTTCTATGGTGCAGTATATGGTCTATTCTAGAGACTATCCCATGTGCAGCTGAAAAGAATTTATATTCTGATATTGTTGGATGGAACATTCTGTATATGTCTATCAAGTACATTTGTTCAAAAGTGTGATTCAGTTGTTTTTTCTTTGCTGATTTTCTGTCTAGTTGATCTGTCTCTTTGTGTTAATAGGGTGTTAAGGTCTCCCATTATAATTGTATTATTGCTTATTTGAGTTTTAATTTTTATTAATATTTGTGGGATTTTTGCATTTTTGAAAATTTTATTTAAAGAGAAAAAAAGCAAAAGAAAAGGGTAGCAACAATACATAATTCTAAAAGAAAAAAGACAAAAGAAAAAATATTAAGAAATCACTAGTGGGTAAATTACATATTGTCATCTTGGATGTAATTCTTCAAGTTACAAAATTAATGGATACATTCTAGACATTTAAACAGTCATACTGCAAAAAATTCTGCTCAAAGATCAGACAAAGATTCAGCAATATGCTCATCTATTTTACACACTCAAACATACATGCAGTTATATCCCTTAGAGCTCTTATTTTTCCTCTTTTTGACAATACCAACTATACATTTTGGGTTTTATTACTCTTATAGTTGTTATCACTTTTATCACTAGAGACACAATGTGATATTTATAAATATGATTCTTATTTATTTCACTAATGAGGATAGCCTCAGGTTGTTTCCATTTACCTATGAAGGCCTCAAGATCTTCATTTATTATCGCTGAGTAATATTCCATTGTGTAAAAATACCACATCTTTTTCATCCACTCTGCAGTTGATGGGCATCTTGGTTGTTTCCAAGATTTAGCTATTACAAATTGTGCTGCTATGAACATGGGTGCACATATATCACTGTGATATGAACTTTTCAGTTCTTCGGGGAAAATACCCAGGAAGGGAATAGCTGGATTGAATGGAACTTTCAATCCTAGTCTTCTGAGAATTCTCCATATGGATTTCAATAGTGGTTGCACCAGTCTACATTCCCACCAACAGTGGAGCAGTGTTCCTTTTTCCCCGCAGCCTTGCCAACATTTGTTATCAGTTGATTTCTTGATGGCAGCTATTCTTTCCGGAGTGAGGTGAAATCTCAATGTTGTTTTAATTTGCATTTCTCGAATGACCAGTGATGGTGAACATTTCTTCATGTATTTATTTTCCATTTGTATATCTTTCTCTAAGAAATGTGTGTTCATCTCAGATGCCCATTTTTGGAGAGGGTCTTTGAATTTGAGGAGCTTGATGTTTTTCAATTCTTTATATGTTCTGGACATTAGTCATTTGAGGGATTGCTGCTAAAATTCTTTCCCACTCTATGAGTTTTCTTTTCACTCTGTTGGTGATTTACTTTGAAGTGCAGAAACTTTTCAATAATATGAGATCCCAGTTGTTGATTCTTTGAAGTGTTTCCCGTGCAGTTTGCATTTTGTTCATAAATTCTCAGCCTACCCCTATGTCTCCAAGACTTCTACCTACCTTGTCTTCCAGTAGATTTAGTGTTTCTGTTTTAATATTTAGGTCTTTGATTGATTTAGACTTTAGTTTTGTGCATGGTGATATGCATGGATCTAGTTTTACTGTTCGGCAAGTAGAGAGCCAATTTTTCCAACACCACTTATTAAAGGGGCTGTCCTCCTTAGAGTGGACATATTTAGCCCCTTTGTCAAATATCAGGTGGCTGAGTGTCTTTGTAGTTGTGCTTGCATCTTATATTCTGTTCCATTGATCCTCAGGTCTATTTCTTTGCCAGTACCATGCTGATTTTATCACTGTGGCTTTGTGGTATAGATTCAAGTAAGGAATTGAGATGCCTCCTACCTTGACTTTGTTGCCTAGAATTGCCTTTGCTATTCTATGTTTCTTCT
Organism: Hydrochoerus hydrochaeris; assembly: GCA_004027455.1. Lineage (NCBI taxonomy): Eukaryota > Metazoa > Chordata > Mammalia > Rodentia > Hydrochaeridae > Hydrochoerus > Hydrochoerus hydrochaeris. The sequence goes on along the minus strand of PVLA01003614.1, from coordinate 77,024 downwards.
GCTTCCAAATCAATTTCAGGAGAGTTTTCTCTGGATTTGTGAGGTATGGCAATGTTATTTTGATTGAGATTGCGTTAAATCTGTTTAAGAGTTTGGGGAGTATGGCCATTTTCACAGTGTTGGTTCTTCCTAGCCAAGAGCAAGGAATATCCTTCCATTTCCCAATATCTTATTCAAACTCCTTTTTCAGTGTAGTATAATTTTCAGCATATAAGTCTTTTACATTTTTAGTTAGGTTGATTCCTAAGTATTTCATTTATTTAGATGTTATTGTAAAGGGTGATATTTCCATAATTTCTCTCTTGGTGAGTTTTTTGTTTGTGTACAGGAATGCTATTGATTTTTGAGCATTGACTTTGTATCCAACTGCACTGCTGAACTTGTTTCTTACCTCTAGCAGTCTTTTAATGGAGTTTTTTGGGTCTTCTATATAGAGTATCATGTCATCTGCAAATAGTGATAATTTAACTTCTTCCTTTCCTCTTTATTCCTTTTATTTCTCTCTCTTGTCTGATTGCCCTGGCTAATTTTTCCAGAACTACATTGAAAAGGAGTGGTGATACTGGATATCCTTGTCTTGTTCCTGATTTTAATGTGAAAGCTTTCAGTTTTCGTCCATTTAGTATAATGTTGGCTGTTGGTTTGTCACAGAGTGTCTTTATGAGATTGAGGTAGATATCATGTACCCCGAGTTTCTGAAGGGTTATTATCATGAACATGTGTTGGACTTTATCAAAAGTTTTTCTCCATCTATTGAGATGACCATGTGGTTTTTGTTTTGGGCTCTGTTGATGTGGTGTATTACATTTATTGATTTGTGTATGTTAAACCATCCTTGCATTCCTGGAATGAAACCCACTTGGTCATGTTGTATAATCTTCTTGACGATTTGCTGCATTCTATTTGCCAGTATTTTATTGAGAAACTGCATCAATGTTCATTAGTGAGATGGTTCTATAGTTCTCCTTTTTGGTTGGATCTTTCTCTGGTTTTGGTATCAGTGTAATACTTGCCTCCAGGAATGATTTAGGGAGGATTGCTTTCTTCTCAATTTCATTGAAGAGTTTAAGGAGTATTGACATCAAATTGTCTCTAAATTTCTTGTAGAATTCAGCTGTGAATCCACCCAGACCTGGGCTTTTCTCTGTTAGTAAGTTTTTAATTACATTTTCAACTTCAATAGCTGATATTGGGTTGTTCAAAATTACTATAACTTCTTGGTTGATCTTTGTTAGTTCATATGTTTCTAGAAATCTGTCCATTTCCTCTGTGTTTTCCACTCTATGTGAGTAGACATTTTCCAAGTAGGTATTCATGATCTTTTGAATTTCCATGGGATCTGTAGTAATTTCTCCCTTTTCAGTTCTTATTGCATGAATTTGGGCTTTTTCTTTCTTTCTCTTGATAAGGTTAGCTAAGGGTTTGTCAATTTTCTTTATTCTCTCAAAAAACAGCTTTTTGATTCATTAATTCTTTGTATTGTTTTTTTAGTTTAAATTGCAATGAATTCTCTAATCTTTACAATTTCCTCTCTTCTATCAGTGTTGGGTTTAGCTTGCTCTTCTTTTTCTAGAAGTTTGAGACAGTGCATTAGGTTGTTTATTTGTGCTCATTCTGTTTTCTTGATATGACATTTATTGCTATATATTTCCCTCTTAAGACTGCTTTCATTGCATCCCATTGGTTACAGTTTGTTTCTGTGTTTTCTTTGAATTGTAGGTATTGCTTTATTTCTTCTTTAATTTCATCTGTAGCCTACTGGTTGTTCAAATGTTGTTATTTAATTTCCATGTATTTGTGCAGGTTTTGCAATTTCTTTTGCCATTAATTTGCAATTTGAGTGCACTATGGTCAGATATTATACATGGGATGATTTCAATACCTTTGCATTTTCTTAAGAATGTTTTATGAGATAATATATCATCCATTTTGGAGAATGTCCCATGTGCTGCTGAGAAGAATGTGTATTCTGATGTGGTTGGGTGGAATACTCTGTAAACATCTACTAAGTCCAATTGCTCATGGGTGTGATTTGGTTCTGTTATTTCTTTGCTGACTTTTTGTCTAGTTGATCAATCTCTTTGTGACAATGGGCTGTTAAGATCCTTGTTATAATTGTGTTCTTGTGTATTTTGTTTTTCATGTCCATTAGTATCTGTCTTCCATAGTTGGGTGCTCCTGTATTTGGTACATATATATTTATAATTGTTAGTTCTTCCTCTTGAATTTTTCCACTAATGAGTGTGTAGTGACCTTCTTTATCTCTTTTAATCATTTTAGGTATGAAATACATGTTGTCTGCCATTAGAATAGTTTCCCCTGCTTTTTTCTGGGTTCCTGTTTCATGGAATACTGTTTTCCATCCTTTGAGTTTTAATCTATGAGTTTCCTTTTGGGTCAGATGTGTTTCTTGTACACAGCATATTGTGGGATCATGTTTCTTGATCCATTCTGTCAGTCTATTTCTTTTTACAGGTGAATTGAGGCCATTTGCATTTATGGATATCACTGATATGTACTAGCTCAACTTTGCCATGTTACGTTCCAGTTGTTTGCTTTCTGCTTTTCTCCTTATTTAATTGCTTATCCTACCTGGTGTTTTCTTTCTCTTGTGGTTTTGGGGATTGTGGTCATCTTTATCTCTGAGTAGTATGTCTTCCAATATTCTTTCTAGGGTTGGTTTGGTGGATGTGAATTTCTTCAGTTGTTCTTTGTCATGGAACTATCTTGTTTCTCCATTAAATTTGAATGAAAATTTTGCTGGTTTTAACAGTGTGAGTTGAAAGTTGTTTTCTTTCAGGGGTTGAAATACCTCACTCCAAGCTCTTCCTGACTTGAGGGTTTGTGCTGAAAAGTCTGCTGTGATTCTAATGTGATTTCCTTGGTAGGTGAGTTATGTCTTTTCTCTGACAGTTTTTAATATTCTGTTTTTATGCTGTCTGTCTGAGATCTTAATTATTATGTGTCTGGGTATGGATTTATGTTGGTTGTGACTCTTTGGTGTTCTATATGCCTCACTTATCTGCATATCAGTTTCTTTCCCCATGTTTGGGAAATTTTCTTCTATTACTTCTGTGAATATTTTGGCTACGTCATTTTCCTTGACTTCTGCCTCTACACTTATGCCTATTAATCTTATATTGTTGTTCTTGGCATCATATTGAAGCTGTTGGATTGTCATTTCATGCTGTTTTGTTATTTTTAAAAGTTCTATCCTTTCGTGATCACTAATTGCTATCCTGTCCTCAAGGTTCGAAATCTTATCCTCAGCTTCATTTAAGTAGTTTTGCAAGCTTTGAATAGAATTTGTTTCTTGGATGTCTCTTTCAGTTTGTTTCATGAATTCTGCATGTTTTCTATATTGTTCATTCAAGGTTTCAATCAGTTTCCCATGCTCCTGTACTTTTTTTATTTCTTCTTTAGCTGCACTCAGCAACTCATTTACTAAGGTTGTTATTTCTGTCTTTACATGGGAGAGTACTTCTAATTTGATTTCCTCTATAGCCTCATGGAGTTGTTTATTTATTTCACTTGCTATCTTTTCAGAGGTTCCTGCTGTGTTACTTTTGGGGTCCTCTATTTCAATATCTCCTGCACTTGCTTCTGGTGGACTAGATGTTTGAGACTGCATTTTGCTTTTTTGTTGTGTCATTTTCACTCTGCCTGATGTTTTCTGTGTTGTAGGAAGTGGTCACCCACACTCTTTTCAGACTCAACAAGGTCTTACAATTAGTTGTAGGGGGCTTTACTACTAGCCCTATTTACCTACTGTACACCTCTATTTTAGGGGCATACTCACCACACTGGCATAGTTAATTTGCTATAGTCCAAGGTTTGCCACCTGGGAGCTAAATTCCAAGTTTTTTCCATGTGCTGGGATTCTGTCAGAGTGTGTGGCTAGGGCCTGAGGGTGGGATCTAGGTACCGCTGGCTGATTTCAGTTGCTGGACATGGCCCAGTTCAGCTTCCATCCCTGTGTGTGGCCCTGGGTGGCCTCGAACAGAGCGTGTGGTCTTACTGCCTGGGAGCAGGCTCAAATTCCCTTTCCATGCACTGGGATTCTGCTGGAGCATGCAGTGAGGGCTCAAAGCTGGAATCTGGGTCCCACTGGCTGCTTGGCGGTCAATGGCAGTGCTATTGATTTTTAAGTGTTGACTTTGTATACAACTGTTTTACTGAATTTGGTTAATAATTGTAGAATTCTTTTAGTGGAGCTTTTGGTGTTTTTATGTATCTTGTCATCTGCAAATAATGAGAATTTAACTTCTTTTCTTAACCTTATTCTTTTATTACTCTCTCTTATGTAATTGCTCTGCCTAATGTTTCCAGAACTATACTGAATAGCAGCAGTGATAATGGCCAACCTTGTCTTGTAACTGATTTTAGAATGAATACTTTCAGTTTATGTCCATTTAGTATGAGGTTGGCTGTTGGTTTGTCATAGATGGTTTTTACAGTTTGAGGTAAAAACCATCTATTCTGAATTCCTGTTGGGTTTTTATCATGAATGAGTACTTGACTGTATGAAAAGCTATTTATGCTTCTATTGAGATGATCATGTGGTTTTTGTCTTTCAATCTGTTGATATGGTGTATTACATTTATTGATTTGCATGTGTCCAACCATCCCTGTATTCCTGGGATGAATCCCACTTGTTCATGGTTTATAATCTTGATAATTTGCTGCATTGTTTGCTGTTATTTTAAGAATTTTTGCATCTATGTTCATTAGTGAGCTTGGCCTATAGTTTTTTGTTTTTTTCTTTTGTATTTTTTTTGGTTGGGTCTTTCTTTGGTTTTGGTATCAGAGTAATACTTGGCTCCAGGAATATATTAGGGATTACTGCTTCCCTTTTAGTTTCATTAAAGAGTTTGAGAAATATTGGCATTAAATCTTTAAATTTCTTGTAGAATTCAGTCGTGAATCTATTAAGACCCAGGCTTTTGTTGGAATTTTAAACCAAATTTTCAATCTCATAAACTGATATTGGGTTATTTAGAATTTTTACATCTTCTTGGTTTAGCTCTGGTAATTCATATGTATGTAGGAATGTGTCCATTTCTTCTGTGTTTTCCATCATATGAAAGTAAAGCTTTTCAAAGTAGGTATTGATAATCTTCATATTATCACAAAATCTTTAGAGATTTCATCCTTTTCATTACTTATTGCATGAATTTGAGTCTTTTCTTTTTTTGATAAAAATTATTTAATGGTTTATCAATTTAATTTATTCTTTCAAAGAACCAATTCTTTGTTTCATTCCTTTTAGTGTTTTCTTAGTTTCCATTGCATTAATTTATTCTGTGGTCTTTATAATTTACTCCCTTATTTGGCTTGTTTTGTTCTTCTTTTTCTAGAAGCTTGAGGTGCACCACTATGTGGTTTATTTGTGCTTGTTCTGTTTTCCTGTTGTGAGAATTCACCGCTATAAATTTCCCTCTTAGGACTGCTTTCATTGTGTCCTATAAGTTCCAGTACATTGTATCTGGTTTCTCATTTACTTATAGATATTGTTCAATTTCTTTAATTTCATCTGTGACCCATTGGTTTTTTATGAGGTTGTTATTTAATTTCCATGTGTTTATGGACTTTTTGCAGTTTCTTTTGCTATTAATTTCCAATTCCATTGCACTATGGTCAGATAATATGCATGATGAATTTCAGTTCCTTTGCATTTACTTAAGCATGTTCTTTGGGCTAGTATATGGTCTATTTTAGAGAACATCCCACATGAAGCTGAGAATATATATTCTAATATTGGGTGGAACACTTTGAAAACATCTACTAAGTTCATTTGTTCACAGGTTTGGTTGTATTCTGATATTTCTTTGTTGATTTTTTTGTCTAGTTGATCTACCTCTTTGTTACAATGTGGTATTAAAGGCTCTCAATACAATTGTGTTATTGCTCATTTGATTTTTCATGTCTGCTAAAAGTTGTCTTATATAGTTGAGTGCTCTCATTTTTAATGAATACATATCTATGATTGCTATGTTTTCCTTTTGAATTTTTCACCTAACAAGTATTTAGTGACTTTTTTTTATCTCTTTTGTTCATTCTTGGCTTTATGTTTACATTGTTTGAAACAGAATAGCCACTCTTTTTTCTGGGTTCATGTGGCATGGACTATTGTTTTCCATCTTTGACTTCCAGTCTATGCATTTATTTTTGAGTTAAGTGTGTTTCTTGTATACAGTACATTGTTGGATCTGGTTTCTTGATCCATTCTGCCAGTCTGTTTCTTTTGATTGGTGAATTGAGGCCATTTACATTGTTTGTTATAACTGATATGTATTGGTTTATCTTTCTTATGATATTTTCCTGCTATTGGTTCCCTGCTTTCCCCCTCTAACAGCTTATGCTGCCTGGTGGTTTTTATTGTTGTTCTTGGGATTGTGGTCATTTTCAATCTCTGTCTAGTATATGTTTCAGTAGTCTTCACAGGGTTTGTGTGGTGCTCATAAATTTCTTCAGTTGTTCTTTGTCATATCTTATTTCTCCATTAATTTTTGAAAGCCTGTTTTGCAGGGTAAATCAATATGGGTGAGAAGCTGTTTTCTTTCAGCACTTGAAATATTTCATTCCAAGCTGTTCTTGAATTTGTTTTGAGAAGTCTTCTGTGATTATGATGGGCTTTCCTTTTAGGTGATCTGTTTGTTTCCCCTAACAGCTTTAATATTCTGTTCATGTGCTTAGTTTCTGAAATCTTGATTTTTATTATATGTCTTGGTGTGGTTTTATTTTGGTCAGACTCTTTGGAGTTCTTATGCTTCATTTATTTGTATGTCAAATTCTTTATCCATGTTTGGGAAGTTTTCTGCCATTATATCTGTGAAGAGTTTTGTTATGGCATTTGTGCTGTCTACAGCTTTCTCATTTACCCCAACCAATTGTGTTATTCTTCTTTGCATCATCTTGTAACTTTGGATTGGTTTTTCATGTCTTGTTCTTTTTAAGATATATTTCTTTTTATGATCACTACTTTCATTTCTGCCTTCAAGTACTGAAATTCTATCCTCTCCTTTGTTCAATCTGTTGCATATAGTTCCAGTGGAGTTTTTAATTTCTTGGATATCTGTTTGGCTCTATTTCACTTGTTCCATTTCTTTCCTATGTTGAGGATTTTTTGTTTTCATCACTTATCTAAGCGCATCTATTCTTTTATCTGTATATTCTCTAATATCTTTGATTTTAAGCACCATTTCTTTTTGCACCTAAGAGAGTATTTTCTCTGTAGTCTTTTCCACTTGTTTTTTCATTGCTAACATTTCAGGAAGTTCCAGTGTTTGAATTCCAATTTTATGTATCTCACTGTATTCTAGGCTTGTCCTGGGTGGGCTGAGGTTCTCAGGTTGCACTTTGCTTCTGTGTCTTCTCATTTTCTATGTTCTCTTTATTTTATTTTGTTTTCTATGTTAATTCTTGCCAATTTCTTATGATAGCTTTATCACTAGTATTAAGGCTTCCCTAGAAGATTTCTGTTCTTCAGGGATATCCTCTAAATGTACATGGTTCATTATAACTGTCCCCAAAACCTACCTTCCCAATTTATAAAGAACACAAAGTGACTATTTTGCTCAGCACCCAATCCATTGGGTTTTAGTGATGATTATGACCCCATACAATCATACCATTATCATACAGGGGAGAAAAACTTTTTATAATATGTATAACATTTTAGCTAAAATTATAATTATAATTTATAATTATAATTAGTATAATTAGTAATAATAATTTCAAGTACAAATTAACTACTGACAAACTATGATAACAATTAACCTGCTACATCTAACCACAGGAACAAAATTTAAAGTTATATAACAAAATCAAACATCATGTTACTTGTATGCAATGATTTTTCCCCTTAGTGGAGTGATTTTACCCTTCTGTGGGGGACCACATTTCAAGATGGGTAGGGGACAGGATAAAGTGATGAATGAGGTCAAATATAGTAGAGACAAGGTTTGAGGTCAAAGGATGATCACTTGTGTTTTGGGAAACTGGAGGACATATGAGGGAAAAAAAATTAAATAGAATGTGCAGGAGTAATCAGAAAAGGAAGAGATGATGTTTAGTCACTTCAAAGTTTAAATTCAAAAAGTAGTTGAAGAGAGGATCAATAGAAGAAAATGAAAAAGATAGGTAAGAAATCTAAACAATAAAAAAGGAAGAAAGAAAAGGAGAATAGATAATAAAGGAAGAGCAGAAGGAAAAATGAAAAATAGACTTGAGAAAGAAAGAGAAAAAAATAAAAGAAAAAGGTAAAAACAAAAATAACCACAATATACAGGACAAAACAAGATGACTTCCAACCAGACAGGAAAGGCCAATCAGACAAACAAGGGAGAATAAAAGTAGTGAAATACCTCTGGTATTTACAGTTCTGTGACAGTGCCCATGTCAGATCCCAGAAATGTACTGTGTGCTCCAGCCAAGTTTGCCATGGGAATTGTGCTGGGTATGAAGCTGATCTTGGCCTCTGGATGTTGGGGCTTGGACTGGTCTTCTGTTGGTTGAGTTCTACAGAGTCCGACTGCTGGCACCTTGCTACTGCTTCAGACACTTGCACATTGCTTGTCTCACTGATTACTCCATGTACTTGGAACGAGTTGTTCTGGGTCTCAGGGTTCCATTCAATCTACCTGGCAAAGGAGTGTATATGCCCATGCACTGAGGCCTGGTCTGGCCTGGGACTTGGGGTTCCATTTGGTCAGTCTGGCCACCAAAGGCATGTGTCTGTTTTTAATTTTTGAGGAAACTTCTTACAGTTTTCTATAATGATGATATTTATATCCTACTTTCACATCCTCACCACTGCTTATTCATTTTAGTCTTTTTGATAATCATCATCCTAACAGGCATGAAGTGCTATCTCATTCTTATTTGTATTTCCCTGCTGCTTAGTGCTGTTGAGCACTGTCTCATACACATTTACCTTTACAAGTCTTAAATTAAGATCTATTGAAGTTATTTGTCCATTTTTAAATTGAAGTTTTAAAGTTTTCTGTACCATGGATATTAATCTTTACACAGTTGTACAATTTGCAAATATTTCTGTTTGTAGGTTATCTCTTTCCTTTGTTATTTCATTGACTGTGCAGAAGCTTTTAGTTTGATATAATCCAATTGGTCTATTCTCTCTTTTAGGGTCATATCCAAATAATTGTTTCCCCGACCAATGTCATAGAGCTTTTCCCATATGTTTTCTGCTGATAACTTTACAATTTCAGAATTTATGTGACATGCTTAGTCTCTTTTAAGTTGATTTACATATAAAATGTGAAATACGGGTCTAAATTCACTCTCCCATGTGCAGATATCCAGTTTGGCAAACATCATTTATTGAACAGACTGTCCATTATGCGTATTTGGCAACTTTGGTAAAATGAATTGACTTTAAATGTGTGAATTTATTTCTGGACTCTCCATTCTTTCCCCCTGGTCTATGTATCCATTTTTATTCCAGTATCATGCTGTTATTATAGCTTTATCATGTATTTTGAAAACAGACAACTTAATACCTTTGGATTTTTGTTGTAGTTGATGGTAGTTTTGTTTCTTTTTCTTTTCTACTAGCTCGCTTTGTCTATTTGTGGTTCTGTATGAAATTTAGGATTTTTTTCTAATTTCTTTGGAAATGTCATTGGAGTTTTGATAAGAATCATACTGATTCTATAGATCACTTTGCATAGTAGAAACATTTAAAATATTAAATTTCCAGCTCACAAACACAGGATATCAGTTAAGTGATTACTTTAATTTAAAATATCTACTTTAATTTCTTTCCTTTTTTTAAGACAAGGGCTTGTTATGTAATTCAGGCTGCCTTGAATTCACTATGTAGCCCACGCTGACCTCAACCTTGTGGCAATCTTCCCACCTTAGCTTCCTGAGTACTGGGATTATAGTCCTGTGCCACCACCATATCCAGCTCTCTACTTTCTTTTGTCAATATTTGTTTTATAGTTTCATGTGTAGAGATTGCTCACTTTCACTGTTAAATTCATTAAGTGTTTTTATAGCTATTGTAACTAGGATTGTTTCCCTTTTCAGAGAGTTTGTTGTTAGTGTGTGGAAACACTACTGATTTGGGGGTGATAATTCTCCATTCGGAAAATTTGTTGAATTTATTTATAGTTTTAACAAATTTGTTTTGTGGAGTCTTTAGGGTCTCTATATATACCATGTCTCCTGGAGAAAATTTTAACTTCTTCCTTTTCAATTTGGGAGACTTTTCTTTCCTTTGTTGCATTGCTTCCAATTATATATTGAATAAAAGTATTGACTGTGGACATCATTGTCATGTTCCTAATCTTAGGGAAAAAGCTTTTAACTGTTTAATTGATGAGCCTTGTATTACCATTTAGTTTTTCACATACAGATTTGTTTATGCTGTCATTCTTGCATCCCAGGGGTAAATCCCTGTTAAACATGGAATATAACCTTTTTTTTTTTTTTTACTGGGGATTGAACTCTTAACCTCACACATGACAAGCAGGAGCATGTGCTGCTGAGCTAAACCTCAGGCCTGGAATATAATTCTTTTAATGCAGTTCAGTAATATTTTATTAAGGATTTTTATGTCTGTGATCATCAAGGATATTGGCCTATACTTTTCTTTCCTTGTGTCTTTATCTGGCTTTCATTTCAGGATAATGCAGTTCTCTTAAAATGAGTTTAGAAGCATTCCTTCCTCTTTGAGTTTTTTGAAAATTTGACAAGGATTAATATTAGTGCTTCTATAAATGTTGGCTACAAGCAATAAATGTTGATTTGAGCTCATTACTTGGATTTCCTATTGTATGTATCTAACATTTTGTTTATTCTAGATTGTGCATTTTTAATGCATAATTTTTCATAGTAATTTTTAATGATCCTTTGTACTTCTATGATTCAGTTGACAGTAACACTCTACATCCTTGGGTAACTGTGAACATTATTCAAGGCACTTATAATATTGCCTAGAATATTTTAAATGCCCAGTGTCAAGAAGTGCTGTCACTGTGCTATGATTACTATATTAAAACTATCATTACACATATATGAAGAAAAATGACAGAATTAGGAAAAATAGTTCTACAATAATGTTTGGATACCTCAATATAAATTTTTAAGTAATAAATTATACATCCAGACATAAGATCAGTTATTACAGGATTGAAACAATATTATAGACCATCATTCTATCCAACAATAGCAAAATGATATTCTTCTCTAGTTTTTATGGACCATTCTCCAGGTTAGATCATGTGTTAGGCCATATAGCAAGTCACAATAGATGAAAAAAAAAGAATTAAATCATGTAAAATATCTGCTCTGATAACAGTGGAATGGTATTAGCAATCCTTTTTAAAGAGAAAAAATAGAAAAATCACAAAACACTGTTTAACAACTTGTGGTCAAAATAAATCACAGGGAAATTTAAAAATATTTATAGATTAATGAAAAGGAAAACAGCATACTGAAACTTATTTGTACAACAGAGGGAGTGCTCAGAGGGAAATTTATACCTGTAAACGCCTACTTTTTAAAACCAAAAATCTCAAATCAATAACCTAATGTTATAATTTGAAAGACCAGAATAAAAAGCAAACTAAGCTAACAGAAGTAATATTAAAGATTAGAATGGTGATAAACAGAAAAGAGAGAATAAAACAAAAAATTGGTTCTTTAAACATAAAAGCAAAGTGAATAAACCTTTAACAAAAAAGAGCTATAATTACCTAAAATAAGAAACAAAGGTTTCAGTATTACCAATACAACAGAAATTATAAGGGTTATGATATAATGAGCAATTATACACTAACAAATTATTAAAGTTCAACAAAATGAACAAATTTCTAGAAGCACACAGGTTACCTGTCTAAAGAAGAAATATAAAATCCAAACAGATTTACAAAGACTAAGTCAGTAATAAACAAAACTTCCCCCAAATTATTGAGGATGTAGCTAAGTGACAGAGTGCTTGCCAGGCATGTTTGAAATCCTACGTTCCATCCCTAGTACTGAAAAAAAAAAGCACCCGACACACACACCAAAAAATTTCTAAAAAGAAAAGTCTGACTACATGGTCAATTGCACCAAATACTTAAAGAGAAATAAATACCAAGTCACTAATCCTTTACAAACTGTTCCAAAAAGGAAAAGTAGAGGAAATACTTCCTATTGAAGTGAAAAGTTAGGGCTTGGCTAACACTAGCTATTTTTTTAAAAAAAAACATTTAAATATATTGAAAAGTGCACTTCTATTCATGATGACAAAAACAAAACACATAATTCACAAGTTTAATAATATATAAAATAGTGGAAAATGTCACTACAAAATTTACAAGGCCTATATACATAAAACTAGAAAGAATTACACAGAAATTGAAGATTTTAAGAATTACATTTTAGAGTAAAATAGTTGAAGATAACAATTTTCTTTAAAAAGCTGGTCCTATAATCTAAAAAGGCATGGCAGCATACACCTGTAACCCAGCATTCAGGAGGTTGAGGCTGGAGCACCACTGAAAGTTTGAAACCAGCCTGGGCTGCAATGTGAGCTCAAGGCCAGCCTGAGATGCATAACAAGAGCCTGTCTCAAAAAGACAAAAAAAACCAAACAGGTTTCCTTTAATTGGGAGCCTTTTCTAAAATTGGTATCAAATTCTAAAGGACTCAAAATCACTAAAACATTTTTGAAAAGAAAAAAATCTTTGGAAGGCAAACATAACATTACATCCCAAATTAATATACATTTATAATATCTTAAGTAAATAAGATATTATTTACTTTTTCAAATTTTCACATTAGAGAGACAATATGGTGTTCACTCATGTGAATCATTTATTTCACTTATGAGTATGGATGAGTGTGGATTCAAGTCGCATTCCTTTACCTATAAAAGTCTTTGGTTTATGTTTCCTGAAAGCTGAATAATACACCACTGTAAAAAATGCCACATCTTTTTATGCATGTTTGGTTGATGTGCACCTGGATTTTAAAACCAGCTATTAAAATAACTTGTTTATTACAAAATCCTAGGACACATGCAGACAGTTGCCAAAGCCCTGCAAATGGACATCTCACAAGAACTCAAGGAAGTTTGACGGGACAGTCCCAAACCTAACGCCAGTTTACAAATATAAAAAAAAAGACACCCAACCATCATTAAACTATTGCTATTTTGTTACTTCATGGTAGCTTACTCCTGGCTGTAGAACATAGTTTTTCTTTGCCTACTTTTACTTGGCCCAAACTAACATTGTAGAGCTTATTTTCCTACCTATAATAAATGTGAAATCTTTCTTATGCTTGTCTTGACCAATTCTTCACCCAGGGCAGAAACTCAAAGTGATCTCTAGAAGGAGACTCTAGCAGTCCCAAACCCAGCTACATTAGACCAAGTCAGATAAAGTTGTTGTAAGAAAAATATTGGTTAATATCCCTTATGACTATCGATGCAAAAATCCTCCACAAAGAAGTATCCAACTGAATCCAATAACATTCTAAAATTATTATGCACCATGATTGAGTGGAATTTATCCCAAGAACGTTAAAGGTGGGTTTTTCAAGGAAAAAAAATCAATGCAATATATCATGTCTTATTTACTTTTCTCATACCGGAGACAAAATACCTGACACCTAAAGTTAAAGAAGGAAAGGTTTATTTGGCTCAGTTTGTGGAGGTTTGAGTCCATAATCTGCTGTGTCTAAGGCAAGGTGACACATGGCAGAGGGCAATAGTGTGGCAGAAGATATCAAAAGCAACAAGAGAAAAAAGGGAGAAACATAGAGAGAAGACACTTTCTGTCCCTTATATTGTATGTAGGCCACCTACCCTAGGGTGAATGTAGCATTCATACCCATAATCCCAGCACTGAATCTTGAATCAATCGTGAATTCTAGAAGCTTATTCCCATGACTTCTGGAGGCTTTGGGGGAACATCCAAACATAAACCATATCATTCTTCCCCTGCCCCCACAAAACTAATGCACATTCTTTATACAAAAAATTTAGTCCATCTCCAAGAGTTGCCAAAATCCTAACCGTTTCAGCATTGCTGAAAAGTCCAAGTCTCAAGTCTCTTCTGAGATCTAAGGCAAACTCTTATCTGTGAGCTTCTATACAAGTGAAAAGTTAAACACTTCCAGTGTTCAATGGCACAAGATAAATATCACCATTCCAAAAGTTACAAACAGGGTGATACAAGGGAATGGTACCAAAGCAAATCCAACATACAGCAGGGCAAATATTAAGTGTTGTAGTTCCATGTGGAACATACAAAGCAATCTGTGGTTAAGTCGTAAGTTGCAAAGTGTTTGTGTGACTGTAAACTTACACCTCATCTAGTGGTTTTAGCTTCCATGGCTTCTCTTTCAAGCACACTTTGCTCCCTCCTTGCAGGTTTCCTCAGATAATCTATGTTCCTGGCTTTTCCAAACTTCTGGGATCTCAGTGCACTTTTGGGTTACACTGATATCTCCACAAGTTGCCCACTGAGAGACACACTGGCTGGCCTCTCAAACCTTCTGAAATCTAGATAGAAGCCTTCTTAACCTCAGAACTCTTGCATCCGGCATGCACCTGAAACCAGTGCTATGTGGGTGATACCAAAGTCTGCTCCTAGCAGTAATCAGACTCTCTTGTCTCTTGGTTGTAGAGGTTGATGGTCTAGATTACTGGGCACTCTGAACCTGATTCTGAGGAACAAATTCCTTATTCTCCCACCATTCTGGAGCCTGACGTGACTACCACCATTATGGAACTTGGTGTGCCCAATATTCCCATTCTAGAACATAGTGCTCTGCAGTTTTCTCCCGGAAGCAATGTCTGTCACTTTTTCAATTTTGAGGTTGCAACCAAATTCTGTCTTAGTTACTTTTCTCTCATTGTTGAGACAGAATACCCAATGCACAGAATTAAGGAAGGGTTTCACTAATTCACAGTTTGTGGAGGTTTCAATCCATAATCAGCTGTCTCCAAGGCAAGGACGCATGGCAGAGGAATAACTGTTCATGGTGGCAGAAGACAGTAAAAGCAACAAGAGCAAAAATGGGACTAAGACTCTTTTTGTCCTTATAAGTACGCTACCTGCCCTAGAGTGGATATATCACTCATAGCCATAATCCCAACAGTGGACCATGAATCAGTCACAAATTAGAGAAGCCTGCCCCCATGACAGCATGAGGATTTGGAGGACATCCAGACACAAACAGTAACACATTATATTAATATAAAAAGGGGGAAAGACACCACAGATAAATTCAATTGATGCAGAAAAGAAAGTTGAGAAAACCCAATACTCGCCCATGGTAAAAACACTCAGAAAAAATATGTATAGAAGGGAACTTCTGCACATGATAAAGAATATTTATAAAAATCTATAGCTACCATAATACTTGGTTGCAAAAGACTAACATCTTTTCTCTGGTATTCAACCAGTATTTCCAGTATTCTCAATATTGTACTGCAAATTCCCAGCCAAATCAATTAGAGAAATAAAACACAACCATATTGGAAAGGAAGAAGTAAAACTCCCTTGAGAACAAGATGAATAAGATAGCCCAGCATTGATCTTCCCAGAGGAACCAATTTGAAATGCTATTCACACATTGAACTAGCATCACAAGAGGTAAGAAAACCAGGTGAGAGACTGTATTGCCTGATATTAGCATAATAAGATACACTCAAGGAAGCTAGAAGAGTTGTCCATATTACCCCTCCTCTAATTTAATATTCTTCCCCTTAAACTTCTGGCATCAGAATGGGAGCAAGTAAGCCAAGACTTTGCTTTAGAGCTGTATTGAGACCCAGCCCAAGAGCACAAAGTTCCTTCTCCCTGGGCAGTGGTCATAGATAGAGCATCTAGACCTGCCTCTGAACCAGGCAGAGACTTGAACCCTGGTGGAATAGACTCAGCTTCCATCCTGCATCATTACACAGCCAGTCATTACACAGCCATCGGCTGAGATTGTACAGATCCTTGCAGCTGACACTCAGGTGTGACATAGTTTACTGTAAGCCTAGGTAGCCTCAGGAATCCTTTCACCTCTCTTCCTCCAACCTTTGGCAGCAAAGGAAGGACTCACCCCCCACACACACACCCTTATCCCCCATCTCCCACTACCATACATACACAGGGGAGTGAGGCAAGAAATTGAACCCCAAGACTCAGTAATGAAACCCTAATAATAGACACGTATTAACAGTCCCTATCCTCAGACTAGTGACTAAAGATAGAGCCTGTGGAGAACTCTTGCTCCAGTCTTTAGCTAGCACTGGACTGGTCTCGGCAGGACATGTGCTCTAGATGTGTGTGACCCAGCGTTGCAGTGTTGGTGGCAATCATATTGCCCACTCTATTCCATCCACAACCCTTGGCAGCACAATATAAAGAGAGAAGTTGTTCAATGGGAGAAAGAAAAGGGAATGTAGGTATCAAGTCACTGTATAGAAACCTGGGGCTACTGCCGTCAATGTGAGGCCCAGAGCTAGGCAGAATCTTGTGGTGCCTAAACATAGATCAGTGATAATGGACAATATATTAAGACCTATCCTGGTCAAGTAGAGGCTTGCAGTATGGATTATCTTCTTCTGGCAGTCCTCCAGTTCATTTTGAATGACATGGCAACTGCACATTTGAGACAAATCTGAACTTGGGACACCCCCTTCAATGTTAACACTACAAAAATCATACTGACAGCAAAACTGAGGTAAAACTGGACTTAGCATGCCATCTAGTGCTAGAGATCAGAAATGTTCTCAGGCACAGAGAAAATGAGCCAATTGCTAAGAATTTCTGGAAGGGTGATACAAAGAAAGTCAGATTACCATGAGATGAATAAATACATAATCTTTCAATATGCAAATTATGATGTATACCAACGAGCATTAAACATTTTCAAGGCATTTCGGGCATGGTGGTACATGCCCAAAACCTGACAATCTAGGAGAGAGTCGCATGAATACTGAAAGAAAAGAAAACTTTCAACCCACGAACATTGTTCTTAGCAAAGCTATCCTTTACAAATGAAGGAACAAGAACATTCCCATACAAACTTTATCACCATCAATCCTGTTCTATGAGGCATGCTAAAGGGAGTTCTTCAAACGAAGAGAGATGCCAGCAAGTAGAAGAAAGTAGAAGCAAGTATAAAACTCACTGATAGTGGTCACTACAGATGAATTTGGAAAAGTTTAATATTTCCAAAATGGTGCATAAACGATTCATATCTTTGGTATGCAGGCTGCAAAAACAAAACAAAAAACATGTACATTAAATATTAGCAGATAGGAAATACATAAAGATGCAAAGTGGGACATTAAAAATTGAAAATGTGGGGAGGAATAGAATGCAAGTATAGATTTTTATTAGTATTTTTAATATTTTTTGTTTTGTTTGTGATCAATGTTAAGTTGGTATCACATGAAATAACATAGTCAAGTGTGTTTTTGTAGGCCTCATGAAAACCACAAAACAAACAACTATAATAAGAGCTACAAGTATAATAAGAGCTGGGGATGTATCTTAGTTGCAGAATGTTGGCTTAGCATATATAAGGCCCTGGATTTGATCTATAATGGTTCTACTGAAAATAATAACAAATCAGGGAGATCCAAGACATGTAGCTACATTTTGAAGTAAGTAATCATAGGAAAGCACAGGAAACTAGCAATAGAGATCAGAGACATGTAAAATATAGAGTCAGAGGATGACAGCATACAAGGACAAAATACCTGGGATCTGCCATGATATGGCCACAGATGAAGCAAGATAGACTCCCTTTTACATGGGTGAGGGTGAGAGTCCCTGAAAACTCTCAGCATGTATGCAGGTAATTCTACATACTCAAAATTTCACAATCTTCATAAACTTTCACACTACTTAGACAAGTAACCTAAAATCTGCATAGTAGTCTTACTTTCAAAAACAAACTTGTATCATCTTCCACAGAGCATCTAGGGTTTTGTGGCCAAGAGCTATCATAAAAAGAAAACTATTGTCTGACTTTGGAATGTTCCAGAGGTTAGAACCTCATACATATGCTTATCTCTGGGATTCCCCAGATATTGCACTGCTTATGGAATAGCTGCCTTGTGAAGCCAACTTGGCCCAGCATTAATTGGGACATAAGCCTGGTGGGTGTCCTGCACTGGAGGGGATGAGGGTTTAAACATGAGAGGAAAAGAAGGGCCATGCTCTCAAGAACTAGATTGGGGGAGCCACAGGGAAGAGACCAAGAAGCCAGCTACTTCCTGTGAGTTGGCACCATGTGTGGGCTGCAAGCAGGACAAGCAGATACTAGCTCCTTCCTGTTGGTCAGTGCCATTTGTGGACCACAGGGAGGAGAACAAGAAGCCAGCCACTTCCTGTGAGTGGGTGCCAGGTGCAGGCTATGGGGAGGACATCAGATGCCAGCCCCTCATGGTGCATGAGCTGAGAGACAAGAAGTCCCATTTCATTTTCTTTGGTTTTTTGTTCTATTTTGTTTTGTTTTATTGTTTTGTCTTGTTTAATTTTATTATATCTGATGGCATGGGCAGATATTTTAAAGATAACAAGATATATATGGTAGCTATTTGGATTTTCTGTTGTCTTGTTTTAAAGTCCTGTATTGTTTTCATTGTTTTGTTTTTGTTCGTTTTGTTCTGTTCTGTTTCATTTGATTTTCCTATGTCTGATACTATGGGTGCTATTTTGGGGACAACAAAAGGCACTGTGGTGGCCATTGTTGATTTCCTATTGTCATGTTTTGAAACCCTGTGTCATTATACTGTTTTGTTTTGGTTGCTCATGCCTGTTACTGGCAGGGTCAGGAGACAGCATTAAGGTTCCTGTCGTTGCCCTTTAGGCAATGATATACTCAGGGGAATAGGAGCAAGTTTATGGCTCTGACTTGTCCTGCCTCTGGGCACAGGTTATAGTTGAAGGAATGAATATTGTTTGGGATAAAATTGTACTTCTTTGAGGCAGCTGTCAGTTGCTGTAAATTTCCCACTTACTACAACTTTTTCTGTATCCCATAGGTTTAGGTATGTTGTTTCTGTATTGATTTGTTTCCAAAATTATTGTTTTAGTCTTCATTTGCTCCTTAATCTCTTGGTTGTTCAAAAGTACTTTGGAAACTACATAAATACATGGAAATTAAAGTATTTCTATTTATTTTTTTCTAGTTCTGTCACATGGTGGTCATAAAAGACTCGATATAATTTCAGTTTTTCAAAATCTATTGAAACTTATTTTGTGGCCTACAACATGACCTGTGCTGGATCATGGTCCACATTGTATTGAGAAGAATGTGTATCCCACTGCTGTTGGATTAAATGTTCTCTAGACAACTGTTAGGTCCACCTTGGATAAAATTTACCAGGTTAACTGTATATCTGGATGATCTGTCTATTATGGTTTATGTCTAGATGTTCCTCCAAAGCCACATAGGTGAAGTTTTGAGCAGTGATTAAATCATGGGGGAGCTAGAGCTACATGTGATATCAGGAGAGCTTGACCTAAAAGGGTACATAGCCTTTCCTGACTCTTTGTTCTCTCTGCTTCTTGGCTGTCATGATATGAACAGTTTTCCTCCACCCAGACCCTTATACCATGCAGTTTCTATGTTCTAAACAGAACATGGATTGTAACTTCTGAATTGTGAGCCAAAATAAACCTCTCCTTATTTAAGTTTTAAATGCCAGTTTTTGTGTCCTAGCAAAGAATGATGCTGAGAAAACTGAATATCCATATGTAGAAGATGGAAAGTTGATTCCTATATCTTACCCTGTACAAAATTTAATCCAAAATGGATCCAAAACCTAATTATAATACCTCAACTTTGAAACTGCTAGAGGAAAACATAAGAAAAATATTTTAAGGCAGTGATGATGAACCTTTTAGAGACTGAGTGCCCAAACTTCAACCCACAATGCACTTA
The DNA here is from genome assembly GCA_004027455.1 of Hydrochoerus hydrochaeris. Lineage (NCBI taxonomy): Eukaryota > Metazoa > Chordata > Mammalia > Rodentia > Hydrochaeridae > Hydrochoerus > Hydrochoerus hydrochaeris. Next base: position 57,110 of record PVLA01003614.1, on the reverse strand, counting down.
TGTATCACAAAGTATCAACACTACAATTAAACCTGAAGACTGAGGCTTTAATTTAGAAAAACAACTTATACACTAAAACGAAAAAAACAATAACAGATCTTTCAATGATATAAACACCCTTCCAAGTCACACGTGTCATAGGTTCATCACCACTGCTTTAACCCATAGACACAAGTGACAAATTCCTGAATAGGACTCTAATAGCATGGGACATATAAAGAATTGATAAATAAAATCCTGACAAGTTAAAAATCTTCTGCACATGACAAAGGAAACAATCAACAGTGAAGAGATAGCCTATGGAATAGCAGAATATTTTTGCCAGCTACACTTCTGTTTAATAGTCAGACTAAATTAACAACACAAATACTTAGTAACAAGAAAGCTCAAATACTCTAATCAAATAAAAAGGCAAATGAATTTGACAGACACTTCTCAAAAGAAGAACAAATGGCCAATTAACTTATCAGAAAATGTTCAACATCTTTAACTATCAGGGTAATTCAAATCAAAACTATATTGTGATTCTCTCTCATCCCAATCAGAATGGCTCACATCAAGAACACAAAAACAATTAGGTGTTGGTAAGGATTCAGGGAAAAAGCCACTCTTATACACTGTTGATGAAAATATAAATTAGTATATCTATTGTAGGAATTAGTAGTATAAAAGTTCTATAAAAAATAAAAATATAGTTACTGTATGATTCAGCTATATTACTCCTTGTTATATACCTGAGGGAACCAATGGTAGCATACTATAGAGATACTTGAATTCCCTCATTTATGATGGCACAATTCATAATCGCCAGCTATATAATCAGTCTAGGTTCCCAGCAACAGATGAATGGATAAAAAATGTGGTATATATACAGTGGAGAATTATTCAGCCATAAGGAAGAACACAAGCATGGTATTTGCAGGAACATGGATGGAACTGTTAAGTGAAATAAGCCACATTCAAGAAGACAAATATCACATATTTTCCCTCATATATGGAATCTAGGAGGAAAGAAAGATGACACAAAAGTGAAAGGGAGACTAGTACACAAGAGAAAGAAGATGGGAAGGGAAATTGAAAGCAATGGGGGTTGTGTATGTGAGAAAATGTCAATGCAATCCAATATTCAGTATAATATACCTTAATAAAATGCATTTAAAAGCAATTTTATTGTGATAGTTACAAAAATAAAGTAGGAATAAATTTAATCAAAGGAATAAAAGATGTCTATTATCAAATGTTACACTGAATTTATAAAATATTGATGAAAGAAATTGAAAAAGACAAAGAGAAATGTAAAGACATCATATGTTAATGGCTTGGAAGAATAAATATGACCATATACCGCAAAGCAATCTACAGTTTCAATCTAATCCCTACCAAATTACCATTGTTATTATTCACAGAACTAGATTTTTAAAAACCCTGAAGTTTATATGTAATCAAAGAAATTCCAAAATGCTCAAAGCTACCTTAAGCACAAAAAGCAAAGTAGGGGGTGTTATATCACATGAATTCAAAATGTACTATCAGGCTGTTGTAATCAGAACAGCATGGTACTGGCCTAAGAACAGACATGTAAACCACTGTAACAGAACAGAGGACCTAGACATAAATCCATGCATCTGTAACCAACTAATTTTTAATAAAGATGGCAAACACACATAGTGTTAAAAGAAAAGACTTTATTGAAAAAAATGGAAAAATTGGATATGTACACACAAAAGAATGAAACTGGACTTCTTTTTCTCACCAAACAAATAATCAACTCAAAATAAGTTAAAGACTTAAATGTATGATTGAAAACTATGGAATTTATAGAAAAACACTGAGGATACCTGAATGGGTAAGAATTTTTGGATGAAACCCCAAAATATAGAAAGTAAAAAAAAAATAAACAAACAGGGTCACATCAAACTAAAACTTCTGCACATAAAGGAAAAAAACAGAACAAAAAGACAACCTACAGTATGGGAGAAAATGTTTGAAAACTATATACTCACAAGGGATTAATATCCAGACTACATAAGGAGTTTGACAGCAATAAATCAATAAACAAACAATCTTGTTTTAAAATGGCTAATAGATCCCAATATATATTTCTCCAATGACTATATATAAATTACTAACAGGGATAAAAAATACTCAAAATCACTAATCATCAAGGAAATTCAAATTAAAACCACAATATCATTTCACATCTGTTAGCATGGCTATTTTTAAGACAAACGAAAAATAACGAGTCTTGAAAGTATGTGAAAGAAAGTGAATTCTTGTACACAGTTGTAGCAATGCAAATTGCTACAGTCATTGTGGAATACAGTATGAAAATTCTTCAAAATATGAAAAATAGACCTTCTCCATGGATCTAGCAATTCCAGTTCCAAATCAACTAAAATCACAACACTTTCATGTTCATTGCAATATTATTCCCACTAGCAAATATAGGAGACAGATGAATATAGAAATTGTGATACACACACACACACACACACACGCACAGAGGAACATTATTAAGCCTTACTCTAGAAGGAAACCCCACCTTTAGCAACATAGATGTATTTGGAGGGCATTAGGTTAGGTGAAATAAACCAAAGAAAGAAAGCCAAGTCATGCATGATTTGTCTTATACATGGACTCTAAAATAGTCAAACTCAGGGCTATGGATGTAGCCCAGTAACAGAGGGTTTGAACAAAGGAAAAAATAGTCAAACTCACAGAAGTAGAGAATAGAATGATGGTTTCAGGGAATGAAGGAGTGAGAAAATAGGCAAGGATAGGCTGATCGTGGCTGTCTTGTTTGATCTCTAGTTTTCAAGGCTGATTATTTCCTGGCTAGGTTTTACTGTTGTGGAAACATGGCATCACCTCCAAGTTTCCTACTGCTTGCTTGCGTGTGTGTGTGTGTGTGTGTGTGTGTGTGTGTGTGTGTGTAGTAACAATATTTAACATCCTCTCAGCAAATTTTAAGTATACAGTACAGGTCTGTTAGCTCTGGGTATTATGCAGTGTAATAGATCTCTAGAAGATACTTCGCATAGATGAAATTTGTACCCTTCAGGCATCTTTCCATATTTTCTCACTCTTTCATTCTCTGCCATCACTATTCTCTTGCTTGGTGGCTAGTCTTTAAAGTAGGTGAGGTAAAGATAGGATGATTGGGGCTGGCATTTTGTAATCTGTAGTTTTCAAGGCTGATTATTTTCTGGTTAAGTCTTATTGTTGAGAAAATGGGGGTAGATATGTTGATGGTGAGGATAGTTTCAAGATTAAATATGTAGGGCTAGGGATTTAGCTCAGCAGCATAAGTGCCTGCTTTGCAAGCAAGCAGTTGTGAATTCGATCCTCGCTACAAAAAAAAAAGATTAAGTATGTATATAGTTCTTTATATATCAACCATACTTCAATAACATGATTTTAAATTAAAGGCATTGGGAATCTTAGTTCACTTTACCTCTGAGGGTGAGATGCTTTGCCAAAATATTTATATATTCTTCAATTAAGCTGATATCAAATAGTGAATGTGATGATTATTTAAATATATGAGAGCATTAGATTTTAAACTGTCATGTCATCTCTTAAAAATAGTACTATTTATTCTACAGAATTAAATATATCATGATGTGAATTGGATATTATCATATGAATTATAGCCAGCTGAATATAGAAGAATTTCAACTAAATTTTTGAAGATATATGAATTTGTAGTTAATCAAGATTGATCCGCTAATAATTATGCACTGTTAAATTTAAAGCAGATGAACTTTAAACTATATTCTGATGAAAACTTCTCTCATACATGTAAATTCTATCTGTTGCATAATTAAGAATGTTTTTAAAATTTTTTAATTTTATTTAAAGAGAAAAAAAGCAAAACAGAAAAATGGGTAGAAACAATACAGAATTTCAGAAAAAAATAAACAATAAGAAATCACTAGTTGATAAATTACATATTGTCTTCCTAGACATAGTTGATCAAGTTACAAAATTAAAGCATACAAAGTAGACATTCAAACAGTGAGGCTACAAAGAAATTCAATGATCCAGTAACAACTTAGCAACATGGTTATCAATCCTACACACTTAAACATACATGCAGCCATACCCTCTAGAGCACTTTCTTTTCCTCCTTTTACTTCTTAAGTCCATTATCTGTTTAGTTATATCCTGTTTCAGGTTGCTCAGTACATAACTGACCTGTTTTGTTGTTGTTATTTACTTTTTAATCGCCTTATATTATTCTGTTGCTTTGTTTTTGAGTTTCTACTCATAATTAAGAGGTTTTAAAAAAATTTTTTTCACCCTAGAAGACCACACCACCATTCTTTTTCTATGCAGTATTCTGAGAGACATCCTAGAAGTTGAAACTATGTTGTCAAATAGTTTGCTTCTACTGCAAATCTTAAGTAAATGTAAAAATCATTATTAGTATTAAATGAAATCTTGGTATTGTACTACAGTTGTATAAAATGTCACAACTGGGCAAAGCTGGGTGAAGGGTTCTTCAGACTCTGTTTTGATTTTGCTACTTCCTGTGAGTCTACAATCATTTCAATTTACCCTTTTAAAATGATATTACAGTTTGTAAAACACTTCAAATTGTCTTAGGCAACACCAACCAGATGTCTGCTCTCAGAAGTAATTTGTTAGCACAAAACTTTCTTTTCAATGAGCCAAGAGAAACTAACTACATAAGTATCTTAGAAATCTTGTGTATTTTCTTCTTTCTCCCTTTCCTCTATCCCTCACCATTTTGTCTTTTCTTTTGAGCAAATTGTGCTAATATTGTTTGGACAAGATACCAGGCCTATATCCTGAATAACTACCATGAAGAAGAAAATATGCAATGTTTCAACTATTGTAACTGCCTTAACTAACCTGTTTTGAAACTCTGTTTCATTGTTGTTTTTTTTTCTCTTTAAAAATAAAAAATTAAAAAATAAAAAAGCATTTGTGGAATATTAAATACAAACTAGGTTTTCTAATTTTCCCCATGCTGCTACACTCCATTATTTTTGAGGATTCTGTGTAGTATTTTCAAACATCTAAATTAGACCTAAGTGAACCTCATGCTAATACAATGGAATCATGATCTAATTTCCACTTTTTTAAACCCAGTTATAGATGTCCTCAACATCATACCAAAAGCAACTATTTTGTTACTCCCTTCTGAGTCATAGCCATTTCTAAAAACCAAGAGTTTAAAAATTTGCATGTATTTGTGCTACTAGGGATGTGAATCTTTGTCCATTCACAGAGAAAGAGAGAGCAAAAGATATCAAGCCTGTCTGCTGAGATCTCCACTTTTTCCATGAATCATTATGGATACTTTGATAAAAAAAATTCTTATATACTATGTTTCACTTCTCCAGTTGGAAATTAATTCTTCAATAAATCTCCCAGGGAGTCAAAATGAAATAAATGAAGCAAGGATATTATAGATGCAAAATATAGTAAATGTCATCATCAATTAAAATGTCCTCAATTGCTCAAGGCTTTGAATCATTTAACCAAAACTACATTTAGAATTCTACAGTGCATAATTTTAAAACCAAGTTAAAAGTGAATGTTTACAAAAGAAAGACCTGGTAGCCTTTGCCAGCAGATGGATTTCACAACTGTATGAAGTCAGACTCTGCAACAGACTTCTCTTTTATGGTCCTAAGGTCAATGTAAGTCTTACAAATGTGTACCAGTGTTTTCACAAAAGAACTTACTGAACTCATTTCTGATCTATTGATCTCCTCTGAGGGTATCCCTTGCCTCATTTCTAGCGGTGGAACAGAGTTTGGCTTTGCCACAGAAACTTGATGAGATTAAGTTTTGTATATCAGTGTTGAGCTGGTAACATGTGCCCTTTTGTCAAGGATGTTTTCCTGAAACATTATACCTGATGACTGTGTTCCCTCAGACTGAGGTAATCATGGAATTTCATCTAACAAATGGATTATTTTATTTACTTTATTATCTTTTTACATCATTGTGGGCTATAAGTATTTATTACCCAATCTTTTAAGGCATAGTCCTCAGATCATGTTCAGTCCTCACCCTGGTCCACTTGAATTGGAATTTATGGATAATTGGATCCAGGAATCAATACCTTTAAAATGCTTCATAAATAACTACTCTTTGGCCAGAGATTAGAATTATTAGCCTAGAGCAACCTTTTTATTTTAAAATGTGTGAACTCTAGGATTTTGACCTGACATACCACTTCCTTCAGTGAAATACCTGATGTTCTGTAGGCATGAAATAACTGTCTTGATAATTTGATATTGCCAGTTCCATGGTATGGAGAGTTCTTTCCACTCACCCACTTTGAGATTTTTAACTGTATCTGCATTCAAACTTAGCCATTGATTTGGTTGACTGACATAATCATCAAAATATAATATATTGGCTTGAAGTACCCTTACACTGTTAATGCTTTTATCAGTTATGACAAATTCTGTGGTGATGTTTCTATTTTTGGCACAAGAAAAAGTCGAATGAAAAAAAACTTCTCATATGCATACACATAAGTACACCTGAGGGTTTTTCCAAGTTTATTTTTTAATTTTTAAAAATTTTTAATGTTTAGAGGGAATAAAACAAAACAAAAAAAGAAAAAAAACCAGTGATAAGACAGTAAAGAATCCACAACAGTTACTATATTGCATACTGTTAACCTCTAAATAGTTCCCCAGACTAACATAATTAGGGTTGCAAAGTCAATCAAACAATACAAGCATTAGGTTGTTTCTTTACTTCAGTTGTTATCATCTCAGTCTGCGTTCCTCTAAATTAGCTGGTTGCTTATGGTGGTGGAGGGTACTGAGGGTTCTTCTCTCCCAGCTGGTGCTGGTTGTCTCATGAGGTATGTGTGTATCCTCCTTTCTGTTTATCCCCAGGTGGCAGTGACACTACTGGCACATGGGGGGCTGTGTACCTTTCTTCCTGCTTCTCCCCAACTGGCATGGCTGCCACTTCCATTTTAACTTTAAAACTCTCACTCATTTTCTTTTATTGAAACTGGCATAAACACATTACCTTCAGGTAATAGGATTTCCACTTGGAACATTCTAGGTTTTCTCACTTATAAGAAAAAGTAGATAAGTATTCCTGCTGAAATGGAGTTGGAACTTAAATCTTGTAGGTAGATTTAAACAACATTTTTCTACCACCTGGTCCTAACCCTTGATATTTGCACTGATGAGAAACAATTTAAAAGAAAATGTTCATTCCATGTGCCCAGTGAGGTTTTCTATATACTCATGTCTCTCTACACAGCTTGACAAATAGTAGGTGCTACTTCTTAGTTGAATAAATGCTATATTTGGGTCAATAAGTAGAGGTGGTTCTTAGGGCTGGGGTGCTAACAAAAATTATGTTTCATGAGTGAATCGTGGCATTACTGAAAGGCATTTTGTCTTCAAGGAAAGAGAAGCTCAGTACAGTGAACCAATCTTAGCTGATGATTAAAATGAGATGATGACTTTGGCCCCAGGGAGAGAGTAATAGGTTTGTCTTCCAATGTCAGAGCAGCTTTGGCCTAAGCGGCCAAAGATATGTGCTATGCCCTGAGAACAAAGCCTACATGGATAAGCCTATTGTACTCTGCAGTGTTTCCACACCCAAACACTGTGCTCTACAATTCATCCTCTTCTGAGGATAACACAGAAATTTTGCTCTGTGCCTTCTCTCTCCTTCTTTTCTGATCCTTTTCCTCTTGTTTTAATGGTAAAGGAAGTTTTAAAGGATCAAGAATGTTCATGATGTCACAGTTGAGACTTTTAAGACTGGGGCCATAGAATCCCAGTTCACCTAGCTATGGCAGACTTTGTCCTATGGATATGTGTAAAGGGTCTTGGGGATTCCCAGAAATACATTGTCCAGTAAAGCCCCATAAATGCCCTACAGGATTCATTTCCACATCTTCCTTTTACTAATAAAATCTAGAGATATAGTTTATGGTACTTAAGTATATGGTCTCTGTGGTACATATGAGGAATTATGTTATTTAATGATTTAAAATTATTTTATTCTCCACACTATCCAAATTACTCCAGAATCCATACATATTGCCATATAAGGGACTTTACTAATCTATACTGCAAAGCTAATGAGTGTAATGTTCAAGAGATATTTAAAAATAATAAACATACACATGTAATTAAGTAGAAGATTCAGTGGAAAAATTATAGAGATGGCAAATAAAGGGCTGTCTTAATGACAGAATGAGAAACTGTTTTCTTAGTGAAGTTACTGATGTCATATACAATTACACAAACCTTAAGCATACAGTCTACATGCCTTATATATGTAAACATTCATGTTGTATCTATCAAGTAGATCAATATACAAAGTCTTTCACACATCTCAGAATACTGTTTTGTGACCCCACTAGGTTACTTCTTCATAAACTATTATTTTAATTTATCATTGCAGATCAGTTTTGCCCATTTTGAACTTCATATAAGAATATTTATACCATGTGTGTGTGTATGTGTGTGTGTGTGTGTGTGTGTGTGTGTGTGTGTGTGTGAAGAAGATAGTTTTTAACTAAAAGAGCTTTAGCTCAGAGGATATTGAATAATGGAATTTAGAGGGAAATTTAGAATATAAGGAAATCTTTCCCAAGTTCTATTCCAAGTTTATTACTAGAAGAGCTTTTCTGCAAAAAATAAATAAATACATAAAAGCCAGAACCAAACCCAGGGCAAGTTATAAACACTTCTTATGGCAGAAAAGGAAAACACTCTGATTCTTTGAACAGAGAGATTTAGAGTATAGTCTTATTGCAAAGAATAAATATTTAATATTTCAATGTCACATGGAATTTTTCCCTAGTGCTGAGGATAGAACTTTTGGCCTCACATATGATAGACCAATGCTTTACCACAAGCCTATCACATGGAACTTTATGCTGAAACAAAAGGAAACAATAAAAGCTAGAATAATTTAAAGACTAATACAACAATTTGTGAGAGGAGGCTGAAAACATTTACAATTGAGACATCCAATCTGCTCTAATGAGCCCCACTGGTTTAAAATACTGCATGGCATATCGTGGACATTCAACAATTATCTGTTTAAACAGTGCTGAATTAAATGAATGATGAATACATTTGAAGGAAGGTTTCTAAAATATTTATATTTCTCCCATCCAGAAAGCAAAATAAACTGAATGATAATGGCAGTTGTTTTTCTTAACCTTCAACTTTTCCTTTTAAAAAATTCTAGTACTAATTGTCTTTCAAGCAAGTAGCCACAAAAAATATGAGCAAAATTTCCTAAGCAGTTTTGAAATATTCAGTTTATCATTTTTTTCTGTTGATACAAGGATGGATTTTCTCAGAAAAAAATGTTAAACCAATATTATTTATTAACTGGCTTGATCTGGATAGCATATTAACATACAAGTAATTTTGATAAAAAATAGAAGTGTTATACATTTATTTTGTTCTGTAAGAAGTACTGAGTAAATTCCTATAATTAAAATAATGTCAAAAATAAATACATGAGGGGAGGAGCTAAAGATGGCTGATCAGTGAGCAACAAAATACAGAGCCTCTTGGTGAGAAACAACTCATGTGCCAGAATAAAACATCCTGGAAAGATCCAGACAGAGGGAGATGGATCCTCCTCACACAGGAAGAAATTAAAAAGGAAAAAAGCTCGTCAAACACACAGTCTCAGGGCCACAATTGGAACAGCTAAAATTAGTGGACATGGTGCTTTCACTGCAACCCATCAAGCCACCCAAACTTGCACCAGCCACAACCCTCGATGACCCACAGAGCCACCTGGACTTATTCCCGTTGCAACTCACAGGAGCCACAGCTGCACTGAAATCAGGGGTTGGTGAGCCCAATGGAAAATGGAGCTGGTGAAGGGAACTTCATTAATCCATGGTCAGTGCTTGGAATAAGACCCCCCCACACACACATGGGAAAGGCGTCACCAAATGGGCGACATTTTGGAATTGGACAGGAGGATCCTGAACTAGGAACAATAGTGACATCAGTTGGTTGCTCCCTCCTGAGAGCAGATTCATGGGATTTGCTTGGCCTGGGTCACACCCCTGGCCAGGACCCAATAAGCCGTCCCAAACCAATTCCCCAGGCCTAGCACACACTAACCTGGTGAAGGCCCCTAAAGTTTGACTGGCCTGGTGGAGAGGGGCCAGTATATGCAGCCCCTGCTTACACCTTAGTGACAAGAGCAAACAGGAGAGGGCAGAAATCCCTCACCAGCGTGCTGCAGAAGAACCATAACCAACAAGGAAAGGGGGTGAAACCTCCACTATACACCTGTATGGAAGAAACCAAAAACATGCAAGAGAGAGAAACAAGAAAAAGCCCCCAAACCAAAACCCTGAGAACAGTGATCCAGGAGAGGGAAAAACCAGAGACTGAGGGCAGCAAATGTGCAACATCAGACATGGCTTCAATGGACATTAAGAGATAGCTTTGGGACCTTGTAGACGAGCTCAAAACTGAAATATTAAATCAGGTAAAGCAAGATATGAGTAGATTAATAAAAGAAATGACAAGCATCTCTCAAGAAGACACAGATGGAAGAAGGGAGGAACACAAAAAAGGAGAGAAATGTTCAATAAAGAATATAAAGAAAACTTATAATAGATGAAGCAGATTCAATGAGATTACCAGGAAATTAAAAACTCCATTGAAAGCTACAAAAACTCCTTAAAAGAAACTATGGATAGACTGTCAAAACTTGAAGACAAGTTTGCAATGTGTGATCATGAAAGGAAAGATCTCTTAAAAATAACAAGGAAACAGAAAGTAACAATGCAAAGGCTAGAAGATGACAAATGAATCTGTAAGAATGAGAAATGTGAACAAAGAAGCAGGAATAAATCAGGTGAATTACAATGGAAATAATTAAGGAAAACTTCCTAAGCATGGGAAAAGAAAATGACATTCAGTTATGTGAGACATACAGAACTCCAGGCACCTACAACCAAAACATATGATAATCAAGATACCAGAAATTCAATATAAAAACAGAGTATTAAAAGTCATCAGAGAAAAGAAACAGATTACCTATAAGGGAAAGTCCATGAAGATCATGGCAGAATTCTCGACAGAGACCATCAGATCAAGAAGAGCTTGGAGCAAAATATTCCAAGCACTGAAAGAAAATAACCTCCAGCCCAGATTGATGTACCCTGCAAAACTATCACTAGAAATTAATGGAGAAACAAGATGCTTCTATGACAAAGAGGAACTGGGAGAACTTGTGACCACCAATCCAACCCTACAGGGAATACTGAAGAACATTCTAGAGAGAGAGGAAAAAAAAGTACCAGGATTTTAGGAACAGTGGCAGAAAGGCCTTAATGAATGGGGCAGGCAGTAGAATGGAGGAGAAAAGTAAACAAAGGCAGAAAGAGAGCATAGCAGAAATGAGGCAGAGAAGGATGGCTAGAATCTCTAACACAGATGGTCTTGATACACTATATTGTTAATACTGCACCAGGTTTTAAAACCCACATTACTCACACCACTCTGCTTAGATGTATTATACTCTTGTTCCAGTTTGTCTACTTGTACTAGATTTGAGGGCACAGACAGTTATCCTGAAAATAGCAGGATAAAATACAGTAATCATCCTTAATTTCCTATTAACTTAATCTGAAGTTCTGTATAACTTACACTGTTTTACCATGACTGATTGTAACCAAATCTGGTTAGATTGCTGTTTTGTATTGATAGATTTTATTCAAAGCAGTTATGCTTGATAGTATCAAGTCTGAGAGTATAGGCAAATACACTGAAGATGACAAGATTCACTAGAATATCCACTCTGGTTTGATTATTACCTGCCTTTGAAGTTTTATACTGTCTACAATGTTTTATTTTTACTAATATTGTTATGTACTGCTATATTCAATATACTGCTGTATTCAATTATGACTGATGATATAGACAATTTTATTGAAGATAATAAGAGACAACACAGTAACCATTGATCACCTTGTACTGTGGTTTTATATGACTCTTTGGTTTCATATTTTATAGGAATTTTTTTTGTGTTGCTATATTTTGTTTTTCCCTCTAATACAGAAAGGATAGAAATACATGTAGAGACTCATGAATGCATAGCTGTTTACAGTCTCACTGGGTTTTTTTTTTTGTCTTTTTGAGACAGGGTCTCAATATGCTGTTCAGGCTGGCCTTGAGCTCACTTTGTAGCCCAGGCTGGTCTTGAACTTGTAACAATCCTCCTACCTCAGCCTTCTGAGTGCTGGGATTACAGGTGTAAGTCACCACACCTGGCAGTCTCACTGAATATCTATTTTGTATGCTTTAATTTTGTAACTTGAACAACTATTTCTAAGAGGACAATATGTAATTTATCAACTAGTGATTTCTTATTGTTTATCTTTTTTTGAAATTCTGTATTATTTCTACCCTTTACATGTTTTTTTTCTCTTTAAATAAAAAAAAATAAATACATGATATCCTGGATTGGATCTTAGAACAGCAAAAAGATATTAGTCAGAAATAAAAACTGGGAAATTTCAAATGAGGTGGTAGTGTTTCATTTGTTTCAATGTATTGTGGTTATGTAACATTATAACATTAGTGGGAGTAAAGGGCATATAGGAAGTCCCTGTATATTTTCTATAAATTTCTGTGCAATTTTTCTATAAGTTTAAAATTATTGTAAAATAGTTTATTAGAAAAATAAAGCAATGAACTCTACTAGTCTTTGATAGAAACATTCATATATATTTGCCTATAACATGACTATATTAGGTAGAATTAGTCTTGCTAGCCAGTTTACTGATATAAGGAAAGGGAAAATGAGGACTGCTTATGTCCCTTTTTATGTAATAAGAACATACATCTTAAGAGATTCTTGATTTTAAAATATATACATATTAATTCATTTTAAAGAGTTTAATTTACAGCCATTAAGGAGAGTTAAGGGTGAGAATACAGATGACATGAAGAATCCTGGTGGAGAAAGAAATGGCACTGACTTTTGACTAGAATGATGTAAAAAAAATTTGTGGTGTCTTATTGTAAGATTTACAAAATGGTACCATTTGTAAGAAAATAAATGAAGTCTCCTCAGGATCTCTCTGTATTATTTGTAACAACTGCATGTGAATCTGTGACTGCCTCAGATTTTAATTTTAAAAATTTAAATACAAAACAGTTAAAGAAAAAATAGTTGTTAGAATGAACAGGAAAATCCCAATTTATAGTTTATAATAGGTAATATAATTGAAAGGTTCATCATTCAAATGTTATACAAAAAAGTGTGGAGTGAAATTTATCTCCCTCCTTGTGTCCACCATCTGTCTAGTTTTATCCCCAGTCACATTTCTATATCCAGTTGTAGACAGAACTTTACATTTTAAAGGCACTGAGTAGAATGTGAATCAGTTGTATAATCTTGAATGAACAGATGAATGATGTTCTGCCTGTTCTTGGGAACATTATTGTTTCCTATAAATGCATCATGCTTCAGTCTCACTATGGCACCACCATTTCTTTTTAACCTCCAGTTTTGTATGCTTTCCACAGACACTGAAATTTCCTTCTCCACTGATTTTTCCCTCAAGTATGGTCAAGGCATTCCCAATCTTAAATGCCCTCATCTCTTCATGAATTGCTTATTAGTAACAAAGTTGAAAATTATAGCTTCATAATGGAGAAAGTTAGCAAACATCAATTTAATTGATTGAAGTTAACATCACCATTAATATGATCAACTGAGATCATGTGGTTCCTGATAGAACACTCCAAAAAGGAAACACTATTACATGTTATATTGCAGCCAAAAATGAACAAGTAAATTGAATAATAATATTAGAAAAACCCAAAATAAATAAGGCTTCTACAGTAGCCTAAAAATATAATATTATGACAAAGAAAGGCAAAACTACTCCATATTAAAGAAACAGGACCAGGAAATACAATGAGCAAGGTTCTAGGATTCCCCTGCTCACAAAAAGGTGTTTTAAAAGACTACAAAAATTGATAAAATTCGAATATGCATTATTGGTTAGATCCTGGGATCATATCAAGTAATTGTCCTATCTTGAAAATTGTTCTATTTCAAGAAAATGTCCAATTTTTAGAAATAGATACTGGAGGTATTCAGGAGTAAATGTACTTCCAGATTTTTCAGAGAAATATATGCTTGCATGGGTGTGGAAATGTGTGGGTCTATGGATGATAAAGCAAATGGAGCAAAATGATTTTGAAAGATTGAAGTTATAAGCCAGGTGTGTTGGCTCATGCCTGTAATCCCAGCACTCAGGAAGCTGAGACAGGAGGATCGTTGTAAGTTTGAGAGTAGCCTGGGCTACAAAGTGAGTTCAAGGCCAGCCTGAAATGCATAGCAATACCCTGTCTCAAAAAGACAAAAAAAAAAAAAGATTGAAATTATATCTGTACAACAGTTATCAGAAAAAATCCTCCAGAATTTAAGTTTGAACTTGTGGAATAAGCACATATATTTATCTTCTTCACATGAAAAGAACATTAAAATGATAACAGAATTACAAGGCACAGAGAGGCACTGGGCATTTCTATCCTTTCTCCTCTATCTTGGAAACCCAGGTGAGGGGTGCCTGAGGTGGTCACCACTCCACCTGCTACTGCCAGGAGTGAGGCAAACCACTTGGAAAGGCCCAGAGACCAGAAGGAATGCCAGCAACACAGTAGTTGAGATGGTCCCAATTAAGGTGCATTGAATGGACAGGGGAAACTAGCGGTGTGAAACTTTCAAGTAAGAACAATTAGGGTCTACAGGTGACTGAGACCTTTGTAGGATGAGCAGTCAGCTCAGGGGGAATCCAGAAATTGACAGAAAACATACCTGAAGAATGAACTTTTCCTAGAGAGGCCTTGATATTAGTGATATAGCTACCTACTACAAAAACTCATAAGGATCATTATAGAAGAGAAAATAAAAAATTATTTTGAAGTAGAAAATGACAAGATGAAGAATATAGGACTCACCCAACAGGCCCTGCAAGGGGAATTCAGGTGACTGGCCCACCTCTTCACTGTGGGACAAAGCAATTGGACAAACATTAAACTTTACAGTATGACCCCAAGATACAAACTACCAACAGTTGACACTAGTGGGATTGAAGAACCAAATATTAACCTGAGAGGGGAAAAAGGCAAAACAAAAAAGCAAAATGCAATCTTAAACATCTAGTCCATCAGGAGCAAGTACAGGAGACACTGAAATAGTGGACTTCAAAAGTAACACACTGGAACACTGCTCCACTGTTGGTGGGAATGTAGACTGGTGCAACCATTATGGAAATCCATATGGAGAATTCTCAGAAGACAAGGATTGGAAGTCCCATTCAATCCAGCTATTCCTCTCCGGGGTATTTTCCCCAAAGAACTGAAAAGTTCATATCACAGTGATATATGTGCACCCATGTTCATAGCTGCACAATTTGTGATAGCTAAAGCCTGGAAACAACCAAGATGCCCATCAACTGCAGAGTGGATGAAAAAGATGTGGCATTTTTATACAATGGAATATTACTCAGCTATAAAAAAGATGATCTTGAGGCCTTCATAGGCAAATGGAGACAACTTGAGACTATCCTCATTAGTGAAATAAGAATCATATTTATAAATATCATATTGTGTCTCTAGTGTAAAAAGTAAATAAGAACTACACCTGTAATAAAACCAAAAGGTATAATTGCTGTTGTAAAAAAGGGGAAAAGAAAGTGCTCTAAGGAATATAACTACAAATATGTTTGAGTGTGTAAAATACATGATCATAGTGCTGAATCTTTGTTGGATCTTTGAGTAGAACTGTTTGTAGTCTGACTGTTTGAGTATTTATTATGTACCCTTTAACTTTGTAACTTGAACAATTACATCCAGGATGACAGTATGTAATTTATAAATTACTGGTTTCTTAGTGGGGCTTTTCCTCATTTTCCTTTTTTTCTTTTAGAATTCTGTATTGTTGCTACCCTTTTTTCTGTTTTGCTTTTTTTCTTCTCTTTAAATAAAATGTATAATTGCTATTGTAAAAAAAGAGGAAACAGGAAGTGCTATAAAAGATATAGCTGTGTGTATGTTTAGGTGTGTGGGATTGATGACCATATTTCTAGGTTCTTGTTGGATTGTTGAACAGATCTGTTTGCACTCTCACTGCTTGAGTGTCCACTTTGTGTGCTTTAATTTTGTAATTTGAAAAACTATTTCTAAAAGAACAATATGTAATTTATCAACTAGTGATTTCTTACTGTTTATCTTCTTTTCTTGAAATTCTGTAATATTTCCTCCTTTTTTCTGTTCTTTTTCTCTTTACATAAAAAAGTAACACACTGGAAATCTCTGAAAAGATAGCAAGTGAAATGAAAAAACAACTCCATGAGGCTATAAAGAAAATCAAATTAGAAGTAATTTCTTATGTAAAGACAAAGTAACAACCTTAGTAAAGGAGTTTCTTAGCATAGCTAGAGAAGAAATAGATTAAACAGTACAGGAGCATGGGAAACTATGTGAAACCTTGAATGAACAATATAGAAAACAAGCAGAATTCATGAAACAAACTCAAAGAGACATCCAAGAAACAAAAAATTCTATTCAAAGCTGGCAAAACCATTTATATGAAGCTGAGGATAGAATTTCAGACCTTGAGGACAGGATCACAATTAGCAATCATGAAAGGATAGAACTTTTAAAAATAACAAAGCAGTGTGAAATGACAATCCAAAAGCTTCAAGATGATGCCAAGAGAAAAATTATAAGACTAATAGGCATCGGTGAAGATGCAGAAGTCAGTGCAAATGACATAACTAAAATATTCACAGAAGTAATAGCAGCAAATTTTCCAAACATGGGGAAAAAAATCTGATATGCAGATAAGTGAGGCACATCGAATGCCAAACACTCACAATCTACATAAATCACTCTTAAAATTCATTTGGAAACAGAAAAAACCTAGAATAGCAAAGGAAATTCTGGGAAACAAAGGCAAGGCAGGAGGCCTCTCAATTCCTGACTTGAAACTATACTACAAAGCTACAGTGATGACAAGGATTTAACTCAGTGGTATAAGCACCTGCCTGGCAAGCACGAGGTTGTGAGTACAATCCCCAGTACCAAAAAAAAAAAACAAAATAAAAAATAAATTGAATTGGAAGATTTAAGGGCCAGGGATTTATTTCAGTGGCATAAGCACCTACCTGACAAACACAAGGTCATTAGTTCAATCCCTGGTACTAAACCAAACAAAACCCCCAAAGCTACAGTGATAAAATCAGCATGGTACTGGCAAAGAAATAGACTTGAGGATCAATGGAACAAATCAGAAGATGCAAGCACAACTACAAAGACACTCAGCAACCTGATATTTGACAAAAGGGCTAAATATGTCCACTGGAAGAAGGATAGCCTCTTTAATAAATGGTGTTGGAAAAATTGGCTCACCTCATGCCAAAGACTGAAACTAGACCCATGCCTATCATCATGCACAAAACTAAAGTCTAAATAGATCAAAGACCTAAATATTAAAACAGAAACACTAAATCTACTGGGAGACAAGGTAGGTAGAAGTCTTGGAGACAAAGGGGTAGGCAAAGAATTCATGAACAAAATGCAAAACACACGGGAAACACTTAAAAGGATCAACAACTTGGATCTCATAGTACTAAACAGTTTCTGCACTTCAAAGTAAATCACGAACAGAGTGAAAAGAAAACCCACAGAGTGGGAAAGAATTTTAGCAGCAACCCCTCAGACAAAGGACTTATATCCAGAAGATATAAAGAATTGAATAACATCAAGCCCCAAATTCAAAGACCCTCTCCAAAAATGGGCATCTGAGATGAACACACATTTCTTAGATGAAGATATACAAGTGGCAAATAAATACATGAAGAAATGTTCACCATCACTGGTCATTTGAAAAATGCAAATTAAAACATCATTGAGATTCCATCTCACTCCAGAAAGAATAGCTGCCATCAAGAAATCAACTGATAACAAATGTTGGCGAGGCTGCAGGGAAAAAGGAACACTGCTCCACTGTTGGTGGCAATGTAGACTGGTGCAGCCACTATGGAAATCACTAAGGAGAATTCCCAGAAGACTAGGATTTGAAGTTCCATTCAATCCAACTATTCCCCTCCTGGGTATTTTCCGAGAAAAACTAAAAAGTTAATGTCACAATGATATATTTGTGCCCATGTTTGTAGCAGCACAATTTGAAATAGCTAAATATTGTTAACAACCAAGATGCCCATCAACTGCAGAGTGGATGAAAAAGATGTGGTATTTTTATACAATGGAATATTATTCAGGTATAAAAAAGGATGATCCTGAGGCCTTCATAGGTAATTGGAGGAAACTTGAGACTATCCTCATAAGTGAAATAAATAAGAAACATATTTATAAATGTCACATTGTGTCTCTAGTGTAAAAAGTAATAAGAACTGTAGGAGTAATAAAACCTAAAATGTGTAATTGCTATTGTAAAAAAGAGAGGGAAAGAAAGTGCTCTAAAGGATATAACTGCATGTATGTTTACATCTGTATGATAGATAACCATATTACTAATTTTTTTAAATCATTGAACAGAACAGTTTGCACTCTCGCTGCTTGAATGTCCACATTTTATGTTTTAATTTTGTAAGGTGAACAACTATTTCTAAGATGACAGTATGTAATTTATCAACTAGTGATTTCTTAGTGTCAATATTTTTGAAATTCTATATTATTTCTACCCTTTTTTCATCTTTAAATAAAGTTTTAAAAAAAGAAGTAATAGCAGAAAATTTCCCAAGTGTGGGAAAAGGACCTGACATGCAGATATGTGAGGTATTATAGAATCCTATTAGGCATAACAAAAATAAATATATAACCAGACATAAAATAATCAAAATCACAGAATTTCAAAACATAGACAAAATATTAAAAGCTGTTAGACAAAACAGACAGATAAACTTTAAAGGAAAGCCCATTAGGATCATGACAGACTTCTCAAAACAAACTCCCAAGGAAACAAGTGATTTGAGTGAAGTATTTCAAGTTCTGAAAGAAAAAATTTCAAAATCAGACTGATGTAGCCTGAAAAACTATCTTTCCAAATTAATGGAGAAATAAGATACTTCCATGACAAAGAACAATTGAAGAAATTCATGATCACCAAACCAACATTACAAAGCATAAAAAAGGATATTCTATACAGGGACAAAAATGACCACAATTCCAAGAACTACAGAAAGAAACCATCAAGCAGGGCAAGTAATTGAACAGAGGGGGGAAAGTATGGAACCAACAGCAGAAATATAACATGAAAAAGAAAGGCATATATATATATATATATATATATATATATATATAGTTAGCTAGCTAGCTAGCATCAATGTAAATGGCCTCAATTCACCAATCAAAAAAAAATAAACTGGCAGAATGGATCAAGAAACAAGTTTGAATATTATACTGTACACAAGAAATGCATGTAAGTCAAAAAAATTCATAGACTAAAATTCAAAGGATGGAAAACAACAGTCCATGCAATATGAACCCAGAAAAAAGGAGGGGTAGCTATTCTGTTTTCAGACAATGTGAATTTCAAATCAATAGTTATTAAAAGAGATAAAGAAGGTCATTACATGCTTGTTAGGGAAAAATTTTAGAGGAAGAAATAACAATCATAAATATATATGTACCAAAGACAGGAGCACCCAACTATATGAGACAAATAATAATATACATGAAAAAACATATAAGCAATAACACAATTGTAATGGGAAAACTTAATACTGCATTATCACAAGGAGACAAGTAAACAAACAAAAAATCAGCTAAGAAATAACAGAAATGAATCAAACCTGTGAACAAATGGACTTAGTAGAATTTTATACAGTATTCCTGCCAACAAAATCAGAACAAACATTCTTCTTAGTTGCATGAGAAACTCTCTAAAATAGACCATACACTAGCCTATAGAACATGCTTAAGTAAATCTAAAGGAATGGAAACTATCCCATGCATATTACCTGACCGTAGCAAAATGAAATTGATAATTGTTGGCAAAAAAACTGCAAAAAATTTATAAACACATGGAATTTTAAAAATTCCCTCCTGAACAATCAATAGGTCACAAAGGAAATTAGAGAAGTTAAACAATATCTACAATCAAATAAAAATGCAAATACAACTTACAGAAACCTGTGAGATACAATAAAAGAAGTCCTAAAAAGAAATTTATAATGGTAAATTCTCACAACAGGAAAACAAAAAGAGCAGAAATACACAACTTAATGCTACATCTGAAGCTTCTAGAAAAAGAAGAGTGAAACAAGCCCAAAACCCAAATAAGGGGGGAAATTACAAAAATCAGAGCAGAAATTGATACGGTTGAATCTAAGAAAACAATACAAAGAATAACTTAATTGAAGAGTTGGTTCTTTGAAAGAATAAACAAGATTGATAAGCCCTTAGCTAGCCTGACCAATAAAGTAAAAGGAAAGAGAAAACTCAAGTTAATGCAATAAGGAATGAATAGTGTGGAGTTACAGATCTTGTGGAAATTCAGAAGATCATCAATACCTACTTTGAAAATCTTTACTTGCATAAGATAGAAAACACAGAAAAATGGACAGATTCCTAGAAATGTATGAATTACCAAAGCTGAATTAAGAAGATATAAAAATTCTGAATAACTCAATATCAGTTAATGAAATTAAAAAATTTAATTGAAATTTACCAACAAAGAAATGCCTGAGTCCTAATGGTTTCACTGCTGAATTCTACAAGACATTTAAAAAAGATTTCATTCTAATACTCCTCAAACTCTTTAATAAAATTAAAAGGGAAGCAATTCTCCCACATTCCTGGAGGCAAGTACTACTCTGATACCAAAACCAGAGAAAGACTCAACCAAAAAAGAGAACTACAGGCCAATCTCCCTAATGAATATAGATGCAAAAATCCTCAATAAAATATGAGCATACAGAATGCAGTAAATCATCAAGAAGATTATACACCATGAAGAAGTGGGATTCATCCCAGGAATGCAGGAAAAAAAGAATGCTATTGATTTTTGAGTATTGACTTTATATCCAGCTACACTGCTGAATTTATTTATCTAGGAATCTTTCAATGGAGGTTTGGGGGTCTTCTATGTAGAGTATCATGTCATCTGCAAATAATGATAATTTAACTTCTTCTTTTCCTATCTTTACTCCTTTTATCTCTCTCTCTCTTGTGTAATTGCTCTGGCCAGTATCTCCAGTACTCTGTTGAATAGGAGTGTTGATAAGGGACATCCTTGTCTTGTGCCTGATTTCAAGGTAAAGGCTTTCAGTTTTTGGCCATTTAATATGACACTGGCTGTTGGTTTGTCATAGATGGCCTTTATCATACTGAGGTAAAGACTATTCCAATTCTCTGTAAGGTTCTTATCATGAGTGGGTATTGGATTTTATCAAAAGCTTTTTCTGCATCTATAGAAATGATCATGTGATTCTTACTTTTGGCTCTATTGACATGGTGGATTACATTTATTGATTTACATATGTTGAACCATTCCTGCATGCCTGGGATGAATCCCACTTGGTCATAGTGTATAATCTTCCTGATGATTTGCTGCATCCTGTTTGCCAATATTTTATTGAAATTTTTGCATCTATGTTCATTAGGGATATTGGCCTGTAGTTCTCCTTTTTAGTTGGGTCTTTCTCAGGTTTTGGCAGTAGAGTGATATTTGCTTCCAGGAATGACTTATGGAGAATTGCTTCCCTTTTGATTTCATTGAAGAGTTTGAGGAGTGTTGGCATTAAGTCTTCTTTGTATTTCTTGTAGAATTCCACAGTGAATCCATCTGGGCCTGGGCTCTTTTTGTTGGTAGGGACTTGATTACATTTTCAATTTTATCAATAGAAATTGGGTTATTCAGCAGTTTCACATCTACTTGATCCAACTTTGGTGGTTCATATGTTTCTAGGAATCTGTCCATTTCTTCTTTCATTGAACCTATGAGAGTAGAGGTTTTCAAAATAGGTATTGATGGTCTTCTGTATTTTCACAGGGTCAGTAGTGATTTCACCTTTTTCATTCTGTATTGCATGAATTTGAGTCTTTTCTTTCATTTTTTAAATTAGGTTGGCTAGGACTTATCAATTTTCTTTATTCTTACATAGAACCAACTCTTTGATTCATTGATTCTTTCTATTGTTTTCTTAGTCTCTATTGCATTAATTTCTGCTCTGATCTTTATAATTTCCTCCCTTCTTTTGGCTTTGGGCTTGGCTTGCTCTTCTTTTTCTACATGTTTGTGGTGTAATATCACGTTGCTTATTTGTGTTCATTCTGTTTTCCTAATGTGGGGACTCAGTACAATAAATTTTCATCTGAGGACCCCTTTCATTGCATCCCACAGGTTCCGGTAAGTTGTATTTGTATTTTCATTTGCTTGTACATATTGCTTAATTTCTTCTTTAATTTCCTCTGTCACCCAGTGATTGCTCATGAGTGTATTATTCAATGTTTGTGGAGTTTTTGCAGTTACTTTTGTCATTAATTTCTAGTTTCATGGTGCTATGATCTGATAACATGCTTGGAATAATTTCAATTCTTTTGCATTTACTTAAATATGTTCTGTGGGTTAGTATATGGTCTGTTTTAGAGAATGTCCCATGTACTGCTGAGAAGAATGTATGTTCTGATGTTTTTGGATGGAATACTGTATACATCTATCAAGTCCATTTGTTCACAGGAGTGATTCAGTTCTGTTATTCCTTTGCTGATTTTCTGTCTTGTTGATCTATCCCTTTGTGGCAATTGCATGTTAAGGTCTCCTGTTATAATTGTGTTATTGCCTATTTGATTTTTCACTTCTGTTAATACTTGCTTTGCATAGCTGGGTGCTCTGGAATTTGGTGCATATATATTTAAGATTGTTATCCCTTCCTCTTGCAGTTTTCCCCTAACTAGTATGTAGTGACCTTCTTTATCTCTTCAGATCATTCTTGGTTTGAAGTTCACATTGTCTGCAAACAGAATAGCTACACTCACTTTTTTTTGAGTTCCTATTGCATGGAATATTGTTTTCTATCTTTTGACTTTCAGTCTATGAGTTTCCTTTTGGGTTAGATGGGTTTCTTGTAGACAACATATGGTTGGATGTTTTTTCTTAATCCATTCTGCCTGTCTGTTTCCTTTAATTGGTGAATTGAGGCCATTTACATTAATGGTTATAACTTTCATGTATTGGTTTATTGTTGACATGTTATCTTTCTGATGTTGTATCTTAACTTTCCATTCTGTTTGTCTGTCTTGCTTATGGTTTTTTCCTATGTGTAGCTAGAATGTCTTTCAATATTCTTTGTAGGGTTGGTTTGATGATCATGAAGTTCTTCAGCTGTTCTTTGTCATGGAAGTATCTTATTTCTCCATCCATTTTGAAGGACAGTTTTGCAGGGTACATCAGTCTGGGTTGGAAGTTGTTTTCCTTTGGAATCTGAAACACTTCACTCCATGCTCTTCTTGACTCCATTGTTTGTGTTGAGAAGTCTGCTGTGATTCTGATAGGTTTTCCTTTACAGGTAATCTGTCTTTTCCTTCTAACAGATTTTAATATTTTGTTCTTGTGGATTTCTGGGATAGTGATTATTATATATCTGGGTGTAGTTTTGTTTTGGTTATGGCTATTGGAGTTCTATATGATTCACTAATCTGTATGTCAGTTTCCATACTCATGTTTGGGAAGTTTTCAGCTATTACTTCTATAAATAGGCTCTTGTTATCATTTGTGTAGCCCCCTTCTTTTTCATTTATCCCTATTAATCTTATGTTGCTTTTCTTTACACAGTCTTTCAGCTGTTGAATTGTTATTTCCTGATTTCTTGTTATTTTTAGAAGATCTTTCCGTTCCTGTTCACTAGCTGCAATCTTATCTTTCAGGTCTGAGATTCTATCTTCACTTTTGTTGAGGCAGTTTTTACAACTTTCAATAGAATTTTTGATTTCCTGTATATCTCTTTGAATCTGCTTCATGTATTCTGCTTGTTTCTTAAACTGTTCATTCAGGGATTCTATCATTTTGCTTTGTTCCCCTAATTATTTAGCTGTGTCTTTGTTGGATGTATTCAGTATTTCTTTCACTACTTTTATCATTTCTTCTTTTACCGGGGAGATTATTTCTTATTTTAGTTCCCTCATAGCTTCCTGTACTTGCTTTTTTATTTCACTTGATATCATTTCAGGCATTTCTGGTGTATGGCTAGTATTTTTTTCTATGTACATGGCTTGTAGGGTCTCTTGGGATGGGTTGGAGGTTTGAGATTGCATTTTGGTCTTACATTTTGGCATTTTCCTATATTTCTGTGTTTCTAGTGATGTTCCAAAGCTTTCCCTGGATGTATTGGAAATCACCTCATGTGCCCTCCACTACAGGGACTCACATGGCTTTGGCTCCCTTTGCTCAGTGGGCCTGGTTCCCCTGGTTGAATGAAGGTCACTGGGCATGGTCCACTCAAGCCTGCAGAACCTCTGGAGCCTAGTCCAGTGCCTAGGGGGCTGGGTGGCACCCAGCTGCAGGGATTGATGATCCCACACTTTTCCTGGACCTGAGCTGCCAAGCTTCAACTCACCTCATGGGATGGGGGGCATGGGTCTGGCTTCCCTTTCAGCAGGCCTGGCTCCCCTGGTTGAATGAAGGTCGCTGGGTGAAATTCACTCAAGCCCGGGGAACCTCTGGAGCCTAGTCGAGTGTCCTAGGTGGCTGGGCAGGCACACACCCACTGGGATAGATGGTCCCAAACTTTTCACTGGCCTGGGCTGGTGAGCTGCAACTCACCTCGCGTCGGCGGTTGACCATAGCTTTTCGATCAAAGCCATCTATATTATCTGAACTATATGCATGAATGACTTTGATTGTTAAAAATATATATTTCAAGTTCCCAAACACTAATATATCTTCTCTATCTTACTGGTACCTTTGATAGATAGATAGATTGCATTACACTAGTTTTCTACATTTTATTGACTGTTGCTTATCACTCTACCATAAACTAGATTGTCTGCCAAACTGTCTGCTGCCAGTTTTTTCAAATTTTGAGAATGTCATGCTTTCAAATGTTATTTCACTTTGTATTGTTAACTGCTTCTTGCTGTCTTTTCTTGCCTTGGGATCTAAGATCTTAGTACCTGTAAAGTTTCATTTTGCCTTCCAACTTCCTAGATTTCTTTTCTTTACCCAAAACATTCATGTGGTTGACACACAGCATGTTATCTTTGAGCTTGTATCTTTTCACTAGTGTCCCATTCTTGGGTAAACTCATCCACTAGAATGCTAATGACTCCTATCTTATTTCTCATTTTGAACTTTCAAATTTCAGGTTTATTTTAAACTTCTTGGTTAGACTGTTCTATCTAAACATTCCATAGATAACTCTAATTAAACATCTTAAAAGATAAAATATATGAGAACTCATAAGTATATAGTTAACACAGGACTTAAAGGGAAATCTGTAGGTATAAATGCCTATAGTATAAAAAGAAAGATTTCGAATTAATAATAATCTTCTGCCTTAAGCTAGTAAAAAAGAAAAACAAATTAAATCCAGAGTAATCAAAGAAGAAAATAATTAGGTAATAGCAAATAAATTGAGTACAATTAAATGATAGAAAAGCATAAAAAGTCAGTGAAAAAATTGATTACTTGAAAAGAATAATCAAATAGCTCATGAATAAAAAAACATCACTACTGACATTACAGGAAAAAAGTTGATTTTAAAGTAATATTATGGAGCCAGGGGGTAGCTCAGTGGCACAAGCACTTTCTACCCAAGTATAAGGTTTTAAGTTCAATCCCTGGTACCAAAAATAAAATAAAATAAAATAAAATAATATTATGGACAACTCTATGATAAATTAAGTAACAGGTGAAGTGAGAAAATTCCTATAGAAACAAGATACTGGAATTGATATAGAAATATAAAATCTTAATAAACCTGTAACAAATAGATTAATAATTTACTTACCTCTTTCACTTTGATCAACTAAGGCCCTGAACAGATTGAATGATGCCCACCTACATTGGAAAAGATAGATCTTTTTACTCAGTTGACCAATTCAAATGCTAATCTTTGCTAGAAACATTGTCACAGACACACCCAGAGCATGTTACATTAACCATCCTGCAACCCTTATCCAGTCAGTGGTGATATAAAACTCACCACTATACTTCCTACAGATATTGATGCAAAAATTTTTAAACGAAGTACTACCAAAATGTATTCAACAATACATTAAATGATTATATACCAAGATCAAATGGTATTTATCCTAGGAATATAAGATTTATGTAATATCTGAAAATCAGTATAACACACAATCTTAATAAAACAGAAGACAAAAAATCATGATTTCAGTAGTTTCAGAAAAACATTCAACAAAATTCAGCATCTGTTTGTCATCAAAGCCCTCAAAATAGGATATAGGTAAACTTATTTCACACTATTAAGGGCATTTGTGGAAAAAACCCCACAACTAATATTTTAATTAATGGTGAAAGAGTGGATACTTCCACCCACCCCAAAATCGAGAACAAAGTAAGAATACTTGCTCTCTTCATTTCTATGCAGTATTGCACTAGAGGTTCTAGTCAAGGTAGTTAGACAAGAAAAAAAAAACTTTCCATCATGCAAAGGTAGAAGTAAAGCACTTTTCATGCACAGATGGCATGACCTTGTATATAGATAATTCTAAGAGATACATAAAATAAAATTAGTTCAGCAAGTTTGCAGGAGATAAGATCAACTGCATTTCTATACACTAACAATATACAATCTGAAAATCAAAATAAAGCAATTTTAAAATAGCATGAAAAGGATTATAATTCTTTGGAATAAAATTAACAAAAGCAGCAAAGAACTTGTAAACTTCAAACTAAAAAAAAACATAATTGAAAGGAAATTTTAAATATATAGAAAGACATCCCATATGGATAGATCAGAAGACTTAACATTATTAAGATGGTACATATTGCCCAAATGAGCTACACATTAGTTGCAGTAGCTATCAGAATCCCCACTGATTTATTTGGAATTCTTAATTTCATGAGAAAATGTGGGACAGCAGAAAAATCAATGCAACCTTAAAAGAACAAAATTCAATGACTTTTAAATTTCAAACCCTACAATTGTCAAAACATAACATGGTACTATCATAAAAATACATATGTAGGTCAATGGAATAGAAGTGAAAGTCCAGAAATAAGTTCTTAACATTTATGCTCAATTGATTTTTTCCTAGGTTGTTGAGATAATCCAACAGAGGAGAGGATACTTTTGTGAACAAGTGATCATAGGCAACAGGATAACCACATTCAAAAGAATGAAGTTGGACTCTTTTCTTAGAACATACATAAAATAGACCTAAATGTAGGAGCCACAACTACAAATCTTAGAAGAAAATTTAGAAATAAACCTTCACAACTATAGAACGGGCTGAAGTTTTTAGATATGATGCCAAAAAGCATAAGCAACAGAAGAAAAATTAAATTGAACTACACAAACATTAAAATGTTCTGTGCTACAAACAATGTCATTAAGAAATTTAAAAAACCTTCCAAAGGGGGAAAATATACATCATTTATCAGGCATGGTACTTTTGCCCAGACTATATAAGAACATTTACAACTCTAAAAAAATCAATTTAATTTAAAAATGGGAAAGAGAACTTGTTCTTCTCTGTACTTCCTTGGTCTTATATGGTAATTATTTTTCTTCATTTTTTCCACTATGATATTTCTCCATATGAAACAGATTTCAGTTTCTAAAACCATGAGCCAAAATAAAAATTTTATTCTTAAATTCTGCATGTCAGATATTTTGTACAACAACAAAACTAATCCAATTAAGGAAATTCAGCAAGGCTGAATAGAGGTGAGCCATATCTGAGATTCTGAGATCAATTAAAATCACAGGTAATTGAGAGAAGGGGGGGATGTATACCCTACATAAAAAAAATCAAATTGAAACTAAAAACTTGTAGATCATGTGGATAGGCATTTAAAAGAAGGAACGTGGTCTAGCAGAGTAGCCCACAGGTCCTCCACCCTTGTCAATCATGGGAGCAGCCATTTTGAAAAGTGGCCAGATAGCTACAGGGTCCCAAGCAGTGTGGCAGAGTCTAGTCTCAAAGGATAGACTTGGTGCATTTATATTTCATTGTCCCCTCTCCAATCACAGAGAAGGCATTTTTGCTGGCATTCACCAGAGATAAGTGGCCAGAGGTAGAAGCAGTCACTTCCTATGCTCCCAATCTCAGAGACTGAGATGATAAACAAGCAGTGGCTGCCTGTGTTGAGAAACTTCAATATTAGACACTGGCACACCCATGTCACTACTGGGAGCCTGTAGTTTATGCCACATCAACCAAAACTGGAACATTCTTAATACTCCAGCACACAGACACTAACACTGGTCTGCTTTGAGTCTGTACTTGGTGCCTATGTTGGATTAACTAATGGTCAACTTGTAACACCCAGTTGAAGTGAGCCTGCATGGTTCTGGGTGAGGGAGTCCCATTTGAGGATTGTTGGAAACAAAATCAAGAGAACTGGTGGGGAAATTGGTATGCTGTTGATTCTCCTGGAGAAGCTTGATACACTGGTTTTCCTGTTACAAACTCAGTTGTTTTCATTGTCTGAGGAGCTTGGGTCCTTGCTGCCACTGAGGATGCCTGCAATTCTCTTTGGGGGAGCTCTGGTCCTTACCTTGAGCATTGTTTCCTGGTCCCAGTGCAGATCTCTCAGCCTGCTGGCACGGATCTTTCATTCCACTGGCTCAGACTTTCTAGCTTCCACCACTGACCTTTGTTCATTCCCAGTGCAGGTCCTTGATACAGACTTGTATGGAACATTGCTGGAGGCTCTAGGCCTCCAGCTGAACTCATGCAAAACAATGCTTTGAGTTCCAGACCCCCAGCTGGGTCTGTATTACAGATCACAACACTTGCACTTTTCTGCATTTCATTTTTTGGGTGAATTGTATAAAATAATCATATAAATTATGTGTCCTGTATTAAATCAATTCCTTTGAGAACCTGACTTAAACAGCACCCCAGAATAAATTGAGCCTCTTCCCTGCTCTCACTGTACTGCTCCAAGCCTAGAACTGACAAAGACTATCTGTCATGTATGTTTTTGTTGTTTTTTTCCTATTCTTTTAACTAGTTTTTGTGTGTGATAATTTTATTGGTGTATTTTAGATATACATAGTGATCACATTTATCAAAGGTAATTTATACCTGTAGATAATATATCTTGATTGTCTTTTCCCCATCCCTTCCCCTCCATTTAACCACTTTCCCTCTTTATTTACAAAAATTTCCACTTTATCTTCCTCTTTTTTCTTTTCCCTTCCATAATTTCCTCTACTTCCCTCCCTTGTTCACCTTCCCATTTGAACAATTTCATCCCATTTCCCAATATCTATTATATATTTTGGTCCTTATTTACATTTTTAATTTATCACACCAGGGAAACCATTCAATATTTAAACATGTGGGTTCAATTTATTTCACTTAAGAGTATGTCTTCAAGGTGCAACCATTTATCTAATAACGCCTCACATTTATCCTTTTTTCTATCACAGTAGTACTGTACTGTATAAAGGTACCACATCTTTTTTATCCATTCCTCCACTGATGGACATTTGGGCTGTTTCCAAGATATAGCCCTCACAAATTAAGCTCTATATGTATGGGTGTACAAAAATTGCTTTTCTCTCAGGAAGATACTAAGGAGGGGAATAGGGTCAAATGGAACTCTAATTTTAATTTTTTCAGGAATCTCCATACTTATTTCCACAGTGGTTTCACTAGTCTACACTCCTACCAACATTGGAAAATTATTCTTTTTCCTTACAATGCTTTTAGCATTTGTTATTGGTTGATTTCTTAAAAATAACCATTTTTGACCTTCCTGTGAGCTAGTGTCCATGACTGGGAACAGGAAGAGACCCAGCAAGAAGCCAAGCCATACCTTCCCATGAGCCAGCCAGTGTGTAGGCTGGGAGACCTGAAGGGCATTCCACTACCACTCCACTACCCCCGGTAAACAACTGGTTGATTTGGAGGAACTCAAGGTAAGATGATAGCAACTAAGGCAAAAGGAATAGGTTGATGCCTGCATTGTTTGATCAACTTTGTAGGATTGGGGCTGGTGGTCTGGGGATCTATTTGGAGTATACATGGACTTCTTTATTGTTTTTGAAATCCAATGTTTTGTTCCATTTTACTGTTTTGTCTTATTCCTGTTTCTGGTAACCTGACAACTATTTTGAAGATAACAATATGCAATATAACCACCATTGTTAAATTCCTATTGTCTTATTTTAAAAACCTATAGTTATTCTTGTTTTTATTGTTGTTGTTGTTATTTTACTTTCATTCTTGTTTTTAAGGTTTATTGTTTCTGATTTTTGTTTTTTTCTTGTTTCTCTTTAAAATACAATGTAAAAAAGAAAATAACCATTATTTATGGGATTAGCTGAAATTTCAGTGCCATTTTAATTTATATTTCTCAAATGACCAGTGATATTGAACTTTTTTCATATATTTATTTGCTGTATTTCATCTGAGAAATATATATTCATTTCTGATGTCCATTTTTGCATTGGGTCTTTAATTTGGGGGGGTTATGATTTCTTCTAGTTCATTACATATTCTAGATGTTAGACATTTGTCTGAGGAAGAGCTGGCAAATTTTTTTCCCACTTTGTGGGTTGTCTCTTCATTCTGTGGGTGGTTTCTTTTGCTGTACAAAATCTCTTTAATAAGATGAGATACCAGTTGTTGATTCTTTGTATTATTTCCTGTGTGATCAGTGTTTTCTTCATAAAGCCTTTGCCTATACCAACAAGTACTCTACTTTATCTTCCAGAAGATTTGGGGTTTCTGTTTTAATATTTAGATCTCTTATCCATTTTGATTTCAGTTTAGTGCATGGTCAGTGATATGGGTCTAGTTTTAATCTTTGGCATGTGGAAATCAAGTTTTACCCAAACCATTTATTAAAGAGGCTTTCTTCTAGGGAAAGTGTTTGGCCTCTTCATCAAAGATCAGGTTGCTGAATATGATTTGAATTGACTCTGTATCTTGTAATCTGTTCCACTGATACTCAGATCTGTGTTTTTTGTTGTTTTTTAACCAGTACTATGGTTTTTTATCATGATAGTTTTATAGTATGATTTCAAGATAGAGGTCTTCTAGGAAGATGGTGGAGTGTTGAACAATGTAGAAAGAGCCTCTCTATGACTTGGTGTCCAGATGCTGAACTATACCAGTATGAAAAGGAAAAGGAGGGAAGTAGGTCCCTGGGATCAAGAAAAGATCTGAAGTGAAAACTGAACCCCACAGAGAGTGAAGAGAGAGATTTCAAAAAAGAAGCAGCAGGCAGCAATTTGTGTTTCTCTCTGAGCCTTAACTCACTGCATGGGAGGGTTAACTCAAACCCACAGATAAACAGTGTCTGCTGGCAACCCTAGAGACCTACACTGAAGAACATGCAGGTTGAACAGAGCAGTACATGCAGCACACTCCAGTGGTTGGTGAGTTATTCATGTTCATATGTACCCCCCCAGAGGGTGATTGGCTGGTAGCCATCTTGGAAATGGGCCAAATGAACTTGGGACTCAGAGAAGTTGTGTTGGCTCCATCTTTCAGTGCCCATGTTAGGTTGAGGCTGCCAAGTTCAAGTCATTAGGAGGTCAAGGATTCAAGTTCAAGTGAGCAGAAGGCACACAGGCTGAACAGTTTGTATTCCAGGCTTACAACCAGAAAACAGCTTGAACTTCAGTTAAACTAATGTTGCAGTCTTGCTGGGATTATTCAGTACTCCACCATAAAGCTATAGCTGGGTTTCTGGGATTAACCAACCCAGATCTGGCTCTGTCTACTTTGTCTACTATGGTGGCACAAACATGGCATGAAGTGAACATTTTTTTCTTTTCCTTTCTCTTGTTTTTATTTTTGTTTTGTTTTGTGCATGACAGAAGCAAAGATACCCAGTTCATGGTATCAGGGAAGCAGGGCAGGGAATGGTACCAAAGAGGAAGATGCCAGGGACCATTTATAGATGCTAAATTTATACCTCCATGATCCACATGGACATACCCATAAATGTGTTTTGCTAGTTCTTTGGGGGCCTCATGAGGTAGTATAGTTAACAATATACCATAGCCACTTATGGACGATAATGTGATGTGTTTACTGAGCTTCTGGAATTGCATTAGACAGTTGGTAGAGAGACTGCTTCTGTTATCTCTTCTCTAACATTGGGTGGCAGAATCAGAACAAGTGTCAACCCACTATTGGGCTGTGTATGAAAGCTCACACACACAACTCTGTATTGGAGTTCAAGTACTAGGTCTGCCACAGTGAAACCCCATGTGTAGAAACTGAAGTTTTCATATAAACAAAGACTGGTTTTGACCTAGAATCATAAAGAGATATAATGTGCAAGTGGGATGGACTTGAGTTTTAGTTTGCATCATTTTCTGCCTTGGAGTGGGTCTGGAACAAAGCTGCCCTTCTCCTGAAACTATGCACATTCCCATAAGTGTGAGACTGAGGTTAGAATCATCCTTGATTATCAAGGGACTATTTCCACTTCCCATACCCCAACCTTGGTAGTACAGCTATTTCCAGGCCAATGCTCACAAATGGAGCTCATAAAACTAGCCTCACACCAGGAAGAGACATGAATCCAGTGGGACAGATTTGTGTTTTGGCCTGCATTACTAACAGCTGTGGTACAGGTATATGCCTGAGACAATATCCTAGCAGCTACGAGATTCAGGTGCAACCTGGGTTGATGGCCAAGACTCTGCCTTCACCAACCCTATATGCCAAGCCACGGGCAACATAATCTGGAGCAAGAATCTGTTTGCTGAGGGTAGGACAGGGTAATAAGCACACGACTTTGCCCTATAACTTGGTTTTAAGTTGGTGAGTCCTAACCCTGAGCAGATCCTAGCAACTTCCACCTCCAAAGTTGCCTGTGGACAAAACATTAGTCCTGGTGCTAAGAGAAGACATGCAGCTCCAATCTAGTGGGTTTCTATTCCAGCCAGCATCACCTGGCAGTCTTGGACCAGGAGTCAACCATTGCAACAGATAGCCCATAGAAATATGGGTCTTGGTCCTACTCTAAGGTTTTGGTGGACTGTAGGTTCAAAGTGTGACGCAGCTCAGTGGTGTTAATGCTTGCAGGAATGATATAGTATATTGGGGCTGGTTTATCCATGATAACTCCCCAGAATTGTGAAGTGCCTGAACAAAAACTGGTGACTCTAGATAATACATTAAGGACGACCTTGGCCCCATGAAGATGCTAGTGGGAACAAATTACTATTTCTAGGCCTCCTTAGCTCATTCTCAATAATGCACCAACTGTGGATATAAGACAGACCTGAACCTGGGTTGTCCTCCAGTACTAAAACAGTGATAACACACCAACACCAGATTTTCAGCAAACCTAACCTGGGCATCATTCAGTGTGGAAACAGTGGAAGTTACTACAGACTCAGAGAAAATAGTTTGCTTAGAAAACCTGGAAAGACAGGCATAAACAAATTCAGATTACAGACTAGAATACTTAACCCTTAAGTGCCCAGATGATGTTACATATTAATAAACATCAAGAGTTTCCAGGAGAAATTCAAAATGGCAGCTCCAGTCTATTGGATTTCTAGTCCAGCCACCATCACCTGGCAGTCTTGGACCAGAAGTCTACCACTCCAGGGTGAGAATTATCAGAGTTTCCTGAGCTCTGCATCATGTTGGAAACTTGGGTACTGGGAGAACAGGCAGTCAGCAGGCTGCCCTGCTATGTGGGGCTTCACAAGTTGCCAGCATTCCAGGGTGAAAACTATTGGTTCTTCTGAGCTCTGCATCATGTTAGAACTTTGTGCGATGTGAGAACAGGAGGCATTCAGCTCGCTGCCCAGGTTAGTGGCTGGTGAGCTCACAAGCTGCCGCCACTCCAGGGAGAGAACCATTAATATTTCCTGAGCTCTGCATCATGTTGGAACTTCGGGCACTGGGAGAACAGGCTGCCATCTCACTGCCCTGTTAAGCGGCTGGGGGCCTCACAAGACACCACCACTTCAGGGTGAGAACTATCGTTGTTTTTTGAGATCTGCATCATGTTGGAAATTGGGGCACTGGGAGAATAGGCAGTCAGCTCAATGCCCTCCTAAGCAGCTTGTGGCCCTGGAGGCCACTGATACTCCAGGGCAATAACTATCATGGTTTCCTGAGCTCTGCATCATGTTGGATCCTGGATCAAGGGGAGAACAGGCTGACAGATAGCCGCCCTGATAAGTGGCCAGGTCCCCATAACCTGTCACAACTGCAGTGTGAGAACTACTGTTTCCTAAGCTCTGCATCATGTTGGAACTTGGGGCACTTGGAGAACAGGCTGCCAGCTCGCTGCCCTGGTAAGCAGCTGGGGGCCCCACCAGCTGGTGCCACTTCATGGCGAGAGCTATTGGTGATTCCTGAGCTCTGCATCATGTTGGAAAGTGGGGCACTGGAAGATCAGGGACTCAGCTGGCCACCCTGGCAAATGGCTGGGAGCCTCACAAGGCACTGCCACTACCGGGCGAGAATTATTGTTGTTTCCTGAGCTCTGCATCATGTTGGAACTTGGGGCATGGGGAGAACAGGTTGCCAAGTCACTGCCCTGGTAAACTCCTGGTGGCCTCAGAACCCGTCACCACTCCAGGGTGATAAGTATTGGTGTTTGCTGAGCTCTATATCATGTTGGAACTTGGGGCATTGGGAGAACTGGCTGCCAGCTTGTGACCCTGGTAAGTGGCTGAGGTCCCCACAAGCTGCTGCAACTCCAGGTGAGAACTCTCTGCATTTTCTGAGGTTTGCATCATGATGGAACTTGGGGCACTAGGAGAACAGGCAGTCAGCTCACCACACTGGTAAGCCCCTGAGGGCCCCAAAACCCGCCGCCATTCCAGGGTGAGAACTGTTGGCATTTCCTGATCTCTGCATCATGTTGGAAAATGGGGTGCTGGGAGAACAGGCAGTCAGCTCGCTGCCCTACTAAGTGGCTGGGGCCCCCACAAGTTGCCAACATTCCAGGGCAAGAACTATTGGGGTTGCCTGAGCTCGGCATCATGTTGGAACTTTGTGTACTGTGAGAACAGGCTGCCAGCTAGCAGCCCAGGTGAGCAGCTGGGGACCTCACAAGCCGCCGTCACCCCAGGGAGAGAACTATTGTCATTTCCTGAGCTCTGCATCAATTTGGAACTTGGGGCACTGGAAGAACAGGCTGCCAGCTTGCCCCCCTGGTAAGCAGCTTGATGCTCACTTGCCACTGCCACCGCATGACAAGAATTATAGGGGTTTCCTGAGTTCTGCATCATGTTGGAACTTGGGGTGCTGGTAGAACAGGATAGCAGCTCACCGCCCTGGCAAACAGCTGGGGTTCTCACAAGCCGCCACCACTCCAAGGCGAGAACCATCAGCATTTCCTGAGCTCTGCATCATGTTGGAACCTGGAGCACTGGGAGAACAGGCTGTCAGCTCGCCACCCTAGTAAGCCATTGGTGGCCTCAGTAGCCACCACCACCCCAGGGCAAGAACTATTGGAAATTCCTGAGCTCTGCATTATGTTGGAAATTGGGGCACTCAGAGAACTGGCTGCCAGTTCGCGACCCTAGTAAGCGGCTGTGGGCCCCACAAGGAGCCATCACTCCAGGGCGAGAACTATTGGCATTTCCTGAGCTCTGCATCATGTTGGACCTTGGCACGCTGGGACAGCAGGCTGCCAGCTTGCAACCCTGGTAAGCAGCTGGGTGCCTCACAAGCTACCGCCATTCCAGGGTGAAAAGGATTGGCATTTCCTGAACTCTGCATCATGTTGGTACTTGGGGTGCTGCAAGAACAAGCTGCCAGCTCACCACACTGGCAAACTGCTGGGGGACCCACAAGCCGCTGCCTCTCTAAAGTGAAAACTATCGGCATTTCCTGAGCTCTGCATCATGTTGGAACTTGGGGTGCTGGGAGAACAAGATGTCAGCTTGCTGCTCTGGTAAGCAGCTGGGGACCTCACAAGCCATGGCCACTACAGGGCAAGAACTATGGGCATTTCCTGAGCTCTGAATCATGTTGGAACTTGGGGCACTGGGACAACAGGTTGCCAGCTCACCACCCTGATAAGCAGTTGGGGGCCTCACAAGCCACCTCCACACCAGGGAGAGAATGATTGGCCTTTCCTGAGCTCTGCATCATGTTTGAACTTGGGGCACTGGGAGAACAGGCAGTCAGCTTGCCCTCCTGGTAAATTGCTGGGTGCTTCACAAGCCTCCAACACTTCAGGGTGAAAACTATCAGTGTGTCCTGAGCTCTTCATCATGTTGGAACTTGGGGTACTGGGAGAACAGGCTAACAGCTTGCAGCCCTGGCAAGCTGCTGGGGGCCTCACAATGTGCCTCCTCTCCAGGGAGAAAACAATCAGGGTTTCCTGAGCTCTGCATCTTGTAGAACTTGGGGCGCTGGGAGAACAGGCTGCCCATTGACTGCTCTGGTAAGTGGCTTGGGGCCTCACAAGGAGCTTCCACTCCAGGGCGAGAAGTATTGGCCTTTCCTGAGCTCTGTATCATGTTGGTGCTTGGGGCACAGTGAGAACAGGCTGCAAGCTCGTGACCCTGGTAAGCGGCTGTGGGCCCCACATGGAGCTGCCACTCCAGGGTGAGAAGTATTGCCCTTTCCTGAGCTCTGCATCATGTTGGTCCTTGGGGCACTGTGAGAACAGGCTGCCAGGTTGCCACCCTGGCAAACTGCTAGGGGCCTCACAAGCCACTGCCACTCCAGCATGAGAACTATCGGGGTTTCCTGAGCTCTGCATCATGTTGGAACTTGGGGTGCTGGAAGAATAGAATGCCAGCTCACCACCCTGGCAAAAAGCTGGGAGCCTCACAAGCCACTGCCACTCCAGGGTGAGAACTATCAGTGTTTCCTGACCTCTGCATCATATTGGAACCTGGAGCACTGGGAGAATGGGGTGTCAGCTTGCTGCCCTGGTAAGCTGTTGGGGGCATCATTAGCTGCCACCACCCCAGGGCAAGAACTATTGGCTTTTCCTGAGCTCTGCATCATGTTGGAGCTTGGGGCACTGAGACAACAGGCTTCCAGCTCGCAGCCCTGGTAAGTGGCTGGGGGCCTCACAAGCTGCCACCACCACAGGGTGAAAAATATTAGTTTCCTTGAGCTCTGTATCATGTTGGAACTTGGAACATGAACTGGGAGAACCAGCTGCCAGCTCATGACTCTTAAGCAGGTGGGGGCCCCACAAGCCACAGCCACTCCTGTGTGAGAACCATAGGCATTTCCTGAGCTCTGCATCATGTTGGAAATTGGGAAACTGGGAGAACTGGCAGTCATCTTGCTGCCCTGCTAAATGACTGGAGGCCCCAGTAGCCACCACACCTGTAGGGCGAGAACTATTGGGGTTTCCTGAGCTCTGCATTATGTTGGAACTTGGCATGCTGGGAGAACAGGCAGTTAGCTTGCCACCCAGGTAAACGGCTGGTGACTTCAGAAGCCACACCCACTCCAGGGTGAGAACAATGGCCTTTCCTGAGCTCTTCATTTAGTTGGAACTTGGGGCACGGGGAGAACACTACACCAGCTTGTTGCCCTGGCAAGCAGCTGTGGGCCTCAGAGGCCAACACTTCAGGGTGAAAACTATCTGCTTTCCCCAGCTCTGCATCATGTTGGATTTTGGGGCACTGGGAGAAGAGGCTAACAGATTGCCACCCTGGTAAGCTGCTGGGGGTCTCAGAAGCTGCCTCCTCTCCAAGGTGAGAATTATCAGGGTTTCCTGAGCTCTTGGGACACTGGGAAAACAGGCTGCCTGCTCACCACCCTGGTAAGTGCCTGGGGACCTCACAAGCCACTGCCACTACAGGGTGATAACTATCGGCATTTCTTGAGCTCTGCATCATGTTGAAACTTGGGCTGATGGGAGAACTGACTGCCAGCCCACCACCATGGTAAAGGTCTGGGAGCACCCCAAGTCACTGCCAATCCAGGGTAAGAGATATCAGTGTTTCCTGAGCTACGCATCATGTTGGAACTTGGGGTGTTGGAAGAACAGGCTGCCAGCTCGCTGCCGTGGTAAGCAGTTGGGTGCCTCACAAGCCGTCACCACTCCAGGGCAAGAACTATCAGCATTTCCTTAGCTCTGCATCATGTTGGAACTTGGGCCGAGCAGAGAACAGACTGCCATCTTGCCACCCAGTTAAGGCGCTGGGGGCCTCACAAGCCACTGGCACTCCAGGGCAAGAACTTTCAGCCTTTCCTGAGCTCTGAATCATGTTAGAAATTGGGGTGCTGGGAAAACCGGCTGCCAGCTCACCACCATGGTAAAAGTCTAGGGGCATCCCAATTCACTGCCAATCCAGAATAAGACCTATTGGTGTTTGCTGAGCTCTGCATCATGTTGGAACTTGAGGGATTGGAAGAACAGGCTGCCAGCTCACCACCCTGGTAATCAGCGGGGTGCCTCAGAAGCCATCGCCACTCCAGGGCAAGAACTATGGGCATTTCCTTGGCTCTGCATCATATTGGAACTTGGGGAGCTAGAAGAACAGGTTGCCAGCTTACCACCCAGGTAAGCGGCTAGGGGCCTCACAACCACCAGCACTCCAGGGCGAGAACTTTTGGCCTTTCCTGAGCTCTGCATCATGTTGGAAATTGGGGTGCTGGGAGAACAGGCTAACAGCTTGTGACCCTGGTAAGTGGCTGGGGGACACACAAGCTGCTGCCACTCCAGTGTAAGCACTGTCAGTGTTTCTTGAGCTCTGAATTGTGTTGGAACTTGGGGCACTGGGAGAACAGGTTGATAGCTCACTGCCCTGTTTAGTCACTGGGGACACCACAAGCCACCCCCACTCCAGGGTGAGAACTATCAGCATTTCCTGAGCTCTGTATCATGCTGGAAATTGGGGCACTGGGGAAACAGGCAGTCAGCTCGCTGCCCTGCTAAGCAGCTGGGGGCCCTACAAGCCGCCACCACTCCAGGGCGAGAATTATCAGCGATTCCTCAGCTATGCATCATGTTGGAACTTGGGGTGCTGGTAGAACAGGCAGTCAGCTCACTGCCCTGGTATGCGGCTGGGGGCCCCACAAGCCACCACAACTCCAGAGAGAGAAGTATCAGCATTTCTTGAGCTCTGCATCATGTTGGATCTTGGGGCACTTGGAGAACAGGCTGCCAGCTTACCGCCCAGGTAAGCGGCTGGGGGCCTCAAATCTGCCAGGATTCCATGGAGAGAACTAGTGTCGTCTCCCAAGCAATGCATCATGTTGGAACTTGGGGCACTGGGAAAACAGCCTGTCAGGTTGCCGGCCTGGTAAGGGGCTGGGGACCTCACAAGCCACTGCCAATCCTAGTTGAGAAATATTGGTGTTTCCTGTGCTCTGCTTCATGTTGGAACTTGTGGCACTGGAGAACAGGCTGCCAGCTCACTGACCTAGTGAACAGCTGGTTGCCCTACAAGTCACCATGACTCAAGGGTGAGAACTCTCCATGTTTTCTGAGCTCTGCATCATTTTGGAACTTGGGGCACTGGGAGAAGAGGCAGTCAGCTCACTGCCCTGGTAAGCATCTGGGGGCCCCACAAGCTGACTCTGCTCCAGGGCGAGAATTATTGGTGTTTCCTGAGCTCTGCATCATGTTGGAACTTGGGGCACTGGTTGAACAGGCTGCCAGTTTACTGACCTAGGGGTAAACAACTGGGGGCATCAGAAGCTGCTGCCACTCCAGGGTGAGAACTATTGGCCTTTCCTGAGCTCTGCATTATGTTGGAACTTGGGGCACTGAGAAAACAGGCTAACAGCTTGAGACCCTGGTAAGTGGATGGGGGACACACAAGCTGCCGCCACTCCAGTGTGAGTACTATCAGTGTTTCCTGAGATCTGAATCATGTTGGAACTTGGGGCTCTGGGAGAACAGGTTGACAGCTCAAACTGGGGACACCACAAGCAGCTGCGACTCCAGGGCAAGAACTATCAGCATTTCCTGAGCTCTGCATCACGCTTGAAATTGGGGTGCTGGGGAAACAGGCAGTCAGCTCACTGCCCTGCTAAGCAGCTAGGGGCCTTACAAGCCGCCGCCACTCCAGGGCGAGAACTATTGGCGATTCCTCAGCTATGCATCATGTTGGAACTTGTGGCACTGGAGAACAGGCTGCCAGTTTGCCTGCCTGGTATGTGGCTGGGGGCCCCACAAGCCACCACAACTCCAGAGTGAGAAGTATCAGCATTTCTTGAGCTCTGCATCATGTTGGAACTTGGGATGCTTTGAGACCAGGAAGTCAGCTTGCCACCCTGGTAAGTGGCTGTGGCCCCACAATCCGACACCACTCTGGGGTGAAAAATATTGATGTTTCTTGGGCTCTGCATCATGTTGGATTTTGGGGAGCTGAGAGAACAGGCTGCCAGCTCACCACCCTGGTAATCAGCTGGGTATCTCAGAAGCCATCACCACTCCAGGGTGAGAACTATTGGCATTTCCTTGGCTCTGCATCATATTGGAACTTGGGGAGCTGGGACAACAGGCTGCCAGCTTGCCACCCAGATAAGTGGCTGGGGGCCTCAAATCTGGCAGGATTCCATGGAAAGAACTAGCATTGTTTCCCAAGCAATGCATCATGTTGGAACTTTGGGCACTGGGAGAACAGCCTGCCAGATTGCTGGCCTGGTAAGAGGCTTGGGACCTCACAAGCCACCGCCAATCCTAGGCGAGAACTATCGGCATTTCCTGTGCTCTGTTTCATGTTGGAACTTGAGGTGCAGGTGGGGACGCCACAAGCCAAAAACACTCCAGGGCATGAACTATAGGCATTTCCTGAGCTCTGTATCATGTTGGAACTTCGGGTGCTGGAGAACAGGCTGCCACCTCACTGACCTGGTAAACAGCTGGGGACCCCACAAGCTGCTATGACTCAAGGGTGAGAACTCTCCATGTTTTCTGAGTTTTCAATCATGTTGAAACTTGGGGTGTGGGGACAAGAGGCAGTCAGCTAGCCACCCTGGTAATGGCTGAGGCCCCACAACCTGGCACCAAAGAAGGGCAAAACTATTGGTGTTTCCTGAGCTCTTCCTCATGTTGGAAATTGGGGTGCTGGGAGACAGGCAGTCAGCTCACTGCCCTAATAAGCAGCTGGGGGCCTCACAAGCTGCTGCGACTCAAGGCTGAGAACTCTCTGCATTTTCTGAGCTCTGCATCATGTTGAAACTTGGGGCACTGGGAGAAGAGGGAGTCAGCTCACCACCCTGATAAGTGGAGCGGCTGGGGGCCCTATAACCTGTTGCCACTCAGGGCAAGAATTATCATCGTTTCCTGAGCTCTGCATTATGATGGAACTTGGCACACTAGGAGAACTGGCTGCCAGCTCGCCACCCTGCTAAGTGGATTGGGGTTTCACAAGTTACCACCATTCCAGGGCGAGAACTATCAGCATTTCCTGAGATCCACATCATTTTAAACTTGGGGCACTGGGAGAACAGGCTGCCAGCAAGGCACCCTGGCAAATGGCTGGGTGCCTCACAAGCTGCCACCACACCAGCGTGAGGCCTGTCGACGTTTCCTGAGCTATGCATCATGTTGGAACTTGGAGCACTGGGAGAAGAGCCTGAAAGCTTGCCACCCTGGTAAGTAGCTGGGGACCTCACAAGCCATCACCACTCCAGGGTGAGATCTACTGGCATTTCCTGAGCTTGGCATCATGTTGAAACCTGGGGCGCTTTGAGACCAGGAAGTCAGCTCACCACCATTGTAAGAAGCTGGGGGCCTCCACAAGCTGCCACCACTCCAGGGCAAGAACTATTGGCATTTCTTGAGCTCTGCATCATGATGGACTTTGGGGAGCTGGGAGAACAGACTGCCAGCTTGCCACCCAGGTAAGTGGCTGGGGGCCTCACAAGCCACTGGCACTCCAGGGCAAGAACTTTCAGCCTTTCCTGAGCTCTGCATCATGTTGGAAATTGGAGTGCTGGGAGAACCAGCTGCCAGCTCACCACCATGGTAAAAGTCTAGGGGCACCCCAAGTCACTGCCAATCCTGGGTGAGAGCTATTGGTGTTTGCTGAGCTCTGCATCATGTTGGAACTTGGGGGATTGGAAAAACAGGCTGCCAGCTCACCACCCTGGTAATCAGCTGGGTGCCTCAGAAGATATAGCCACTCCAGGGTGAGAACTATTGGTATTTCCTTGGCTCTGCATCATGTTGGAACATGGGGAGCTGGGAGAACAGTTTGCCAGCCTGTCACCCAGCTAAGCACCTGGGGGCCTCACAAGCCACCAGCATTCCAGGGCAAGAACTTTCAGCCTTTCCTGAGCTCTGCATCATGTTGGAAATTGGGGCGCTGGGATAACAGGCTGCCAGGTTGCAACGCTGGTACGTGGCTGGGGGCCTCACAAGCCCCCGCCACTTCAGGGAGAGAACTATTGGCCTTTCTTTAGCTCTGTATCATGTTGAAACTGTTTGGAACTGAGAGAACAGGCTTACAGCTCGCGACCCTGGTATGAGGCCAGGGGACCCACAAGCTGCCGCCACTCCAGTGTGAGCACTATTGGTGTTTCCTGAGCTCTGAATCATGTTGGAATGTGGGGCACTGGGAGAACAGGTTGATAGCTCACCACCCTTTTTAGTCACTGGGGACACCACAAGCAGCTGCCACTCTAGGGCATGAATGATAAGCATTTACTGAGCTCTGCATCACGCTTGAAATTGGAGCACTGGGAAAACAGGCGGTCAGCTCACTGCCCTGCTAAGCAGCTGGGGGCCTCATAAGCCACCACAATTCCAGAGCGAGAAGTATCAGCATTTCTTGAGCTCTGCATCATGTTGGATCTTGGGACACTTGGAAAACAGGCTGCCAGCTTGCCACCCAGGT
Source organism: Hydrochoerus hydrochaeris (assembly GCA_004027455.1). Classification (NCBI taxonomy): domain Eukaryota; kingdom Metazoa; phylum Chordata; class Mammalia; order Rodentia; family Hydrochaeridae; genus Hydrochoerus; species Hydrochoerus hydrochaeris. The sequence continues at coordinate 14,161 of PVLA01003614.1, read as the reverse complement.
AAGTTGCTGGGGGCCTCAAATCTGCAGGATTCCATGGAGAGAACTAGCATCATTTCCCAAGCAATGCATCATGTTGGAACTTGGGGCACTTGGAAAACAGCCTGCCAGGTTGCTGGCCTGGTAAGGGGCTGGGGACCTCACAAGCTGCCGCCAATACAGGGTGAGAAATATCAGCATTTCCTGTGCTCTGCTTCATGTTGAAACTTGGGGCACTGGGAGAACAGGCACTCAGCTTGCCACCATGGCAATTGGGTGGGTGCCTCACAAGGTGCCACCACTCCAGTGCCAGAATTATTGGTGTTTCCTGAGCTCTGCGTCATGCTGGATCTTGGGCTGCTGTGAAAACTGCTCACTGCCTGGTAAGTAGCTGGTGGTCCACAACCCACTGCCACTCCAGGACAAGAACAGTTGGCATTTCCTGAGATCTGCATCATGTTGGAACTTGGGGCATTTGGAGAACAGGCTGCCAGCTCGCCACATTAGTAAGTGACTGGAGGCCTGTGAAACCACCGCCAGTCCAGAGTGAGAACTATGGGCGTTTCTTGAGCTATGCATCATGTTGGAACAAGGGGCTCTGGGAGAACAGGCTGCCAGCTCACCACTCTGGTAAGCAGCTGGGGGCCCCACAACCTGTCGCCACTCTAGGGCAAGAACTATCAGCATTTGCTGAGCTCTGCATCATGTTGGAACTTGGGGCACTCAAAGAACAGGCTGCCAGATTACCACCCTGGTAAGCAGTGGAGGCCTCACAAGCTGCCACCACTCCAGGGCAAGAGCTATCAGTGTCTCCTGAGCTCTGCATCATGTTGGAAATTGGGACAGTGGGTGAACAGGCAGTCAGCTTGCCACCCTGCTAAGCATCTGGGGGCCCCACAAGCTGATGCTGCTCCATGATGAGAAGTATTGGTGTTTCCTGAGGTCTGCATCATGTTGGAACTTGGGGCACTGGGAGAACAGGCTTCCAGCTCACTGCCCTGGTAAGCAGCTGGGGCCTCACAATCCGCTGCAACCCCAGGGTGAGAACTATTGGTGTTTTCTGAGCTCTGCATCATTCTGGAACTTGGGGCACTGGGAAAACTGGCTGCCAGATCACAACCCTGGTAAGCGGCTGTGGGCCTCACAAGCTGTTGCCACTCCAGGGTCAGAACTATTGATGTTTCCTGAGCTTGGCATTATGTTGGAAATTGGGGCACTGGGAGAATATGCAGTCAGATTGCTGCCCTGCTGAGTGCCTGGGGGCCCCACAAACTGCTGCCACTCCAGACTGAGAACTCTTGGGGTATCCTGAACTCTGCATCATGTTGGAACTTGGGGCCCTGGGAGAATAGGCTGTCAGCTTGCAGCCCAGGTAAATGGCTGGGGGTCTCAGAAGCTGCCACCACTCCAGGGCAAGAACTATTGGTGTTTCCTCAACTCTGCATCATGTTGGAACTGGGGGCACAGGGAGAACAGGCTGCCAGCTTTCTGCCCTGGTAATCAGCTGGGGGTCTTAAGCTTCCACCAATCCGGGTCGAGAACTATTGGCATTTCCTGAGCTCTGTATCATGTTGGAACTTGGGGCACTTTGAGAAGAGGCTGCCATCTCACCACACTTGTACACAGCTTGGGGCCTTTTGAGCTGCCACAACTCCAGGGCCAGAAATATCAGAGTTTCCTGAGCTCTGCATCATGTTGGAACTTGGGGTTCTGGGAGAACAGGCTGCTATCTCGCCACCCAGTTAATCAGTTGGGGGCCTCACAATTCGCTGCCACTCCAGGGCGAGAACTATTGGTGTTTCCTTAGCTCTGCATCGTGTTGGATTTTGGGGCACTGGCAGAACAGGCAGTCAGCTCACCACCCTGGTAAGCGGCTGGGGGCCCCACAAGCCACTGCCACTCAGGGCAAGTACTATCAGTATTTCCTGAGATCTGTATCATGTTAGAACTTGGGGAGCTGGGAGTTCAGGCTCACAGCTCCCTGCCCCAGTAAGCAGCTCAGGGCTTCAAAAGCCACCATCACACAGGGCAAGAACTATAGGTGTTTCCCATGCTCCACATCATGTTGGAACTTGGGGTACTTGTAGAATAGGCTGCCAGCTTGCCACCCTGGTAAGAAGCTTGGGGCCTTACAAGCTGCTGCCGCTCCAGGGAGAGAATTATCAGCATTTCTTGAGCTCTACATCATGTTGGAACTAGGGGCACTGGAGAACAGGCTGCCAACTCACTGCCCTGGTAAGCACCTGGAGGCCTCACAAGCCACTGCCACTCCAGGGTGGGAAGTATTGGGGTTACCAGTGCTCTGCATCACTTTGGAACTTGGGGTGCTGGGAGAACAGACTGCCAACTCTTCACCTTGGTAAACAGCTGGGGGCCTCAGAAGCTGCTGCTACTGAAGTGCAAGAACTATTGGCCTTTCCTGAGCTCTGCATCATGTTGGAACTTGGGCTGCTGTGAGAACAGGCAGAGAGCTTACCACCCTGGTAAGTAGCTGGGGGCCCCACAAGCCACCGCCACTCCAGGGTGAGAACTATTGGCGTTTCCTGAGCTCTGCATCATGTTGGAACTTGGGTCGCTGGGAGAACAGGATGCCAGCTTGTCCTCCGGGTAAGCGGCTGGTAGCCCCACAACTGCCACCTCTCCAGGGTCATAACTATTGGCATTTCCTGAGCTCTGCATCATTTTGGAACTTGGGCTGCTGGGAGAACAGGCTGTCAGCTCACTGCCATGGTAAGCGGCTGGGGGCCTGCTGGTGCATGGGCTAATTATCAGACATGGATCCTTCCCCCCCCCCATTAGCCAGTGGGAACCAGAGGTCTGAGTATCTCTTGGGAGGATGAACATATGCATTGTGGCAAGTAAGGGGGATTTCCTTCTAGCATCTCTTTGAAGGCAAATATTTTTATCATTGTTTTGCTCAGTTCTGATTAATGGTAATGCTCTATTCAATATTCTGTTTTTATATTTTGATATTACCTTCAATTTTGCTCTATCTGACTGAAAGAACAGCTAATGTGAACAGAATGGGATGTACTATTGTGCCTATTGCTGTTGTCCTGGTGACCTGCTGTGAGGTTCTCTGCCAGTTTCACTGCACTGCTTCACATGGGTTTGTTCTGTCTTGTTCTGCTGTATTATTTTTTGTTCTGCTATATTTTGCTACCTTCAAAAAACTGATAACAAAGTAATAAAATACCTCCAAAAAACTCCCAACTCCACCAAAGCTTATCCATGCAGCATGGATGAGGACAAACTCAATAACAAAGCAACAGAATAATATAAGGTGATTAAAAAGTAGATAACAACAAAACAGGTCAGTAACATACTCAGCAACATGAAACAGGATATAACTAAACAGATAATGGACTTAAAAATCAAAAGGAGGAAAAGAAAGTGTTCTAAAGGATATAACTGCATGGATGTTTAAGTGTGTGGTATTGATAACCATGTTGCTAAGTTTTTATTGGATATTTGAACAGAACTGTTTGCAGCCTCACTGTTTGAATGTCCACTTTTTATGCTTTAATTTTGTAACTTGAACAACTATGTCTAAGAAGACAACATGTAATTTATCAACTAGTGATTTCTTACTGTTTATTTTTTTCTGAAATTCTGTATTTTTTCTACCCCTTTTTCTGCTTTGCTTTTTTTCTCTTTAAGTAAATTTTTTTTTAAAAATAGCATGGTAATGGCAAAAAACAAAAGCAAAGCAAAACAAAAAAATCCCAAATAGACCTGAAGATCAGTGAAACAGATTAGAAGATGCAGAAACAATTCCAGACATACTTTAGCCACCTTACATTTGACAAAGGGGCCAAATACCTTCCTTAGAAGGGAGATAGCCTCTTTAATAAATGAAGCTGAAAAACCTAGCTTTCCACATGCTAAAGATTAAAACTAGTCCAATATCTATACACTAAACTAAAATCAAAATAGTTCAAAGATCTAAATATTAAAATAGAAACACAAAGTCTTCTGGAAGATAGAATAGGTAGAACTCTTGAAAAACATTGGTGTTTGGAAAGACTTTATGAACAAAACCCCAGTCACACAGAAGCTATCACAAAGAATCAACTGGGATCCCACTTTATTAAAAAAAAGCTTTGGACAGCAACAGAAACCACCAACAGAATGAAGTGACAACCCCCAGCTATTCCTCAGTCAAAAGACTAACATCTAGTATACATAATTAGCCAAAAGAAATCTTATCCCAAAAATTTAAAAACCCAATACAAAAATGAGCATCCAAAATGAATATATGCTTCTCTGCTGAAGTACAAACAAAATACATATGAAGAAATGATTAACATCACTGGTTGTTCAAGAAATGTAAATGAAAATAACGAAATTCCACCTTACTCCTCTTATAATGGCTATTATCAAGAAATCAACCAATAAGAAATGCTGGTGATACTATAGGGTAAAAGTTAATCTTCTTCACTGTTGGTGGGAGTGTAGACTGGTCCAACACTGTGGAAATCAGTGTGGAGATTCCTCAAAAAACTAGGACTAGAGGTTCCATTTGACCCAACTATTCCTCTTCTTACTATCTTCCCAGCAGGAATTAAAATCATCATACCACAGTGATATATGCACACCCATGTTTATAGTACCAAGTTTGCAATATCTGAATCTGAGAAACAGCCAAATGTCCACCAAATAACGAATGGCTAAAGAAGTAGTGGTTTTTTTAATACAATGGAGTATTACTTTACCATAAAAAAGGATAAGCTTGAAACATTTATAGCTAAATGGATGCACCTTGAAGACATACTCTTAAGTGAAATAAGTTGCACACGCATGTGTAAAAACCACATTGTTTCTCTACTTTGAGAAAGCAAAAGTGTAAACAAGGAGCAAAAATAATAATGAATATTGTGAAATATGAGGAAAATATCCAAATGGAAATGGTAACAAGGAATAGGGGAGGGGGAAGGAAGATAAAAAGAAAACATGAGGGCTGGGGATTTAGCTCAGTGGCATAAGTGCCTGCCTGGCAAATGTGAGGTTATGAGTCCAATCCCCAGTACCAAAAAAAAAAAAAAGAAAAGAGGATTAAAAAAAAAGAAAAATAGAAACAAAGCTTTGTAAGTAAGGAGGGGAAAGGTGGTTGAAAGGAGTGTAGGGGAATGGGAAAGAAAAATAGTCAATTTGTGTCATGTACAAGGAGAAATTCCCTATAATAATGTGACCATTATGTATACCTAAAATGTACCAATAAACCTAATTTAAAAAAAAAAAAAAACAAGACTTCTACAATCCCATGTTCATTGGGGCACTATTCACAATGGCCAAGAAGTTGAAACAACAAAGAAAATATGGTACTATACAGAATGGTATAAATCTCAGTCATAATCAAGAATGAAATTCTGTCATTTGTGCAACATGAGTGGAACTGGAGAACATTATAATACATAAAGTGAGCCAAGCATAGAAAGATGAATACTATATGATCTAATTCAGAATCTAAAAAAGTTGACACCATAGATTTACAGAGTAGAATGGTACCTACCTGTGGCAAGGAAGAGTAAAAAGAGGAAGGGATAGGGAAAGGTTGACTGATAGAAACCAAGTTACAGTTAGAGTAAAACAAGAAGTTCTGGTATACTTTTTCATAGTACGGTCACTATGCATACTGATACTATATACTGCATTTCAAGAAGAATAGATTTTTAAAGTTTTCACCACTAAAAATGATGTTTGAGGGGACAGATACATTTAACCTAATGTAAATTCTACATTGTATAGATGTACCAAAACATCACATGGTACCTTATTTATATGTATAATTTTTTATAGTTCAGTTTAAACTAATTTAAAATTAAAAATAATTAAATAACTTATTTTTCAAGTACAATAAACATCATTTAACTAGTCACACTTCCAACATTTACCTTTTATTTTTAGCTTTTACTTCTTTTTGGTCTCCATTTTGGAAACTTATTATAATAAAATTTATAAAATTATTCTAAAATTCCATATTGTCATTAATTCAATAGTAGACAACAGCTTGATACTATTTTTGAATTTTGATTTTCTGACAGTACCATCTGTCCCATTAATGGCCCATATTAACAGATTTCAATTAATTTCCCTGAAGCTCTCAGATTTATCCTTGATTTTCTAAAATTCTCTCTGATCTATTACCTGCATAAAATGAATTTTCCCTAAGTGTTTGTTCTCAAATACTTTGCTGCTATACAGGTGTATTTTTGAGCTCATATTAAAAAAGAAAGAGTATAAGAAAATACCAAATGAAAATATTATTTGAAATTACTGACAATTGAATTAACTGTTATTAGTATATAGCTTCTACGTATTTTATATGGGTTGAGAGAATATTTAGAGGTTGTCACAACTCCTTTCTAGCCAAACCAGAAGTGCCCAGGTTGGACTACTTTGAATTGAACAGCTTGGTTTTCATCAAATATCAAATAACACTTCTCAGTGTTTTCTAACTTTAAGTTTTAAAAGTCATTTTTGTTGGCACACATTTGAAAAGAAAAAGATAATGTTTACCTTTTATTGAGACATCACAGTTGATTGTACTTTGCGGGAGGATATACATGAAAAATATCATCTAGGGAAAATGGATATCAATAGCTGTTTTAGAGAAGTATAGAGTAGCCTTAAATGTTTTAGTTACACCAGAGAATAGATCAATCAAATATGAAGAGTGTAATATTGGTTAAAATGAATTTATTGGAAAACTAATAGCTAAAGGTAACTATGTAATGTCCTAAAGTCCTTTAGTCATGTGGATATTCTATGGCTGTGATGGTTGCAGAAGTCTGTTCTCAAATATCTAAAGTAGAAAAGGAAAAGGAACTTTCCGTTTGGCCTTGCTCCTTTTATAGGGTACGAGCATTCTCCACCAGAACTTCCTATAATTTTCTTGTGGGCTAAATCTGGATCACACAGTCAATTCTGTATGCAAATGAAATTAGACAAGTGACAATTTGGCATTTTTTGCTTTTATAGGAGGGAGATAGGCAAAGTAGAAGAAGATTAGGAATGGTAGTCAGCCAGGCAACTAACAGAATATGTCACAAGTCAAGTCTCTGGCCATCAGATGACTTAAAATATATCTAGAGAAGTGAAGTGATTTGTAGCAATCTAATGTTACAGCCAGACTCAGAGCTATAACCTATTCTTAAATAGGTACTCCAGTAGCTGCTGTGGGTCTCCAGTGGTACCATACTCTCACCTTTGAAATGAAGAGTTGGTTGGTTAGATGCAACTAAGTCATCAATTTATGAGTGCACATTAGCAAAGCTCCAAATATATGTCATACACTGCACAAGATTCTAGAGATACAAAGATAAAGAAGAAATGATTTACTCTCTCAAAATCCAAACAGTATATAATGTTTCAGATTCAAAGATAATTGTAAAATAATTTTTAGATAAAATGAAATAGCACCTATCCAAGAAAATATTTAGAATATGTAAATTAGAAAATATCTTTATAACCATGTAAATTGCTATTATTTCAGAAAAGTTTGCTATAATAAAAAGATGCTTTTTGTAAGCCTCATGGCAACCACAAAGAAAAAAATCTATAATCGACAAACCAAAACTAAGGAAACAAATCATAGTGCTAAAGTAACTTACTTAAAGGAAGACCAAGAGAAGGAAAAATGTACTACAAAGAAATCAGAAAACAAATTTCGTAACGTCTTTATTAAGTCTATACCTATTAATAGACACCTTCAATATAAAAGGATTAAATCTTCCAATTAAAAATATCCAGTGGCTGCATGGAGGCGGGAGGCGCAGGGGAGGTGGAGGTGTGGCCAAGCCCTTTAAGCAGCGTCTCTCCTGCCCCCCCACCCCCACCACCTGGTTGGGCCCCAACCCTTTTCAGATGCCATGTGGCCCACTCTGAATCTCCCAGGTCAAGCACCTCACCTGGTTTGGCTCGCAGGCCACCTCCGAAGCAGCCCGAGTCATGAGAGCTGAGGAGATGGAGTCAGGTCCAGGAGGAGGAACGGAGGAGCAAAGCACCTCCGCCTCTGGAATGGACTCCAGCCTTTCAGGAAGCATCAAGCCCCAGCGGCTGCTAAAAATCAACTTGATATGAACAAACTGCTGTCACACACGCACAGTACTCATTGCTCTGCCCATTGTGGACAGGTGACCTCCTCCATCAGAGGATTGATTGCTGGAAAAAGATAATAGTGTACATTTATAAAATGGGTCTCTGTGGCCTCATCATTTTTACAGCGTTTCACATTGTGTCATGGAAAAAGAGCCACTTAAGGACAGTGTTGTTTTCACGTGTGTGATAGAATGGTTATCTATTTTTTTCATTTTTGCTTCTTATTCTTTTTTTTTCATTGTGGCTTCTTTATCTCTGAGAATTTGGACCACTGGCAGCCCAGAAGTGTTGGTTTGTTTCACTCATGGCAGCTGGAGGAAACACTTATGTATTTCTCTACCATGAAAAGTAGGAGACAATAATGTAGGTTTGACAGTTTTAAAATTAGTTGCCTAGCCTGGTGTGGTGGCACACGTCTATAATCCTAGCTATTATGAAGCTGAGGCAGAAGGACCATGGATAGTTTGAGGCCAGCCTGGGCTGTATACAAAGACCTTGAACAAACAACAAAGAAACAAATTAGTTGCCTAAATTTTATCTGCTTCACAATCTAATTTCTTTCATATTTCCTCTTGAAAATACTAGGAATACATTAATATATTGAATAAATCTTTGAAATTATTTGGTAGTCTTTGTTAGCGGGCTCATTGCTGTGGGATAGTGTGAGAGACAGGATGATTTGGTAATTTTGAGTCAGTAAGAAGTTGTGTCTCATTGAGGCAAACTAGTCTTATCCTGAGATTCAGTTATCACATGATAAATGTAATCCTTTTTAAGATTTCTGTGAAGAGTGAAGAGAATAGATATTAAATGCCCAGCACATTTATAAACTACAGAGTATTCCAAATAGGATTCCCTGAGAAAAGGGCCACATGGAAGAACATCTAAACCCTTATTATTTTAGCTGTGGAGCACAGTTCCTTACCCTTTATTTGCAGCTCATTTTCCTCAATGTTTAGTAATATTTTTTTAAAGTTTATTGAAATTTATTATCTTGGTTCTAGAGAGCCTTCCAGAGAAATTTCAGAACATTGAGGTTATACATCTGGAAAGTAGGGTCCAAGTGTCCCAGTTCCTATTCTACAGCTTTTTATTACCTCATATGCTTGCATTTGAGAAACTCACTACCATGAACTCATTGTCATTAGAGTTACTAAATTCTTTATTATGGTTGGCAGAGTGGCTTTCAAAATTGAACGTAATTTGTATTTGTCAAAGTATTGTTTTGTCCTTCCAGGAAAAAAAATGGTAGTTTCCACTAAATTCTTTGATTTTGAATTTCCCTTAAATACCCTTTGATCATAATCAGCAAAACTGACTGGTATTATACAGTATATATGAATTCAAGGAAATAGTTTATTCTTTTCACTCAAATCCCTAAATTACATCCTTGGATAAAAATAAGAAGTAAGGCAGCTATGTAAACCAAACCCTTGAACTCATTCTTCTCCTGATGTTGTTACTTCTTGAAAGGTTTTGAGTATAAAAGACTGAGAAGAAAGTGCGATTCACCATTAGCCATTTAGTTTGGTAGAAATGAGGAAGTACCAATTGTGTCAGGCACCATTCTAGGCCTTGCAGATCCAGATGTAAATAAAACTTGGTCCCTGCCTTTGAGGCTTACAGTATAGTTAGATTGGGCAAAAACGTAATTTGAATCTTGATAAAGTGTGTTTCTTAGAGTTTTCCTATATTTTATGCATTCATAATGTGATGATCCTTGAAAATTGTAGTTTGTACAAATGCAAAATGAAGAGACAAAGCTCTTTCCTTAGGACACCTTCCTTTACTCCTGATCAAACTAGGCCCCAAGCTACATTTCCATCTCTCTTCACTTTCACTTTATCATAGCTCTGGATTGAAATGACAGTAAAGGCAACACTCTAAGATTGGAAAGGAATAGATACAGAATAAATTTAAGTATGATACTTTTGGTAGAAAACATTTTCTAGGTAGCATGTGGAGTTTCACACCATCTCAATCCTAGAAGAAATTCTGGCTCATTACTACTAAACCATGGTATTTTACGTGGAGTCCTAGTGGTCTCCTACTGATAAATGTACTTCATTTTCTGTTATGGCTTGTTTTTAGATATTCCCTAAAGCCTCATGTGGTCATAGATAGAACTTTTTCAGACTAGCCTGGATCTATAGTGTGTGATGCTGGGATTGATTCATGGTGCAATGCTAAATTCAAGGGCACTAAGATTAAGTGTGTGAATGCTCTCCATCCTAAGTAGCCCAGATAAAATATAGGGAATATAAAGAAATGTGGTCCTCCTTTGCTTGCTTCTTTGCTACCTTCTCCCTGCAATGAACTGTTTCTCCTCTTTGAAGCATGTCTGCCATCTACCCTGCCTCTCCTCTGTGATGCATGTCTGCCATCTACCTTGCTTTGGAGCCAGCCAATTATGGACTGAAACCTCTACAAAGTGTGAACTAAATAAATCTTACCTCCCTTAAAAAACACCTACTTTATATTGTTTATAAGAAATTCACTTTACCTTTAAAGACACACAAACTAAAAATGAAAGAATGGAGTAAGATGTTCCATGCAAATGAGAGCTAAAGAAAAGCAAAAGTAGAACAGAGGAAGTCAATATGGCTGATCAGTGAGCAACAAAATACAAAGCCTCCCAGAAGAAACAACTTATATGCCAGAATAAAACAGCCTGGAGAGACCCAGACAGAGGGAGATGGATCCTCTTGATACAGGAAGAAATTAAAATGTAAAAAAGCTCATCAAATATGTCAGAACTACAACTGAAACAGCTAAAAATTATGTGACACAGTGTTTTTGTTTGTGGCAACCTGTCAAGTTTGCAACAGCCTGAATCCATGCCAACCAGCAGAGCCACCCAAACTCATTCCCACCACCACTCACAAGAAGCACAGCAGCGCTGAAGTCGGGGGTTGGTGAGCCCAACAGAGAACAGAGCTGGCAAAGGGAATTTCATTAATCCATGGTCAGTGCTGGGAATGAGAACCCCCCCCACGGGAAGGGCGAGACCAAATGGGCGACATGTTGGAATCTGGCAGGAGGAGCCTGAACTGGGAGTGATAGCGACTTAAGTTGGTTCCTCCCTCCCCAGAGTAGATTCATGTGATTTGCTTGGACTGGCCCGCACCCCTGGCCAGGACCCAGTGAGCCAGCCAAAATTGATTCCTTGTGCCTAGCAAGCACTAACCGGGTGAAGGCGCTTGAAGTTTGGCTGGCTGGGTGGGGAGGGGCAGGCATTGGCAGCCGCTGCTTGGACCTCAGTGATAAGAGCAGGCAGGAGAGGGCATAGTTCCATCCCCAATGTGCTTCGGAGGAAATGTGTCCAACAGGGACGGGGGCTGGGAACTGCACTGTAACCTGTGTAGAGGAAGCCAGGGTCATGACAGGAGAGAGAGGCAAGAGCAGGCCCCCAGTCCAGAACCCTGAGAGCACTGATCCAAGAGAGGGAAAAACAAGGGAGACTGAGGGCGGCAAACATGCAACATCAGACATGGCTTCAACAGACATTCAGAGATATCTTCAGGACCTTGTAGACGAGCTCAAAAGCGAAATATTAAATCAGGTAAAACAAGATATGAGTAGAGTAATAAAAGAAATGCTCTCAGGAAGCATCTCTCAGGATGATACAGATGGAAGAAGGGAGGAACACAAAAAAAAGGAGAGAAACATTCGATAAGGAATATAAAAAAATATAGAATACATGAAGCAGATTCAAAGAGACTGCCAGGAAATTAAAAACTCCATTGAAAGCTGGCAAAATGCCTTAAAAGAAACTAAGGATAGACTATCAAAACTTGAAGACAAGTTTGCAATGTGTGAACATGAAAGGAAAATCTCTTAAAAATAACAAGGAAACAGGCAGTAACAATACAAAGGCTAGAAGATGACAAGAGAATCTACAATTTAAGAATAAGAAAGGTGAACGAAGAAGCAGGAATACATACAGGTGAATTACAAAGGCTATTCACAGAAATAATTAAGGAAAACTTCCCAAGCATGGGAAAAGAAAATGACATTTGGTTGTGTGAGGCATACAGAACTCCAGCCACCTATAACCAAAGCAGATCTACAGCCAGACATATAATAATCAAGATTCCAGAAATCAATGTAAAAACAGAATATTAAAAGCCATCAGAGAAAAGAAACAGATTACCTATAAAGGTAAGCCCATCAGAATCATGGCTGACTTCTCCACACAGACCATCACATCAAGAAGAGCTTGGAGCACAGTCTTCCAAGCCCTGAAAGAAGATAACCTCCATCCCAGATTGATATACCCTGCAAAATTGTCACTAAAAATTAATGGAGAAACAAGATGCTTCCATGACAAAGAGGAACTGGGGGAGTTTTTGACCACCAATCCAACCCTACAGAGAATACTGAAGGACATTCTAGAGAGAGAAAAAAATACCAGGCTTTTAGGAACAGTGGCAGAAAGGACTCAATGAGTGGGGCAGGCAGTAGAATAAAGGAGAAAACTAAACAAAGGCAGAAAAGTAGCATAGCAGAAATGAGGCAGAGAAGGATAACTAGAAACTCTAACATAGATGGCCTTGATATGCTATATTGTTAATAGTGCACCAGGATCTAAAACCCACATTACTCACACTACTCTGCTTAGATGTATTATATTCTGTTCTAGTCATTCTACTTGTGCTAGATTTGAGGGCACAGACAGTAATCCTGAAAATAACAGGATATAGTACGGTAATCATCCTTAATTTCCTATTAACTTAATCTAAATTTCTGTAAAACCTACACTTTCACCATGACTGATCATAATCAAATCTGGTTTATTGGATCGCTGTTTTGTATTGATAGATTCTATTCAAAGCAGTTATGATTGATAGTATCAAGTCTGAGAGTGTAGGCAACTGCACTTAACATGACAAGATCCACTAGAATATCCAGTATCATTTGATTACCTGCCTTTGAAGTTTTACACTGTCAACAATGTTTTATTTTATAATATTGTTATTTACTGCTATACTAAATTATACTGCTATATTCAATTATGCCTGATGACATAGACATTCTATTGAAGATAATAAGAAACAACACAGTAATCATTGTAGATCACCTTGTACTGTTGTTTTATATGACTTTTGAATTTCATGTTTTTATAGGAACTTGTTTTGTTTTGTCTTGCTAAGTTTTGTTTTTCCCTCTAATACAGAAAGGATAGAAATACATGTAGAGATTCATGCATGTGTAGCTGTTTACTCTCTCACTGTTTGACTGTCTACTTCGTATGCTTTAATTTTGTAACTTGAACAACTTTCTAAGAGGAAAATATGTAATTTATTAACTAGTGATTTCTTATTATTTATCTTTCTTTTCGAATTCTGTATTAGCATAACCATGTTGCTAAGTTGTTACTGGATCATTGAACTACTTTGCAGTCTCACTGCTTGACTATCTACTTTGTATGGTTTAATTTTGTAACTTGAACAACTATGTCTAAGAAGACAATATGTAATTTATCACCTAGTGATTTTCACTGCCTTTTTTTTGAAATTCTGTTTTGTTGCTACCCCTTTTTCTATTTTGCTTATTTTCTTTTTAAATAAAAAAGAAGAAAAGCAAAAGTAGCCATCTTTATAAAATAGGCCTCAAATAAAAAACAGTAATAATAGACAAGTAAGGTTATTATACAATAATATATCTGTCAAGTCAACAAGAGGAAATAACAATTATAAATAAATAAGTACTCTAATATTAAAGCACTCAAATATATAAAGCAGATATTGATAGATCTAAAGAGAGAAAGAGACTCCAACAGAGTAACAGGTAGGAACTTTAATATCCCACTTTCATCAATGAACAGGTCATCCAGATAGAAAAGTCAACCAATAGCACAGTTAAATTATATCCTAGAACAAGTTGACCTAAAAGACATCCACAGAGCATTCCATAAATAGCTGCAAAATACACTTTCTTCTCAACAGCTTGTGAATACTCTCTAGGATAGATCATATGATAGGCTGCAAAATAAGTCTGAACAAATTTTTTAAAAATTGAAATTATATTTAATATTTTCTGAGTATGATATAATAAAGCCAAAAATCAAGAACAAGAAAAACTT